>SSNR01000043.1:1603313-1619822 GCA_006937965.1 Callopanchax toddi | reverse complement strand
ACGTAGTCGTGTCAGAGTTGATACTTTATTTAGTTCCTAGTAAATAAATTAATACATATTTAAAATTGAAATTTTTTTCTTTTTTTGTTTTGTTTTAAACACTGACAGAATCGCTGAGCGTTTTATCCGCTTCCTACACAGGTGAACATAGTATTTCAGGGGAGCAGATTTTAGCACAACACCGGAATCTGCGCAGATGAGAAGCTCCGTTTTCCTCCAGTACGCTAAAAGACCCGTAACAACTCACTGGTCCTAGGAAATAAGACGATGAAGGGACTCCAACAATGAGGCTGTAAGACTGTCAGAAGCAGGAGGGCAGATTTTATGGAGAGAAAACAAGGAGTCTGACTAGATTTCATTAAGAGAGTTCATTAAAAACATTTCTAAAAAAATAAAATAAAAAATCAGAGATGAGTAAAAAGTAGTTTTTATTAATGACTATTTAATTAAGTTGTCATTCCTTTCTGTTTGGATCTAACATAATATAATATTATAGAATAACGTGTTTTGGGTAGATCTAAATCATTTAGAATTTTGGCCGGTAAAAAATATGTTTGGCCGGTAGATTTTATCATCTACCGGCCAACTTGGCCGGTGACTCAAAAATTTAATTTCGGACCCTGACTCCAGCCGCAGAAACGTTCCCCCAGCTTTTCCTCTTTTCACCTCCAAACGTTTTTAGTTTTCTGCTAGCTGAAAAGGTGTTTTTTGGGCGAGGGACTCTGGTATTTTTATCTTAAAATGGAAGCGCTAAGCGCGCCTCTGTCCTACTTCTTTCACTTTCACTTCCGGGATGTTCTGCCCCAAAATGTGTCCGGGCGGATTAATGCCAATCCAAACAGTGAGGAAATGCGGCAGACAGACAGCTGGATTGTCCAATCCTATCGTTTGGTCCGAACGATAGGATTGGCTGAAGTTTTTAGAGAACTGCGGGACAACCCCTTTATTGATTTCTTTCGGATTTTTTAAAATCGCCACAATATATTTATGGCTATACTATGTTGGAACGTTTTTAAGAGGCTTTAAAAAAAACGTTAAAAGCTACATTGTTTACCTGGCTACTGAGTATGCCTTTAATATAACTTTTAGCTCTCAATCTCTGCAAAACAGGACAATTATTTTACTCATTTCTAACTCTTTATAATTAGAATTTGCACTAAGTAAAAAAAACTGCAGATTAATAAAAATGATGTAAATATTTGTCCTACAAGATCAGAGTTCATTAGTCTTGCAGGAAGCTGTTTTTCAGCCTTGTTATCAGTAATGTGCCTGAAGGAAGAAGGGTGAACAGTTAATCAGCTGGATGGGCGGGGTCTGTCATGATGTTCTTGGTGTAAATGTCCAATAGAGAAGCCGTGGAGCTTCTCCTTTGTCTTTGCCACTTTGATCGTTAAGTCTTTTGCCGTACACCAACCAACAAGCTCCTCTCCTTCCTCTATATGTATTCTCATTGTTGTTGGAAAGCAAAATAACAGAAGTGTCACCGGTAAACTTCACAAAATGAACGCATGAACAATCAGATGTGAGCAGTGTGTGCAGGAGGGGGCTTAGGATACATCCTTGTGGAGTGCCAATGTTGAGAACAGTGGTGGGTGATGAAACATGATGGATCATCACTGACTGTCTCTCTGTCAGGAAGTCACAAACCCAGTTACACATCAATAGTTTAATTCCCAGTTTGTTAGTACCTGCAGAAAATAGGTCATAAATGCAAAACTGAACTCCAAAAAAAAAAAAAGGTCATTTTGCAAAAAAAAACAAACAAAAGTGAATAATCTGAGTTGATAATAAACAAATACATGAATATCATTGTTATAATTGCTGTAAATAAATCCAGATCTGGTTAAGATGATTAACTTCTCTATAATAAAGCCTCTAGTGATTTATCTACTCTTAAAATATACATTGCACCCTCTGTTTTTGTCATGTGGAAAACAAAATCATGCTTCCTCCTTTAAAAGCATCAACTTCATTAAATCAACCATAATTATAGCTCACTGGTCTCCTGCTGTTTCATTTTGTCCCCTCAGGGTTTTCTGTCAGACCTGCTGAAGAAGGCGAACAGAAACTACGATGAGAAGAAGCTCAATGAGTACACGCAGACAATCGTGAGTGTCAGCGCTGCAGCTCGTCTCTCACTTCAGTAATGGTTTCTAAAATACCAAACTAAATGCATTCTAGTGATAAAAGCTCTGGGGGGTCATTCACTTCCATATGACTTACACATTCAGTAATGACAATATTTGCCTGAATGCATCAAACCTCATCACTTAGCTGCTTTAATGTAACCAAATCAGAATATTAATCATCTCTATAATGCACCTGTAGTGCTGGGTTGGCACTTTTGTTGCCATCGGGGTCAGTCGTCCATCTGCGAGCTGCTATTTAATCCAACTCCAGTGTTCCACATGTGATGCATGTGTGTCACCATGTCATCAGTTCCTTTAAGCTCTCTTTATAAACTCCCTGTTCATTTTCTTCCTGTGCAGCTCAGGATGTTTGACCTTAATGGTGACGGTAAGCTGGGCCTCTCTGAGATGGCCAGGTGAGGTTTTTTTTTGTTATAAAAACTTATATTTTTTAAAAAGCTGCTGAGATAAAAACCGATGGGTCTCTGTGTTTAAACGCAGGCTTCTGCCGGTCCAGGAGAATTTCCTGCTGAAGTTTCAGGTAAGATTATCGTTATCGAACCCTGAATTTGACGTTTTACCTGAATTTATACATTTCAGATTAGTTCATGTTTGCAAACTGATTTAATATTCCCCTGCAAATCGACCCATTTTCAAAATAAAGCCTTTTTTTTTTTCAAATTTGAATAAAAATCTCTAAACTTCAATAAGTTCAGAAACTCAGCTTTAAATCTCCCTTTCAGTGTGTCATCGCCTTCATTCTGCCTCAGCTGCAGATCAAAAGCCACAATAGTCTGAATCATTAATTATAACCGTTTATTTCCCATTCAGTGCCTTAATGTGGCACCTCAGGCCAACTTCTGCTTGTTTTGTTTTCTGTTTTTATATTCATATTTTTTGGATTTGTTTTTGCTTCTTTGGAAGTCGGCCAGGCTGTAAAAAACACCGGAGCTGTGCCAGAGTTTACAGCAAAGAGACAACTCTGTGGTGCTTGCTGAGAACTGCTGCTGGACAACAAGGAACTGCTAAAAATAGAAGAACAACACTGAACTTTAACATAACTCAGAATAAAAACGTTCCGAGATGAGCTTAATGTGAACAAATAGTGAGAATTATAATTAGTAAACCTCACAGCCGGAGTCTAGTTAAAGAAACAACAAAATGTGTTTCTGTTTTTCTGAAGGAGGCAGTTCTCAGTGTTGCAGATGTATGGTTTAAGTCCACTCTTACCTGCATTACAATTAAAATTAGCTTTACAAATTCATGTTGGAAGTGCTGGTTTTAATGAGCCATTAACTTTAATGTTGTGCTATTTTTAACACTGAAGAAGTCTCAATCTGTCTGCAGATAAAGGCTGAAAGGAGTTTAAACTTCACATCTACGTGATTTTATTAGGTCTTTAAAACCTGCTGGGCTTGTAAATCACAGGACAAATAAAGGCTGACATAATAAAAACCGTTTATGAACACGTACATTTTCTTTAATGAAACACAACGCTGACAGCACGTCTGTCAAAAACACCCGACTTCCATCCCCCGATTCAGAAACACCAGCCAGATTAATAGCCTCCAAGTTTAATTTAATCCAATTTCACTGGTCATTTGAAGCCGTTCTCCTTCTAAACAGAAAAGCTGCTGACAACAGCAAGCGTCTGATTTTAGTCTTCATTGAGAAAAAGCACAATCAGCACTGAGTTCTGGCTCAGATGACTTCAATAACCGCACATATCTATCAGGTCCACTTTCAATCAACAAGCTTGATGGGAAAACGATGCACGAGTGAACATTAAGTGTCGTTAATGAATGTTTTATTTTTCAACGCTGGTCATTTAAAAAAAACCATAAAACAGGCCCTATACGTTTTGTGTTTGATGGATGTGTCTGGAGCAGATGAGAACTCAACCAGTTTTTTATTAAATATTTCAAACTTTAACTGTGTTTAATGCAAACCTCTCATACCGTGGCAGTATTAGGTGTTTAAATGAATAATGTGGTCAGAAAATAAGAGAAAACACTACTGTTTGTGTTTTGATTTGTAGCACAATTACAGCATTTTCTACATAAATCTCCAGCTCCCTCGCCATGTTCCCATTTGAGTGTGTTGGCTTGTGAGAGCAGATCAACAATTCCTCTGGACAGAGGATTAGTAAATCTCATGTGGATTAACTCAACTCTAGTCCCAGTTATCATAATCTGCATGGATTAATATCAGTTGTGAATCTGGAGCTTTTACCACTCTCTAGAAATAGGCATCAGCTTCGAATAATTTTCACTTCTCTCTTTGTCTCGTGCAGGGAATCCGACTCACCGTTAAAGAATTTGACTCCCTCTTCACTTACTACGATAAGGTGAAAATAAATCTCTCTGCTTTCGTCTTTAAACTGCACCGTATGGGTAATAAGAAGTCGTCCCAGTGACCCTGTGGTGTGAGCTCAGATCAGGACACTTCCTTACAGTGGACATCTGTTCTACAAACCAGTGGGGATCCAGTCTGTGGTGGGGGCTGTGGAAAACCCAGAGGATCAAGCTGTTTGGATTCATCCTCTTGGGAAATTTTCATGGCAATCTATCTAATGGATGTTGATTTCAGTCAGTAAAGGCTGACTGATGGATGCTAACAGAATGGTAAAGGGATGGTAGAGTAGTCATGTTTCAGATTTGTGTTTAACTCCACGCCATATGATATGAGTGATGTGCATATATACTGAAAAAATATGAATGAAACTTCTTTATAGAGTTTATAGTAAATTCTCAAGTTTTAGCTGTGCTGGATGAGAAGGTGGACAGAACTGTGGCACAAACTGAAACACATCAACGACTAAAGGATATATATAAGAGTCTTCAAGGTACATGTAGGTCATGTTGAAGTGGCGTTCTATCAGTCATTTAAAAACAGTAACGACATCATTCAAAGTGGGTGGAGTCTTTAGAAAGGGGAAAACATCCTCTGAATGGAGCAATGTTCAGATCAGTAGAGACACTGCTGCAGACTGGTGCTCATTTATAAAACTTGTTTACGCAAAAATCGGGCCTGAAAGTTGCGTAAGTCACTTTTTACGCAAACTTTGGGATTTATAAAAGAAAACGTAATGGAAAGATGTGCGTAACTTTACGCACACTTTGAACCTTGCGTGAGCACATTCTGGAGACGGGAAACCTGGCAGAGATGGAAACATGGTGAATTTAGGACACAATTTCAGACTTGTAGACCCTCGTACACACAGAACCAACAATCCCGTCTCTGAACGGAATAAAAATGAAGATCTGAATGAGAATATGCCACATTTTAAAATAATATCACATTGTGTTCATACAGACGTCTTCAGATTATACAGCAATTACACTTATTTGTGCATTAATTGTGATTACTGAGACTTATGAATCCTGCAGTGACACTTGTGCGTAATGCGCTATGCAGCCAGTAGGCAGACTCTGGATGGAGAGAGTTCTTAGAGATTTGCAGATGATGACTGGCTGATCAATCAGCTGATAGATTCCTAGAACATCCTATGACTCTATGTGCTATGTCTACACGGCCATCATCGAGTCCATCCTCACCTCCTCCATCACTGTGTGGTACGCTGGGGCCACCGCCAGAGAAAAGCACAGACTACAACATGCTATACGTTCTGCTGAGAGGGTGATCGGCTGCAGCCTTCCATCACTCCATGACCTGTACGTCTCCAGGTCTCTGAGGCGTGCAGGTCGTATCATAGCCGACCCCTCCCATCCAGGTCATGGACTGTTTGAGCCACTCCCTTCAGGCAGGAGGTTGAGGTCCATTCGGACACGAACCTCCCGCCACAAAGACAGCTTCTTCCCCTCTGCTGTTGGACTCTTGAACAGTAAATAGTTAAGCAGCTCTGCAGCAGATACTTTTTACTTTTAGCTCATGTCTCCGCTTATTGTTATTATTATTAATATTTCTTATTACTTCTTTATTTTTATTTTTCTATTTTCAATTAACCTTATTATGTATGTATGTATGTTTGCACCAATTCATCGAGTCAAATTCCGGGTAATGTGAAACTTCACTTACTTGGCAATAAAAAGAATTCTGATTCTGAACTGGGTCCAGTGTTAGATCAACAGAACCATCAGATCCAGCAAAAACTGGTGTTACCACTGCAGTTTCTGGCTGTTCTCAGGTCTCCTTCAACCAGTGACTTATCCGACAGCTTGACTATTTGTTTGATAGGATGAACAACATGAGGTTTCTTCCCCTTTGGATTAAATTAAATGTTTTCATTAGATGTTTCTCTTAGATCTCGCGTGATCTCTCTGTCACACTGACAGCGGCGCTGCAGAGGCTCTCTGACTCTCTGAGCACTTCCGTGTTTTCGTGATGCGTCAACATTTGATCACCTAATAAAACATTTTTCCGTCCCTCCACCACAAACACCTCGAGTTTCAGCCTCTGTGAAATTACATTTTCTAAACCTCTCTGTTGTCACGATTTACTGTTAAACACCAAAAATCCTTATCAGCTTATCAATATGCAATTATTCCTGAGGTACTTTGACCATAAATGGCAGAATGTGGGTGTGCAGGAGGAGGGTTATGACCCAAAAACAGCTGAGCACAGTTCTACATATGAGAGCGATTTATAAAGCAGAATTGCATGGATCTGTGCGTACGCAGAGTTTTATAAATCAGAAATGGATTTTGCGTGAGCGAAATTTTTTTTGCTGAGCTTAAGAACGTTTTTAGTAAGGATTCTACGCAAAGTTTTATAGGTATTTAAATGAACTCCTGCCCAAAAACATCAAACAGGTGTGTTAGAACACTATGTTTCATGTAACTGTTGCGGCATTTGCATCTGTTGCACATTGTTTGGTTGAAACAGCACCATAACTGTCTCATGTAGAGGTTCACAAACAGCTCTCTAATGCAGCAGTTTGACTTTTTATAGAAAAAGGTTTTTCTTCATGTGTTTGGCTGCTTTTCTCTCTGTTTCTGTCCATTACTGACCATTTTCAGAGGATTGTAGTTAGTTAGTGAAGCCACTTGCCACACTAACATGTGAATCCGTCAGGCGTAAAAACTATTGTTTTTTTATTTGTTTTATGTGCTTAAATCTTTAGATGCTTTGTCAGCAGAAGCTTGTCACAAAAACCAAAATGTGTTCCCATTTATTTAAGTTATATGGTGGGGCAGTTGGTAGCACTGTTGCTCTGCAGCAAGAAGGTTGCAGGTTCAAGTCCTGGCTGTGGCCTTTCTGCATGGAGTGGCATGTATTCCTTATGCATGTGTGGGCTTACTCCCACAGACCAAAACGTGCCTGTTAGGTGTATAGTGTATGAAAGTCACTTTGGAGAAAAGTGTCAGTGAAATGAATTAACACAAAATACCAAAGATATTTCAGTTTGATATATAAACTACACTGTAAAAAAAAAGTAAAAAACTAGCAGCTGTGGTTGCCAGAATAATTCTGTAAAAAATACTGTGCACATGTAAAAAATATTACTGAACAAATCATAATTAGATGAAATAATACAGATAAAAAGCCAAAGCAGACAGAGCCTTTTCATCTGTAGCTCCAAGGCGTCTGTATTACTGTGGTAAACACGGTTTGTTCAGTAAAAATGTTTACGGTTCACAGTGTTTTTTACTGAATTTTTCTGGCAACCACAGCTGCCAGTTATTTACTGTAAAAATGAAATTTATTTTTACAGTGTAGTATTATTGCACCAAAACTTTGTGAGCTGTTTGCTAAAAACCTGCCATGCTGATAATCTAATGTGTGATGATGCATCTCTCAGGACCTTTGTTGGTTTTAAAAAAATAATGTTTCTTCAAAAAATCCTTTCAGCTGTGGATGTTTTTATGCCAGACACGTCTTCTGTTCTCCTTTTGTCCAATTTTCTGTTTTTGTTAAACAAACAGCACAATAAGCTATGTCAGTTAATAGAAATGGATAGAAAATAAATAAAAAAGCAGACAAAGTCCAAAGAAAAACTATGACAGAGTTTCAGAAAGTCTGAAGAATTATTGATCAAGATCGTTTTAAAAGATCACAAAGAATTTCTAAAGTAAATTATAAGTAAATTAATTGTGATTTCTGACTACCTTCCAATATTTTTAATGAATCTATTAGATGAATTAACGCCTCACTCTTTTGATAACTGACTTAACTTTATTGAGCCTGTTGTCACATCAATTAATGCAAAGTCACGAGCTGAATATCTGTAGGAACGTCTGTGTGAGCCCCTCTCCATCCTGTGTGTTGCCTCTCTCATCAGGACGGTAATGGATACATCGACGAGCAGGAGCTGGATGCGTTGCTGAAGGACCTCTGTGACAAGAACAAAATGGTAACGAATCGTTCACTTATTGATTGATCAGTTCATTTCCCTTCCCTGCTGGCCAGATTTAGCAGCGAGAGGCGTTTGGCTCCTGAGACACAGTGTTCCGTTTCTGGCAGGACGTGGACTCAACTGGGCTGGTGGATTACAAGAAGAGCATCATGGCTCTGTCTGACAGGGGGAAACTGTACCGCACTGAGATGGAGATCGTCCTCTGCCGGGACTCCTCGCTGTGACCCGCCTGCCTGGGATCAATCCATCCTCCTGCACTGCTCCCTCCTTCCTACCTCTTGATGTAACCCAGTGCATGTGTGACCTCCCTCGACCTCGCTACACCACTTAGAGTGAAGACAAAAAGTGCTTCTGAAAGCACAAAGTAAACCGCTGGCCCTGCTGTTTTAACTCTGCATCCTTCTGATATTTTTTTAAACATGTAGTGAGATGAGACTAAGGAAATATTGTGTTTTTATTTATTTGTATTTCTGTTTTAAATATGCATTTGCATTTCTAATGACACGCGTTACTCTCCCTCTGTATTTAATAACTCTGTAGCATCTCTATTTATTTCAGATTAATTTATTATGAGCTTGTTTTAACTCCATGAGGCTTGTACTGTTTAATTACATAAATGAATAAGAGAATGAATAAATATAACATAACAGCTCCTGGTTTATTTATTTGTCTGAAAGATGCAGATGCTGCAGTGAAAGGTGGTTGGAGTTTGACCAGTGAAACTCTATAAAACACACACACACACACACACACACACACACACACACACACACACACACACACACACACACACACACACACACACACACACACACACACACTGCTCTGAGAGATTACATCTCCAGTACAGATGACCAGAATGAGAGCACCCCCCCACTCCAAGTACTCCACCTTCACTTTCTAATCTCCTGATAACAGAAAGCGTGATGTAGAAAGAGCTTGTGCTGCTCCATTTTTTATAGGGTGGGGGGGTCTCAGAGGATGTGGGGGACTCTCTGAGAGCCATGAGAGAAAGAGCAAAATGAAACCAGCCAACAAAAACAGAACTAATAAAAGTCTGATGAGAAAACAGAAGAATTTCAACTTTATAGATTATAAGGAGATTGGTTATTTTTATTATGATTTGGTGCCCAATCTCCAAATGTATCCCCCCCGATATGTCAGCCTTATGGAACGGTCGACCTTCCATCAATTAATCATCAGCACTTTCATATTTAATTAAAACCACTATCTTTAAAGCACACCCCTTTACGCACGCCATCGCTGCGCCCGCACACGGGCTCGCTCATACCTCCTCAAAGCAAATGTTCAATTTCACACACATTTGGGCATGCAAGCACACACACACACACGCATAGAGTAAATACACCCACAGAGAGGGACACAGTGGGCTGCAAACCAAGCTGTTAACTGCTGACAACAAGGGAAAAGAGAGTTTTATCCGCTCTGATTCCTTCACACACATCAGCGAGAGAATGTGAGGCAAGCAGATGAGATTACTCTGCACAGCTGCACACTGCAGCGATGGTGGATGTGGCTTTATTTCTTCTTGATGCAAAAGTTGTGAACTTTAAAATGAAAGTTAAATTTATTATGAAAATGTTGATGAATGCATCTCCTTTGTCTTTACTGGAGTTTAATTTATTGTGGCTGCAAGGACATCTGATTAGCTTTTAATAAGATCGCTGACATGATGTGTGGATCAGATGTCATTTAAGACATTTTAACAGGTGAGACAAGCAGAAGCAGTTCTGGTTCACATTGATGGATAATTGAATCATCACTCACATTATTAGTAGCTCTTTCATGCTTTTACTACAATGAAAGTTTTAAAAAATCTGATCTGATTTTGTGTTCTATTCATTTTTTTCTTTTGAGTTTAAAATAAATCTCATAATAAATGCAGTGAGGGTAAATCCTTCAATAAGTGCTGCTGGTAAACTAGATGCTTTAAAAACAGCCTTAGCTCATGCTGAGTCAAGTATCAATATGTTTATTCATTCAGTCAACCCCTCATTTAGAGCAGATGAGCTCCTGGTGAAGCTACTGCTGAATGATTTTCAGGTGTGTAAACAAAAAGCAGAAAAAGACTTAACCATAATAATACGAGCAAACATTAGAACATACACAACATGCAGCAAAATGAGTTTTTTAAGCCTCTAAGCTGTGAGATCACTCAGCATTAAACTCAGAGACGCATCCCTTTTCTGTTTTTCTTTTCTTTTTCCTGCTGCGAGCTCGGTTTAATGCCTCTGCTCCGTTTGCTCTGCTGCTCCTACCTCTCTTAGTCACTAAATATTAAACTGTCATAATTTTTCTGTCAGCCAAGAGGTTTTACCATAAAATTTATAATCATTTCAGTTCAGCTTTAAGGTCAGGATGAACTACTTTGGACACAGTAAAGCCTCCTGCCTCCTCTCTGTTCCTCTTTGTGAAATCATGGATTTGTCGAATACATCCATATCTTCTGCACGCACATGCTCATGTAGGCCAAAAACATGCTCTGTTCCTCCACTGTGCAGATGCTGTTGTTGTTAGTTAAATTGCAACAAGATGTTTCGTGTACTTCCACGCTCTGTTGTTCGATGTTCTTTCCAAATAGCTGCTCCACGCACAGAACTGCTGACTGTGAGGTTTCTGCTTTTGCAAAGGTGCAGGATTTTAGAGGTTAAAAGCATAAAAAAACAAAACATAAAACACATCTGCATCTTCATTTCACATCATATTCACTGCAGAAGCTTCTTGACAAACACTCTATAAAAGATATTGTCGGATGCAGCTGCAAATTGTTATTCCTTGCATTTTGTAAAATTAAATTAAAAGTTAAATTGAGTTTTGTGGAGTAAAAAAAATCGTGTGGGTCTTTTTTTTGTTTGTTTGTTTGCATGGGGAAAAGAACATCTGCATTGCACTAAAGACCTTTTGCAGATGATCAGGTTACCAGGATATAAAAGTTATTTCTCACCTTAAATCTCTGAGACACAAATCTAATTATTTTCTGTATGAAGATAAAAATTCACCTTAGCATCACAGTGAAAAAAAGCAAGTCCACTAAGGTGGACATGTATAGTAGTGAGTGTACATGCACCTAAAATTTCAACAATTATTTTGCATGTTGCCCAATATCGCCCTCTAGTGGACAGTCACGTTGCTACAGGGTGTTACTACATGAGAAACTTCGTATAAAGGGATAAGACAAGCTTTTAATTTGGACTCTTTTATTGTTTAACCTACATTTCTTGAAAATGTTTCTAGAAACAGTTTCTCTTGTTTCATATGTTTTGCTAATATTCCGTAATTGTAGTTCCTATAATCTGATGCTGTTTAAATGTTTTGGCATTTGGGGTTATGTAATGTTTTAGTGGATAACCCAGTGAACTCAAGGGACAAACATAAACCCCCCACTATATCAGTCAGATGGCTTTTATCCTGAGGATTGCACTGCTGTCATGTGTGTGTGTGTGTGTGTGTGTGTGTGTGTGTGTGTGTGTGTGTGTGTGTGTGTGTGTGTGTGTGTGTGTGTGTGTGTGTGTGTGTATCATTCCCCTCCATCAGCTGCCTGATACATGCCTCACCATTTCAAGGATTAACAGTCAAATAATACATCACAATCTCATGTCTTTTAACTTGTGTGTGTTTGTTTATAAAAAACTTTACTTCAAAGAATATTACAAAAATTCTAAAATGATATGTAACATGGAAAATGTTCTCTAATTTAATTTAAGGACGCAATGAAGCAAACTCAATAAGGGGGTTAAGAAAGTCATTATTAGATAAAAACACTCACACAATGCAGATATTCAAGATTTTAATAGCTTATTAGAGCGTGGAAAGGGCTTTTTGAGTTGAATCTCAATCATAAATGAAGAAAATGCTACCACTACTTTAGGATTATGTCGTGCCCTAGCCTCCAGCACCCCCTGCTGTTGGGTTTGTTCTTGTTTTAGATTTATCTCTTTAGTTTAGTCCTTTGTGTTCTTAGTTCTGGTCATCTGTGTTTTAGTCATCCTCTTTAGTTTAGGTCTTTTGTGCTATAGCTTTAGTCCAGTCTTTGTGTTTACTTTAGTCAGTCTGTGTTTTGGTGGTTCTGTTTTGAGTTTCCCCTCTGTGCTCTGTGTTTCAGGTGTCTTGTCTTGTGATTGTCCACACCTGCCTCTCGTTCTCCCTTGATTGATCCTTTGGTATTTAAGCCCTGCTGTGTCGTGTCTCTGTGCTCGTTCGTCTGCTTTGTCTCCCCCAGCTCTAGTCCTGTTTATCTTCTAGTCTTAGTCTTAGTCTTGTTAGTTCTTCCCAGTTTAGTTTACTTAGTTTAGTCCTCTTCTACCTCTGTGCCTCAGTTTGTGTTTTGTTCCCCTTTTGGTAATAAATCCCTTTTTTGAGTTTATCCATCCTGCCTTTGGGTCCTTTTCACTCCTGCACCACCTCGCCTGACAGATTTATATTTTTTGCTTTTAAAATTGACCTATATAACAGGAATGATGGGTATTTATAACCTAATGTTGTTGAAAAGTTGACTTGAGAAAAATACAGTTAATAATAGAGTTCTAAAAATAAATATTTTGTTAAATAAAATATTTAGCTTTTATTGATATTTATAACTTTGTTATTGGGACAAGTTGTGCTTCTGCTTTCAAGCCAAAAGAACAAATACTGGAAATCCTGTAAATGTAAAAAACACTAGAATGAGTTTTGAGTTCTATATTTTTAGAGGAGGTGAAATTTCAGACCTCCTATGTGAGAATTACATAAGGTTTTGTACATCAACCTCTGGGACAGGCGCTCTAAACCCCCCACCCCCCCATGACCCTGTGAGAAGATCGGATGGAACGTGGACATTCCAGATGGATGTAGGATTTTTCAGATAATGTTTTGATCTGCATATTTTAAAGGTATTGAGAAAAGACCAGAGGTCAATAAAGGTTAATCCACCATTGACATTGTTTTTGAGATGACAAATGTATGCATATAATGGATTTTTGATTTGTATAGAAAATTATATAGCATCTTAAATACAGTTTTTGAAATACGTTGCAGACATGATACATTTTTACAACTAAGAACAATACATGCTTGCTGTTTTTATTGATATAAAAATGCAAAATAAAAATTAATAAAGGTAGGTGGGGAAAAGGGGAAAATAAGGTCAAGATAAAGTGAAAAAAGTTTGAGGAAAGTTTTAGAAGTAGGCTACTTTTGTGTTTGTGTAGATTAAGTATATATTTATTAAAAAATGTCTTCATGTGTAAAAAGCTTTCTAAAAAAAAGGTAATTCCAGACCTTGAGGTTAATAAAACAGTTATTTACTTGTAACGTTTCCTAAGAGAAAAACAAGACAAGAGTTGTCTGTTATGAAATATGTTACTGATTTATTTTCTTCTTCTTCTTTATTATTATTATTTTTAAGCACATTTTGTTAGTTGGTGATATGTAGAGTAATAAGCAATCTCCTTGCACGTGTGTCTGCTGCGTACTGACGTCAGTGCGTACTCGCCGGACGTATACCGTGCTCGCGCCTGCCCTTCACAACCCTCCACATCCTGCTAGGCTCGCCTCTCTAACGCAGCAACCATGGCCCTGCTGAAGTCCAACAAGGTGATCTCCAGCCTGGGGAACGTTTCCCCGGCCCTAGGAGTTCTGTCCACCCGCTACAGGTAAACCACCATAACACGCTCAAAGCTGACCCGCGTCTAAACAGTATGTCGTTTACCTACGAACGTTGGTGTGTACAACTCGCACAATCATCAAATAAACTTATATTTTGACCTCAGCCATTCTTTCACTCCTGAGTTTTATGTAACCATTTAGTTGCTCGGTAGTTGGTGAAGTCCTGCCAGCTGGTTAGATGCTGACAGACAGGGGTCAAATGGTTTTAGCAGGCCCCGGCGCCGTCAGCTAGCATCAGGTTAGGTTAGCATCAGTGACCGTATCTCACACACCTTAAGTGGATACACTTAAGTTTGTAATTCGGTAACCTAAAAAGTGTTCAATTCCATCCTGTATGTAACTTAATTCATCTCTCATGATCAGGTAACTCACAACAGAAGGTAACGTGTTGCTAGTGGAGCTGCTGGCTGCAGCGCCTACTGATGAAAGTCACGTTGGTGCATCGCATCTACACTGTCGCATTTATGACACATAATCACAATCTGTGAAAACGTTGTAGTCATTGTTTAATTTAACATATTTAGTATTTCTTTTGCTCTTTAAAACAAATGAAATCTTATAAAAGCATGTTGTCGCCTTACATAGTTAAATCCGGTGTGAGCCTTGTGACTTGTCTTATTAAAAGTAGTGTTGCGACCTGATTGGCTAACATATATATTCAATCCCTATGCCGATTGGTTACAGTTTCTATAATTGATTGCTGATTGGCTAATTCTGTGCAGCGACAAAATAGTTCCGCGTGTCCTTTCAATGAGCGTATAGAGGGCATACTTTATTTAGGTCTTCTGAGACTCGCGTGTCTTTTAAATATTTTGAGCGTAGTTTGGTCTTTGAGGTATCCGTGGTATTTCGCATAGTGTATCCGTAGATTTCGTTTTGCTAGTGGCATGTGTGTCAGCTTTGTATCATTCCAACACACACGTGTTATCACCGACAACCGGATGTCATTAAATGTGACACCTTAAGCAAGTCAGTGAAGATAAAAACAAGTCTGCTCCGTATCGCACCAAAAGGTCTTTGGTCCATTGATACGCGCCAATCTGTGATGTTTATATAAACCCTGAGGTTCAGCTGTTCAAAGTTTATGTGTGCACATGGCACTAAAGCTGAAACAGCCTTTAGCTAGCAGTTTGTTACTGTGATAGTAAAATACTGGGTATTTTTCTATAGCATACATTTTTCTTGCCTTAGTTGTTTTCATACATGCGCAGAGTACATAGACCTTCAGTTTAAGTAAAATCTTGTCTGACACTATAAAAGTATATTCTGTAACTTCACACAAGCATTTCATTTATCATTGAACCACCATGAACCACTAAGCAGTAGGTAGAAATGTGTGGTGGTACACAAAATAATTAGATGCTAAATACTGCTTATAAATCTGTGGTGTCCAGTCCTGAGATCAAGAGCCACGATCCTGCATGATTTACTTGATTCAGGTCATGGAATTAGACATCTTAATCGCCCACAGATTGAAATAATGTGTATTGGAGCAGAGAAACTTCTAGGACAGGGGTACAGAATTACTAACCTGAAAGATCTACATTTAAAAAAATCCAAGGAGGACCCCGTGATCCAGGATGTTCAGGGAGACGTTGAAGACTTTTGCCCTTTGCAAAATATTCTGTCCTAAAATTAGCTGCAAAGGTTAAATGGTTTATCAAGAGGAAGAAACTTGAGACAATGACATGCTAGGAGGAGTGAGAGTGCAGCTGAGGTCAGAACTAGCAACCCTTTATTTATTTTGACATTTTTTTCCATACTTGACTGTTATTTATCAAGCATCCTAATATAGTTCCATAGCCTGTTTCTATAAAACTTGCATCACTTAGTATTTTGCGCCGCCTTAACAGGAACTTCATCAACATTCACATTCTGCTTTGCTGTAATGTGCAGGATGAGCTGCAGATAATCAGGTAAAGGCTAACAGGAGTACATTTGATTTGACATTGCTGCCTTTGATCTTAGCCTAGACCTTTTGAGCCCCAATTAGTGATTTCATTTGTCCCAAAGTAAAACCATATAAAACACTTTTTTTTACATTAAAGATAAAGTAGTGCTGGATAAATTATAATATTAGATAGATACTTAAGAATAAAAAAATAAATAGTTTTTGAGCCAGAAAATGAATAAAGTAAAATTGGAGATGTTAGAAAACGGCATACATACATGCTAAATGTATTTTGGAATTATCTTCAAAGCCTTTACATTAGAGGACATTAGTCATTCTGGTCTTCCCAGAATTCATTGCAACAATGTGGTGGTTTGTCAGATATTACTGAGTGAATGTGGCAATAACTTGAACAATAGCTCACATTTTAGACCCAGGTTGGCTTTTTGTTCTTAGTTTTAGACCTTTAAACCTTCTAATTAGATTATGACACCCCCCCCCCCCCCCCC
>SSNR01000043.1:1572380-1603303 GCA_006937965.1 Callopanchax toddi | reverse complement strand
CCCCCCCCCCCCCCCGAAACCATATGATTGTTGTGTGTAATTAGATCAGTGAGGTCAGCATGAGAAGGGGTCTGATTAATAGGTCAACAGTTTTTAACAGATGGATTTGGTGCATTTGTGACCATAATGCCTTTAGTGTCGCATAAAATCATGAAAACACCATGCCTAGGTAAAGAGTTGGTGCTTATACTGTATTTATGAATTGTGTGGGCAAAAGTAGCTCTTCAGTGGATTGTGTTCAGGTAACTTCTAATACAATTTTGCAGTGCTTGCAGTCAGTAAAATTAACTCCTTTTTTTTTTTTTTTGCAGCTCCTGGTGGACTGGAGTGCAGATGGGTCCCCCTGATCCCATCCTTGGGGTGACTGAGGCCTTCAAGAGGGACACCAACCCCAAGAAGATGAACCTGGGAGTGGGAGCCTACAGAGATGACCAGGGAAAGCCATTTGTTCTCAGCTGTGTTCGCAAGGTAAAACTGTCAAATAGTCCAGTGAATCTGTTAAAATGTTCTCATGTTGGAGATATGTAGAGTTTATTTATTTAACTGTGCTTTTTAAGAGGTTCCATTGATACATGCAGTGAAACCACATTGAGCACTATTGTGGATTGTTCGGCATCTTAAACATATTTGATCAAATGTATTCCACAGACAGGGAGATGGCTGGGTTCTAATTATGTTTTATACTTGCTAACAAACTTCTTTCAGTCAAAACAATGTTTTATACCTAGTTCTACTTGTTTTCTAGGCGGAGGCTCTGATTGCGTCCAAACAGCTGGATAAGGAGTACCTTCCCATCAGTGGTCTGGCTGAATTTAACAAGTCCTGTGCCCAGCTGGCTCTCGGTGCTGACAATGAGGTCTTAAAGAGCAGCAGGGTGAGTTCTTATGGTGTCTTTAAACTTTAAAAGTGTTTTTGATTGTTTAAAATCCAAAGCAGTGCACCAATATTTGTTGTTGCAACAGAGCATCACTGTCCAAACAATCTCAGGAACTGGATCTTTGCGTATTGGAGCCAACTATTTGGTAAGTGCTGCTTTTATTACTCAAGTCAAATGTACACTAATTATTAGAAGATGCACCATTAAGGTGTCTTTATAAATCTGTTTCTGTCACAGGCTCGATTTCACACAGGTCCACATGATGTGTACCTGCCCAAACCTTCCTGGGGAAACCACACACCCATCTTCAGAGATGCTGGCATGCAGCTGAAAGCGTATAGATACTACGACCCCTCCACCTGTGGCTTTGACTTCAAAGGAGCTCTGGAGGACATCTCTGTAAGCAAAGGGGGATCTATTTAAGGGGATGTTCCAGAACATCACTCTTAGGATATTCTAGATAAAAAGGTCCAGTTTGGTATATCAATTTGTCAAGATTTTTGCTGCAGTTTCTAAACATTAATTCCAATCTAGAAGAAACTTCTAAATGTGTCCCACTGACCTGCTAGATTAAAAAAATAAATAAATAAATAAAGAAATGCAGATTAAAGTAGGTTATTTACCGGTACTTAACTTGATACTGAATATAAAGTTTACTTTTCAAGTGTAAATAATTTGTAGATTAGTTTAGAAAATAAAAACTGATCACACATTTTTATTCTAGTAAATGCAAACTTTCCCTTTTATTGACATCAAGATGATCAAACCAGCTACTGATGAGCTAAAGCCTCGTTTTTGTGTCACAGAAAATCCCAGAGAAGAGCGTGATTCTGCTACACGCGTGTGCCCACAACCCCACGGGTGTGGACCCCAAGCCCGAGCAGTGGAAGGAGATCGCCAACGTCGTCAAGGTGAGAGAGACTGGAGGAATGTTTCGATTAAAATGTCTTGCTTTTATCTCAACCAGCAATAAAAGAAGCAACCAGACTGATAGGTGCTGCGTACTAGCTAGTTTTCCTGTTATCATATAAAACATTAATCATTTGCTCTTATTGTGTTCTCACAGAAAAGAAACCTGCTGGTCTTCTTCGACATGGCGTATCAGGGCTTCGCCAGCGGAGACATCGATCGTGATGCCTGGGCTGTGCGCCACTTCATAGAGCAGGGCAACAATATCCTGCTTTCTCAGTCCTTCGCTAAGAACATGGGCCTGTATGGTCAGTATGAGCTCATCCTACAAAGAAAATAACAAGTGGTTGCAGCGTTTGCTGAAACATTTGAGTTGTTTTGTCACCACCAAGTGGAAAAATATGGTTATGATTTAGTTAAGGAAGCACTTGAATGCTTTTTTTTTTTCATGAAAATATGAGTTAGTCTCGTCCTTTCATCTTGTGGCCTGTGTTTTTGGTCTAACTCATCAGTGTTAGCCGAATAACAGCCTTTCAGTGTCTCTGCTGTGAGCTGATCAGACTCTAATGTGGATCCTGACAGGAGAGCGTGTGGGAGGCTTCACTGTTGTGTGCAGCGATGCAGAAGAGGCGAAGCGGGTCGAGTCTCAACTCAAAATCCTCATCAGGCCAATTTACTCTAACCCACCAATAAATGGTGCCAGGCTCGCTTCAACCATTCTCAACACACCAGACCTGCGCGCCGTCTGGTATGACTAAAAGCTAAAGCATTCCTCTTTTGTTTATATGTACCAACATGATGGATTGATTTGTTCTGTTTTATGTTGGTGGCTGCAGGCTGGAGGAAGTCCATGGTATGGCTAACCGCATCATTAAGATGAGAGAGCAGCTGGTGGCAGGTTTGAAAAAGCAGGGCTCCTCCCACAACTGGCAGCATGTCATCGACCAGATCGGGATGTTCTGCTTCACAGGACTCAAACCTGAACAGGTACTCGCTGGACTCATCTATTGTCACATTTGACCACAGAGCAATTATAAAATGTTCCTTAATGACATATTTGTAAATGACTGAACTATATAACTAACCAAAAGAACCTTGACTTTTAGGAAACATTTTTTCAGATCATTTTGAAAGAACAGTTTGTTTTTTGTGAACATTGTTAGGGTTAAAGGTACACACATGTTATTAAGAATGTAAAAAGGGTAACAAAGTATTTTTAGATGTAATGAAAAACTTTTTAACACACCTAAACACAAGTGGCGGGCTGTGCATTTCACTTTTAGGCCTTCAGAGATTTCCTACTCAGTCCAACCTAAATTAAAACACCTCATAATACCATCAATACGACACCACGGCTCCAGAATCCATGCAACATCACACATACACATTACGTCACCCTCATTATAGGCTGGTTAAGCACATTTTTAGGCAGAACAGACTAACCGAACTGATCCGGGTCTGTTATGCCACACAGCCTGTGATCACATAGTGATGCTGCTGTACAGCTCATGTGATTCAGCTCAGTGACACACGCTACAGGTGATTGATTACTAACGAAATAAAATGACAAACACAAATAAAATGCTTGCACTCACCAACACGAATCTCCATCACATCACAGCTCCAAATACCAAATCCATCAGTGGCAAGCAACAGGCATTTCCAGCTGTATAATTCCAGCGTCTCTCTGAAACGGTTATCTGCGGTAAAGTTCATTTTTCTGAAATTGACTGACAGTTTTTCCCAGCTGGAACAGCCATCGTGGGTTAAAAAAATACACCGATAGCTGTCTGTAGCTAATGAATCTCTGAGTTTAGTTCAGATATCTCTGCCTTTTGGGTTAAAACGAGGCCTTATCCAATCACAGGACGCGCTCATGTCAACACAATGTGAGGTCTGCTTGCTGGCCTCGGCCACGCAGACTTGAGAGCTGATTGGCTATCGCAACTGATCGTCTCTGTTCACTGAAAGCCAACAGTGGCTGCTCTGTTGATTCTGATGACCCAGAGAGAGGCACATGGGCGTAGAGCATCTAGCGGCAGACTTCAATCTGCCGGACAACACAAGCTAGCTGAAATCTGATTGGACAACACCTTATTTTGGTATTTTAACACTGGAAGCAGCGCAACCAAGTGGATATATTTATGATGTAAAGAGAACAGACCAGGGACAAAAATTGTATTTAAAAATATTTACCAAAAGAAAAAAGTTTTTTTTTTTACATTTCTGAGTAAGTTTAGAGTAATAACCTCATTAAAATGCATTTAAAACCAATAAGGTTAGCTTCTCTTGCATTTTTCCTTCATGTTTCTACTTCCATAGTTATTATTTAAATATTGTATGTATTTTAAGGTTCATAATGATAATAAAAATAATCATGATGGATTAGATTTCTGTAGTGTGTACTTGAACTTGTATAATTTTATTATAATGATCTTAGCACTTTTATAGTTTTCTTAGTCATCGACTGAAAAGTACAGCTACCATGATTAAAATGTGTTTTTTCATGTCTTTTTAAATTAAAGCATTGTCTTATAGAATGTCTTTATTAAGACTTTAGCAAACAAAATGTATTTATTAAAAATCAGTCATTCAAATCAATATTACAAATTTTGCAGAGTTTGATGCTGTAATTTAACTGCAGTGAGGTTTCATTTTATCTGTTTGAATTTTATTTACTTCATCACAAGGAGAAAATACTCATCAGAATTTATCAGAATGATTCTGATTGTCTCTGTATATTTCACAATGTCTGTATTATAGTTTGATTACTGGGATCACACATTAAAAGCAAACTATAATTCTACATTACATAATGTGTTTTTGTGAGGCAGGATTTTGTGCCATATTTAGTATCTATGACGACAAGTCTGAGCTCTGCTCTGTTTAAAGCGTGGTTCTTTTTTCCCCCTGCAGGTTGAGCGCCTGACAAAGGAGTTTTCAGTGTACATGACCAAGGATGGCAGAATTTCCGTGGCAGGCATATCCTCAGGAAACGTGGGCTACCTGGCAGAGGCGATCCACACAGTCACTAAGTAGAGCAGAAGAACATCGGAGTCGAAGCTGCAGCGTTGAGGAGCTTTATGTGTCACTCCTCCATTCCACCTTTTAGAGAAGAGCTCAGTATTTAGTTATTTTTCTTACCTGGATTTCATTATGAATTAAATTTAGAACGGTTGTTTTTTTTCTGGTATTTCAACATTTCACCAAACGGCTCCCCTACCAAAGTTAAAAAGTCATGTTCTTTATGTCTGAGCTCATCTTATTTATTACATGGAGTTGATCGTGCACTATTGTCCTACTAAATGTACACTGTTGACCTGCTGTGGGCTCATTAAACATCAACAAAAACCTTGGGGCAATGTATGCTAGCTTTAGGTGAAGGGGGAGATCTCTTTGTGACAGCTTATATGAAATGACTTTTAAAAATCAACATGTAATGGTGTAGCACTTTAAAATACACGTGGCACTATTAAGTTTGTCATTACTGAATAAAAAGACATTTATCAGGTTATCAGTTCATTTGTTTAATCTGATCAGTTCTTTATAGTCTCTTTATCTCTATTTAGAAATATCTTGTCTATCTTGTTTTCAGTACTTTTGCTACAGATTGTGTAAATCTGGTTTCAGTCCTAGTGATTACAAGGCAGTCTCTCAGTTGGTGCTGTTTAAACCCCCAAAGCTAAGCAAGCACAAAAGTCACGAGTGAAACTAAAGTGTGGAGCGTAAAGAACTTCTTTATCGTTATATTTATATTCTACATAAATATCGTTTGTTTCATCTGATTTTCAGATTGCCCTGTTTTAGTTTCCATACCAGTGCTTTGGATTGACACCAGCCCAGAATACCTTGTTGAAAGGAATAAGGTTCATTTGCTCAAATGTCACATGTCTGTTTAAATCTTCATCAAAACTGGAAGAGTAATGAGACTTAATGTGGATTTGACCCAGTTTTGCTCATATTCCTGGAACTTTGTCTCCATGCTGTGCATTCTGTGTGAATCTGAAGATGGGTTGTGTACCTTGCTGAACAAATAAAGCATTCTAGAGTATTTTTTGTATGTTTTTACCTTTTTCCCCCATGCAAAAAAAAACCCAGTTTCTATCCCAGTTTGTGCTAAAATGTTATAATTCATACAATATTTAATTTAATCTAAGATTTATTTAAGAATTTAACGTTTTTTTTTTTTTTGACATAATGAATTAACCAGGAACTACAACTTCCCAGAATCACTGCGACCGGAAGCCTGCTGTCACGTGAGGAAGTTCGTCACTCCTCCGCTCTTTACGAGCTGCCCAAACACCGACCGGGGGCTCAGTCGTTCCCCCCGATGGAATCAGAAGGTGGTAATGTAAACAGCTGCCTTTATTTTATATATATTGTTTCAAACGTACCACGTTACAGTAAATTCGTCTCATAAACGTGTTTAAATATGTTCTTTAAAAATGACTCGTCTCAGGTACCACTTGTTTTAGCTAGCTGTCGTTGGGCTCAATAACAAAGAGCTGACAAATCGTATTTTTTCATTATCAACCAGATAGTTAAAACACTTGATGTGTTTTGTTGTTAGCTGACGGGTTTATCACGCCCTGTCTTTAGTCACATACAGTTTCTGTAGGTAGCGTTTAAACTCGGCTTTTTAAAACGTAAATACTGTCGGTGTAAACCAAAAATAAGATTAGTTGTTTTGCATTGTCTGCACAAAACAGTGGTAGCCTATGTTTGTAGAATTGAAAATAATCGTTAAACATAGTTGAAGTTAAGTGTTTAAGGATGAAAATCGGTATATTCAGAAATCAGAATCTGTTTTTTGAACAGTATTCTGATTACCGATACTTTGTTATACTTATTTCTTCACATATACTAAATATATGACACTACATTCACTGTTATTTATCTTTATGTTTAATTGTAAGTAATATTTCATTACAGATCAACCATAACAAGTCTCCCTGATATGTGATCACTCTTGATAAGAAACTTGCCTCCAGATCATCCTGGAACCTGGACCTTAATCTTCATCTGCAATCAAGTCCCCTCACCCAGACTTATCACCTGACTTTAGTTTCCCTTGGGGGCCCATTTTCTCATGGCGATAAACACTGATGTTGAGGACTGGGGAGGTATGGGCAGCAGTGACTCTGGGGAAAGAGCATGGCTCTTGCAGAGCCCCAGTGTGGATTCGGTCAGGCACCCTGAGGCGGAGGAGAGGAGGCGAGGCGTGTCGCCCCTGGGAGCTGTCTTCATCGTGGTGAATGCAGCGCTGGGAGCAGGTCTGCTGAACTTCCCTGCAGCCTTCAGCATGGCAGGAGGAGTAACTGCAGGAGTGATGCTACAGATGGTGAGGAGGTCTCAGTCCTCTCCCTCTGTGTACGATTTGTGTTCAAGTGAAATACAGTAAATTGTGTTTGATAAAAGGATCAGCAGCGTTACAGCTTTAAAGATTTTGCATAATTTGCTGACAAAGACAAACACTAGTGAACAAACAAGTCGGCTTTTCAACAAACACATTTGGAGAAGTTGAAAAAACACCAACAAAACTAACCTGATATTGTAGACCTAATTTACTTTTGTTTTCCTTTTAATCTTTTAGCTGATGGTTTAATTCTTGTGATCAGAACAAACAGAAATATATTAAAATGTTTTGTCTCCTGTCTGTTTCAGTTTATGCTGATCTTCATCATCACTGGGCTTGTAATCCTTGGCTACTGCTCTTTGGTATGTTTATGTTTTATCTTTATTCTCATCTGCTTTACTCCTCATTGCAACAGGGTTTGCAGCCTTCTGACCATTTTCGTCCATCTTAATTTTTCCCTCTAGTTGTGGTTAAAAAAAAAAATCTTGTGCAATTACACACTCATTCTGCGCTTGTACTGCAGAACAAATGCAGAACTCTACATACAAGTTAAGACTTTCAATTCCTGAATAACTCAGACAAACATTCACGTGCTGAAACATAAAGTGGAGGAAAATTAAAACCAATGACTAGTCCGTTTGGTTCATGCTTTAGAGATGATTAAATGCAGGCACTGACTCAGAAATATCACCAGAATGTTGCCTTTAAAAGGCTAAAATAATGATCCAGCATCTTAAAACCACTACTTTCTCATTAATTAAACTTCAACTGAATAATCAATAGTGTTACTCTCCAGGGTAACATCAGCATGGCTGCTGTATGCAGAATAAGAGTAATTCATTTAGCAGGTACACAAAATAAATTACTGCTAACCTGGAGATGGAATACATCTTCTGCCTTGACTGTTGCTTTAAACTCAACTTCTTCACAGAGTTTTTATTTTTTAACATGGAACATTCTGCCTTGCATTGTGTACATTAGTATGTCGTCAAGAAGACAGTCTTAAGAGTCCTTTTTCGATGTTAAATCTTTTTAAATCACCTGACTGGTTTCTCCAGGTCAGTAATGAAGCCACCTATCAGGAGGTTGTTCGAGCCACTTGTGGGAAAGTCACAGGCATCATCTGTGAAGTAGCCATTGCTATCTACACCTTTGGCACATGCATCGCTTTCTTCATCGTCATCGGGGACCAGCTGGATCGCTGTAAGTGTTTTCACTGACCAATAAGCAATGTTGTTTTGTCTCTTTCTGTAAAACTTGAAAAAATTCCCTTAAATGTTTACAAAATCACATTTCCTCTGAGTTTTGATATTTAGTGTAGCAGCCAGTGATATGAAATGTCTAGTTCTGACACTGATGAGGTCAAAGATCATCAAGAATGACTCCACTCAGCTTTTTCTCCGTCAGTGTGCCTCTCATGTGACTCTCTTACACATTCTTTCACTGAGATGCTGACGGAGTGGAAATCTTGTTGCCTTTCAGTAAAGGGAACAAACTGATGAGACTGTAATAGTGTGTAATTTTCTCTGCATCATTCTCTGCATGTCCCATCACACACTACATTTTGCTGCCTCTTAAAGTCGTGTAATTCTTGTTTTAGTGATCGCTGCAGTGTATCACAATGCAGACGATGTTGCCAGTGGCCCCTGGTACACTGATCGAAAGTTTACCATCGTCCTTACTGCAGTCCTGGTCATTCTTCCTCTGTCCATCCCCAAAGAGATTGGCTTTCAGAAGTATGCCAGGTATGGACCTCTCTCACTGTCAGTCTGCAGCCTGTTTTGACCCAGAGGTTTCTTATTTTTTAACTTTGAGCTCAGGTTAACCATATTAGCTGTTTTCTGCTGCAGTGCCCTGAGTGTGATGGGAACCTGGTACGTGACCATTGTGGTCATTGTGAAATACATCTGGCCGAGCAAAAACATGTCTCCAGATTATGTCCCAACCAGGTAAAGTTTGCATGCATTTCAATCCAAATGCTTTTAATACAGCATCGCTGTCCGACTCCTCTGTATCTACCTCACCTTGTTTGGCTTGAGGTAAATTATTTTCTTTTACAGTTCTTCTTCCTGGACAGCAGTTTTTAACGCAATGCCCACCATATGCTTTGGTTTCCAGGTAAGTCCTGATCCTTTAACATACTGCTGCTTTAGGATTTGAGTGTAATATTAATGAAGAGGATCTTCTGTCTGCAGTGCCATGTCAGCTGTGTGCCGGTGTTCAATAGCATGAGGAGGAAAGAGATCAAGCCGTGGGGGCTTGTAGTCACGCTCAGCATGATTATCTGCCTTTTTGTTTACACAGGAACAGGTACGTCACTCAGTAACATGCCTGCCAATGACTCGTGTTTTATCTCTTTATACAGCTGTGTTACACTGTCACATAAGTCAAATTCAGAAATCAGTGTAGAAAACATCTGCTTTATGTTCTTTATAACTAATGTTGGATTAGATTATGATGACAGCAGCAGATGCCTATTTCATGTCTGTCAGTAAACGGCAGCTCTGTGTGTGATCAGGTGTCTGTGGCTTCCTGACATTTGGCTCCAGCGTGAGTCAGGATGTGTTGATGTCGTACCCTCCCGATGATGTCGCTGTGGCCATCGCAAGAGCTTTCATCATCGTCTGCGTGGTCACCTCGTACCCCATTTTACACTTCTGCGGCAGGTAAGATACGGAGACTTTGTGATGAGCCTTTTATAAATGTAATCGTGAACACATTAGTCACTTTTAGTTGTTTTTTTATTTAACCAGGAGAAAAGCTCATTCAGATTAAAAATCTCTTTTTCAAGAGTGTCCTGGACTAAACAGAAGCAGAACAAGATAAAAAAAAAAGTTATCTTTTTTAAAATTAAAAACACAAACGTCACAACAGAGAAATGACAGACACTTCCTGTTTTCAGTGGTATATAATATGTGTTGTACAAAATAATTAAAATAAGACATACGTTTGTATTCAGCAAAGGTCAAATTTAAACATACAGAACACAAATACAACAGACCATAATTTGGTGAATATACTTTCCAAGTTGCACAATGATCAGATGCTTGGATCAAGCAGAATTCTTGTAGGGAATTTTAGTAATTAATTTTTGCAGAATTGTTCAGGTCAGAATGTCAGTAAGGATTCTAAAACATCTTGATGTTGGTCATCTTTCATCTTCCACCTTGATGTTTGTCTCAGACCATCGTCCTTTTGGAGCACCTGGTTTTGTCAAAGGGTTTAATGAATCTCCTAGTGAATATGAATATTTTACTTACTTTTACTCTTTCTTTGGGAGCAGCCAGTCACAGAGTATGGTGCTACCACCACCATGCCTGAAAGTTAGTACGTTGTTAGACTTAAATGCATCACTTTCACTTGGACTATTGTAGCTAAATATCTTCATCTCATCTGGTTGTAGAGATTTATTGCACTTCATGTTTTCCTCTGACAAACTTCTTTCTAAGATGTCACATTTTGTTATATAACTGCTTCCAGGTTATTGCGGACCCAGGATTCCTGAGTTGTTCCTGTAGATTTTAATTAATTTCACCTCCCAGTTAAAGGTTTTGAGTTTTCCTCCAAACTTTAGCACAATGTCTTCACTTCCCAGTAACTTGCACGCTCACATTTGAATCGATTATCTTGAAATCTACTTTTGTTTAAAAGTCGACCTCAGAGGTGTTTCTAACTGCTGTATCTGCAGCCCTCTTCCTGAGATCTCTACTGAATGATTCCTCTGTGTCTGTCAGTTTAATTAGGTCATTAGAGAAACCCTGGTTTTGCTGACACAAGGAAATTATGAGCTGCAGTCAATCAAGTTCATCAGCAAGATGTTATGAGGCTTGGCTTGCACAGTTAAAAGAAAAAAGAAATTAAAAACCTTTTTTAATACGTATATGTTGTACAATCATTTGTTTTAGAAAATCTTAACAGGATGCCAGTTTCTGAACACTTCACTGACACCTTTGAAGTATTTGGCCTCCAGTTTCTTTTTAGAGATGTAATGAGTTTAATATAAAGCTGATGCATTATCTGCTTTCATCTAATATTCAAGTACGTATTTAAGGATCTTTTTTGGACAATTAAAATAAAAACTGGTAACTTGTTTATCCCCGTTTCCTTATTCTATGATCATGTCTTCACTGTAATCTCGTGTGATTGTGTGCTCCTCCAGAGCCGTCATAGAGGGACTTTGGCTGCGTTTTCAAGGAGAACAAGTGGAGGTGTGTGTGCGTCGTGAGCGCAGGAGGAGGATCCTTCAGACGCTGGTGTGGTTCGTCATCACCCTCATCCTCGCACTCTTCATCCCAGACATCGGCCGTGTGATTTCTCTGATTGGAGGACTGGCGGCCTGTTTTATCTTTGTGTTTCCAGGTAAGACTGCTCTTCCAATGCACCGCTTTGGGTAAATACGCCAATTCACTCTCACGTTGTCTCCTCAGGTTTGTGTTTGATGCAAGCAAAACTTTCAGAGACTGACAACCGATCTTCAAGGTGAGGCTGCTTATTTGATGAACGTTAGTTTTTTTGAACAGTTATAAAATGATTGCAGTTCAAATGTAAGCGCCTCAGTTAAGTCCTGTTTTTGTTGTTCCTTTAGCTCTTGGTTGCTGCAGTTTAGTTTATTTTTGCTTTGAAGTAGGTGGATTTAGGATGCTTTCCTCAAACGCTAATATCATCAAGACGTACATTCACACTTTGGTTTGTGTGTGACTTCAGCTGAAAAGTGAAAAAGACCAGAGCTCCCAGTAATCGGTGTGCAAAAACCCTCTAGCTGCAATGCATCTGACAGATTTATACATTGTAATTGTAAACTGGGACTTTAAATATTTAGGAGGTCATGTGTGGAGATTAGAATTGATTATTTTAATGACCACAAAGAAGCTACAGTTAAAAAAAAAAAATCTGGAAAACTAATGTGGGTTCTCTTTCTTACAGCTGGCATGTACTGGTGTGCTTCGGTGTTGCCATGGTTACCCTTGGTGCTTTCATCTTTGGCCTCACCACATCAAACTCCATCTATCAGGATGTTGTTAACTAAAAGGGATGTTTCTGGGAGTCAGGTCTGTCCTTCATGATGAAGAACTCTGCTGCTGCTCTGGTTCACCAGATGGGGTGAAACATCTCATCACGCTCAACAAGAACCAGAGGGGATCACATCGTCATCCTCATGCATGTTTGGTTCAATCAGGAAGGGACCACTAAATACTGAGCGACTCCAAGTTTTAGTTGTATTTCCTGTGACATTCTAGCATGTTAGTTTTGGACGGTGTTATCCTGTGGATCCCATAAAGACTCATCCCTACCAGCTTTATTTGAGAGGAAAGACTTTGCATAGAAAGGTCTTTTAATCAAATTGATTTAATAATGAAATTGTACCAATTTGTGAAATTTAAATTGCATGTTTACCACAGAGAATGCATGTTGTGGTTCTCATGTCCTGGTCTGTAATCTAATCCAGGAATGGACTTTATGTTGTTTTATCTTCTCGAGATAAAGATTAAGCAATATTGTACCACACATTTAACACATTTTCATGAACACAGGGTTATGAAGGGAAGCCTGAGTAGGGAACTTTTACAAAGTGTTTTGATGTAGATTAGAGATTATCAGCTATTGTATAAATTAGAGGCATTATACTTCCAATTGACTTGCGTTTGCACAAAAAATACTTCAGCTCATTTAATTTGAGGTGTAAAATATGAACAAATGGACACGCTGGAAGTGCAAGTCTGTGCGTAGATCTGCAGCGTGTCAGATACCTGCAGCAGCTCTGAAAACCAGCTTCTGTAGAGTTCTGGTTCCAAACTGAAAGAGATCAATGCAACCTTCACAGAATTTACAGGAAACCTATGTTTACAGGATGGAAAGACAACACTCAGACTATCTATTGAGAGAAATAAGAAATGATCAATTTCTTTGATTTAAGACCAAAGTGTTTTTTTTTAACTCTTAATATCCAAAGTCTCATCTGCTTAATGCCAAGATGTGATGAGAATAACTGTTGATTATGTTTTACTTTAAATATGATTGCACTAAATATTTTTATTTAAACTGCAAAATGAAACTAAAGCCAATGTTCATATGAAAGTTCCTACTTCCAGTAATATGAACATTTTATTTTTTATTCTTAGCCTGTAAAACAGCATCAACTTTTAAGTTAAAACTTAAGTTTACATGTTTGTTTTTCCTGCCTTAAAAATGTGACAGAAAAGTCAAAAGGGAACTTTTTTGTTATTTTGATAAAAAAGCAGTTATTAATGAAGGTTATGGAGAAAATGCTGCTGTCAGGAAGTGTTGGGTTTTATTTATTTACACATTTTTTGTAATCAGTGTTGAAATGTTTTTATAGTTTGGTTTTTAATCAATTGTGGACACTTTTTCCAACATATTTCTGTCATTGTGTTGAGGCTACATGCAGATGCATTTATGATTTGTCGCTTATTTTCTGACTGGAAGATCAACACTAATCAAATAATCTGCCATCAGACCTGCTGTTGAGGTTTTTGTGCTGAGAGATTTTAAATGTTTAAGGGAATACTGTAATTATTCGCTCGACGTGAATACTCGAAGTGTGAGGGGAAAAAGGACATTTTACAACTTCAACAAAAGATTTAATAAAAAGAAAATGAACTGGAGTCAAAAGACTTGACGTATCAGATAAAAAATATAAGGCAGAAAACAAAACCACCTTCTTTACATCAGTGCAATTAATGTCAGATAATAGTAACTGTGTGTGTTCTTACACAGTTAAGTTTTAGCTTTAAATTTAATTTCTATGTAAAGTTAAGCTAAATAAAGGCACTTAAACATCCATTTTCAGTAAACAAAGTAGGATTAGTTGTTTTGACAAGTTCCCAGAGACATGTCATTAGCAACTCCATTAAAAAAACACTGATTTATAATCAAGTACTTTTTGTTAAATTAGCACATTTATTTATATTCCTCCTTTAATTTCCTTTTTTCTCCTTTTCTTGCATCGTGTTCATCAACATACATTTTTTTAGTCGTTCTCAGACTCTTTCACCTCCATTAATTTTAACTGGTGTGGTTTGTTTGTAGAATTACTCAGAAAATGTATTCATAAATGAGAATTAAAAAACAAAAAATTCATAATTCAGCCTTGACTGAGGTGTTGTAGTGCCCGTTTGTTCAGCCGTGTTTGTGTTATGACAAAGTTTTATAAGAACAAAAAGTTTATGAAACGGATAATTTTTTCCTTCATTTAACCAAAAAGCAACTGAAATATGCCAGAACTCCCCTAAAAGTCAGTATTCTGAGATTTAACACAAGACGACCGGTTGCCTGAAAAAAAGTCTCCTTTTCACACTGAGTGTGTTTTCCCTGAGAAGAACGTCCATGATCTCATAATGATCAGTAGGAATCGTTAGTTAAGAAGGACTGGAACATCTGGAGAGCTGGACCCGGAGCCCACTGAGGAACCATGTGACCTGCACCCTGAAATGGATAAAAGCAGCAGTTTGTGAAAAAGTATTTGTCCCCTTACAGATTTCTTGTTTTTGCTAACTCGACACGCTTAAATGTGTTAGCAGCAAAGATGACCTGATTAAATATAAAATGCAGTTTTCTAATAATCTCATTTATTAAAGGAAAAAGGCCCAGTGTGAAAAAGTAATTGCTTCATTTGTTAAACTATAAATTAGTTGTGATTAATCACATTAAAATGGAAAGCTCAACTTCAGTTTTACTAATCAAACCCAGAGCTGATTACTACCAGATCTGTGAAATTAATAAATCATTTCATTAGAACCTGTCTGACAAAATGAAGTAGGCTAAAAGATCTCAAAAACTAACACAGCATTCCCCAATCTGAGAAAATTCAACAATAAAAGAACACAGAACAACATTTAAAGCACTGCAGGCTTCACCGGGTTAAAGTTAAGGTCAGAGGTCATGATTAAGCAATAAGAAAGACGGGACAAAAATGGCCGCCATGAGAGAGTTCCAAGGTCAAAATAAGTTGCCAAAAAACACAAAGGCTCGTCTCACATTCGCAAAAAACATCTTGGTGATTCCCAAGACCTTTAGGAAAATATTCTGTCAACTGAGGAGACAAAAATATGAACTTTCTGGATGGTGTGAATTAAAACAATTCTGTAAAGAAGAGTGGGACAAAATTCCTCCACAGTGACGTCATAAACTCATTACTAGTTATCACTAACACTTGATTTTACTAGGAGTGTGAAAACCAGCTATTACTTTTCCACACAGGTTGGTTCGAATAGATTTCCCCCCCTTAAACAATTAAATCTTGATTTGAAAAAGGCGTTTCTCATTTGCTCAGATTATCTTTGTTCACTACTGGAATCTGTTTGCTGACTGGAAACATTCAAGTGTGATGAGTCAGCAAAAACAGGAGAAATGTGTGAATATTCCCCAACCTGGATCAGGATAACCTTATTCACTCTTACCTTAACCGTCAGAAAGGTGATGTTCCCAAACTGCTGATAGAAACCAGCGATCTGGTCATCGTGAATCCAGCTTTTGTACTTGCTGGTTTCCTGAAACATGTTATTACAGTTCAGTAACTCAAACACTCTCCACAGGAAAAAAATAGACACGAAAAGATAAAAAGTTTTACAGTTCAGCTTTGGTTTAAGTCCGTTTTATTAACAGAGTCGAGGTTTGACAACTCAAATTCCTAACAGTGTGAATTAAGTTCAGCAGCTCCTTAGAAATCTTTTCAAGGTAACATTGTTTAATTCAAAGTGTGATAAACAGCTTCAACAGAAAGTACAGCTCTCATGTTCTGATATTCAGCTAACTGTTTTAAGGCAATAAGAAACATTTAAATGTCTGACTGAAATTCCAGATTAAAATATATATTCTAAAGAAACGAAGAAAACAAACTTCTCAAAGAAATAAACTGAAACATAACAAGCTTAATTTATTTACTTATTAACCTTTATTTAACCAGGAAAGTCCCGTTAAGATTCAGAATCTATTTTACCAGGGAGTCCTGGTCCCTATAGGGCATGTTGTGATCTGTGGGGGAAACCGGAGTACCTGGAGAAAATCCACGCATGCATGGGGAGAACGTGCAACTCCACGCAGAAAGACCGCAGCAGGGATTCAAACCTGCGACCTTCTTGCTGCGAGGGAACAGTGCTAACAACTGCGCCACCATGCAGCTCTTAAACTTGCCAAGTAAACACTAAAAAGAACTTGAAAAATCTGTAGGGAGAGTTCAGAAAACACTCAGCCTCTGAGGCTGCTCAGGGTGGATTTAGCCTCCAGAGGAAATAGTTTTGTGTTAAAGTGACCTCAACTACACCTCTAGGGCGAGTTAAAACTACTCCCCATGGTACGAGTCAAAGCCTTCAAGTCACCAGGATGACCAGAGTTCAAAGATGAAACTAAAGTCATAAAGAGGGCCCTTTGAGGAATTAAAGGTCTTATGTCTGCAACTTTTAAAAGTTACATAAACCAAAGCTAAACCCCACACTTTGAGTTACCTTCATGCCGAGGTCTTCCACAAACCACTGATCTCCCAGGAAGTTGCAGGCCATGTCTGTGTCTCCGTTATAGACGAGCGCCCTCAGGCCCAGAGAGAGAAGCTTCAGATACGCATCCTTCATCGTCGCGTACAAGACTTTGTACTGACCCCCAACAGCATCGCTGCAGCGAAGGAAGACAACCTCTAATGAATAATCCACACAGTGATTTGGCTCCGATTGAATAACAAATGACTGGAAAACGTTTAAAATAATCCATCACAACAAAACACTGCTGCATCACTTCTGACACCCAAACATCCAACAAACAACCATGTTGATAAAAAGACCAGAAAATGCAGATTTTCAAGAATAATGTAACATTTTAAAGCCACAAAAACTGTGAAGGCATGAATTTAAAAAAATTAAAAAAAAAAACATACAAGTTTTGGAGCAAAACTTTCCAACCAGACACTTTTAATTTTCATGGGAAAAGATTTTTTTTTTTGAAAAGTACACTCAGTTTCCTCAGATCTAAATAGGCTCAAAGAGGGGATGAACCTCAGAAATTACATTATTTTATGATCTATGTAAACAGGCTCTGCAATTAAGATTTTAAAAAGTAAAATAGTGAAAATGATTGGGTCATTCTAAGTCATTCTTTTCAGATTGTACTTTGAGTTCAGCTGTTAGAGCTCCTAAAGCTGATACCTACAGGGCAAGCTGGCGGTTTGTGTCATGATGATCAGTAACAGTAATATCCTCTGGTCATATACCTGCAGATGTCCCAGGGTGGCAGCGTGTCAGGAATGTGTAAAGCTTTCCTCACGTCGCCTCTGTTCAGCCAGTTAGCCTGAGCCGTGCTGTTGATGCAGGGAGGAACTCCACTCACAGAAATAGAGGAAGACCTGGGACCTGAAAACTGCATTTAAAGATTTTTATCAGTAACACACACACACACACGCACGCACGCACGCACACACACACACCATATGTTCAGGTCACCTTGTAGGTGTGTAGGTTTTTCCTGTAGTTCCTAAACAGGTGACTCATCGTCCTCTCGTACGCTTTGGAAGATATCGGCTGGCCCTCGCAGTCCAGGTAAAGCGCGTACTCATTAAGGCCACTTAAATACACAATGTTGAAGGCAACGTTCACCTGAGAGGAGAAAGAGTCACTTTGTAGAAGCAGAAAGTCCCAACTGGATAATGTCACAGGCTGCACACATACCATCGCCTTACAGGCGTCAGAACTGCTGTTGTAAAAGTTACAGCCTCCCTTGTCACAGCAGTTTGTGTTCAGATCACGCCACAGACTGCACATAAAATAAAACAAGACTGCATCAGCAACTTGTCATGACTGTGTTTTAGATCATATGATGGAAATATTAAAACGAAGCACCTGCGTCACTATCAGAGCTAATTTTTATTTGACAGGTTAAACCTCACTCAAAAACGATGTTTTGTCAGAGATGACTTCAGGTAACACAAATATACAATATCATATAAAATACATCTCCTTCAAATTGTAACTTGTAGAACTTTTCAGTAAGAAACCTGCTGCAAACACAACTTGTTCCAACTTCTTTTGTTGTTTCTGCAAATGATGTGCAACGGTCAGGTACAAGGACTGGACTGAAAACTAATTAAAAGCAGGCAGGCAATATCAAGAAAAACACCTTAAAGGACCTCCAGAAAGTCAGAACTGTTGTACAAATCGTGTTTTAAAAGATTAAAAACTCTGGCTCAACAGAGGAAACGAGGACTTGCTCAAGGCCTTTCTTTGCACAGTGATGCACAAAAACCAAAGTTCACTAAAATAGATCATTTCTCTTGTGCAAATGCTCCTCCTGAACTCTTTATCCAGCAAGGTCTCTGAAATTGTTGCGTGTAAAGCATGCCTGGTGGGTTAGTTTTTACACCAAAAAAATAAGATAAAATCGACAATAAGCAGCTGCTTTTGGCTCCAGAATCTGTGCATATCAGAACAGACTGGATATGAAAAAGATAAAGACGGAAGAGAATAAAAGGGTTGTAGTACTGGAAAGTATTACAAAAACATCACTTTTTAAAAGTATGTAAATGTGTTCCTGATATCTAAAGTAGAATTGTGTGCATTACAGTAAAATAAGTGGGATCTAACTCGAGATTTTTCTTGAGTAACAAACTTTTCATGTATTAAGTAAAATGTCAACATCTTACTCTTCTCCAAAGAGGCCATGATAATACCCAAAGTAGATCAGGGACTGGTCATTGAGGGCAAAGCTGCTGAGACCATTTCCCACTGCAAAGCCCTGAAACAACATAAATGTAAAGCTGTTATTAAACAGTTCAAACACATCACCGCTGTGGATGGAACTGGAGATTCAGCATGAAGCTCCTCACCTGGAAGTTGATTTTGGCCAGTCCGGTGGCCACGCGCAGGCTCAGAGTTGGTACATAAATGCCTCCATAACTTTCCCCAAAAATGAAGAACTTATTCTGAGTGAAGTTTGGGAACTTGACAAAGAAACTCTGAAGGGCGTTGTAATTATCATAAGCCACCTAAAAATGAAAGTTTAATGTGGTTTATAGTTATGCCCCGAGGTGTTTTGCAAGCTTGCAACAGAATTAACTGACCTTATCATCATCAGTTTTATATTCTTGGTCGTCCGAGTAGGAATATCCCACGCCTGCAGGAGACTCCAGATACAGCATGTTGGCGTATTTGTTCCAGCTGAATGCATTCTCGTACAGAGTGGTCCCATCATCATTTACCTGGAAAGTGAAGTCAACATTATTGTCAGAAACTCTTTCATTTTGAAAATCACTGCACACAAAGATGGCGCTCACGTGAAATGGTCCATTCTCTGACAAGAACCCATCCAGAGAGCTGCAGCCTGGACCGCCATTCAGCCAGAGCACCACAGGGTCTTTGGTCGGGTTCCTCTGAGACGTCACAAACCTGCACAAAATCACCTGGGATCACCGTCTATTTTATATGATACAATGTAACAGCCATTTATAGAAAACTAACATAGCACTTTAACCAGGGTCAGCCAGTGTGCTCTGATTATTTAACCTCCATGTTTCATGAATACAAGACAATCAAAGTCAAAAATCAATAAGTTTAAAGACCATGAAGATATAACCGAGCATGGATACTCGTGAGGATTCTGTTGATGAAAGTAATGTCTAGAGCCTTATTTTTCTCTGTTCTGATCCAACTTTATATTACTTTTAAATGTTTTCTAATACTGGTCCCTTTACCAAATTATGACTGACTGAATTAAAGAGAGGAATCAATTCTGGCTTTGAGCTGAAACCAATTTCCGATTCCAGCTCTGATGTGCAGGTTCAGATTTTAGCCAATTTCAATTCATTTCAAAGAACTATATTTAGTAGAAAGCTTTTTCTTTAATTTATAAATTATGAACCTGGAAGTCAAACATCTACATGTATGATCAGTTACTGATAATGCTAGTTAGCTAACGGTGCATTCACAGACCAGGAAGAATGTTAATTTTATCTTCATTGTTGTTGACAATGGTTTGTTCACAGACACAAATAATAATAATAAAAAAAAAATGATGCAATCAGAATCTGATTAACTGATTCTTCTGGTTTAATAAATGTGATGCAAAAACTCATAAAATCAGCTTTTCTTCTGAACAAACATTATTATACACCAAATTCAATTTGTTTTATAGAGGTTTACAAACTCAAACAATATTCTGCTGACTTGTGATTTATTTATAAAATCAAACAAAATCTGAGAACAAACATTTCCTGCATGCACGATTCTGCAAAGTTAAAACAAATACTCACAGATTTGCTAGAACAGCATTGAATGACTTTTTAAAACATAAATTAATTACTTAATTTATCTCTGGAATTAATAAAGAATCCCTGATTAACATAGTGTAGTGTGTGTCACTTTAGTTTATCCTGCTCTGAAGCCGATCATTCAAAACAATGATGAACATTCTTCAGGAAGTTAATTCATAATAAGCTTGTTGAACAAGGAAAACACGCAGAACAGGGCAATTAGTGAGTTTGATACAACAAAGAACGTGCTTTCAAGTTCAAAACATGTGACAGTGACCTCCTTATGGAAGCTTTATGCACTCTTCCCTTGTGCGTGGACGTCAAACACCGTTTTAAAACCCCGCTGGATTCAAATAAACAAAATAAAACACGAGGCCCAAATATCACGTTTAAGTTGGTGTTCTTACCAGTAGTGTAGGAACTTGCCTGGGCCTGCCTCCAGGTATCCAGACCACTGCCTGTAGTTCGGTTTGAACGTCATACCTGGCAGGTAAGTGACCTCATCAGGAGGGTACTGAGCCCGAGAACCGAGCTGAAACCCGGACAGTAAACACAGCAGGAGAACACCGGAGAACATCGCTGAAACCTCCCTGTAAAAAAGAGTTCCGTTTAGTGCAACAACTTCCTCCACCGAGCTCCGCTTCAGCTCAGCTCCAGGACCGCAGAGAACATCATATGACTGCAGCGCCGAGTCACGTGACCCCCGCCTGATTGATACGCGGAACTGAACACTGTACACGCTTTTAGTAATAAAAAACTCATTTAACACAACACATTTAAATAACCCTGAACACTGGTTATATAAACGAGTTATACAATTAACACAGTACAGAGGAAAAACGGAAAAAAGACACCGATTATAAATGAAAGACAAAAATGTATATGTTCAAGACTGAGTTCATATGAAGGGTTAACAATAAGGAGACACGTTATATTAGTTAGGCAAGGTAGAAATTAATAATACATTTTGCCCAATATTTTCGAGAGGCACCCAACTGCACCCAAGCCACCTAAGTGATAGATGGATAATATGAATTACTTTATACCTTAAATAGCCATTTCCTATTTATTAGATTTATATTTAGGGATACTTGTTTTAACATATTTGATCAACAATGGGTATGTTATTATTTTTTTAAAACATTATTTAGAATTTGTTCTATATTTAACCTCCATTAGAGGAAATCATGGAGCCTAAGTATTTTTAGATGAAAAAAATGTTGGAGCTTTTATTGTGAAGGTAGGTATACAGTGCTACAGAGAGTACGCGCCAAAGCAGAAGGGTACTCTGCACTTGAGGACTTGGTTTTGACTTACTTTGCTCTTAGACGATTGACTTTTAATTTGAATCCAAAAATGAATATACGTACCTGCTGGAAACGTTAAGACGTCTTAGGATATCTGATGTTCGATCTGCATTAGCGACTTTTCATCTCAACATCAACCAAGGTAAAAAACAGATCTAGTTATATATTTTTAGAGTTATGTAGACCGTCTTCTATACTTAAGGGAGTTTTGCAGTACTTTTAAGTAAATAAAATACAGTATATTGGTACAGTTCTGGTAAAAACAAAAGTACAAAAAACGTTTAGGCAAAAGTTTTCTGTGAAATGTACTTCCGGTGACCAACATTTCATAATAAAGTACTTCCTGTAAGAGCATTTCATAATAAAACATATTGATTAAAACCACGTAAGTTGAAGTGTTTATCGTTTAGGTAAAGTATATTAGCGGTGATTTGTTTTCATATGCTATATTTAGACGTTATTTTCACATGGTTATTTAAAGTTTTTACACTTTTTAAATAAATATAATGTACAGAAAATACACACGTGCTTTTATTTCAAAGGAAACTTTCCGACAGCGGGGTGCAGGTAACTCAAATCGCAGGAAGTTCAAACTTTTCTCTCTCTGAGCAGCAGAATGGACCTAGAAGAAGACAGTCCGCAGAGTCCAGACGAAGAAGAGCTCGAGTTACATCAAAAGCCCACATATATGAGGAGCTCGAGGAGCCTTCATCTGCTCGCCACGAAGTTTATCTGCTTACTTGAAGAGGAAGGCGGAAAGCTGGATCTCAGAAGAGTACGTGACCCCCCCACCCCCTCCCAGCAGTAAAAACCTGAAGCTTTATTATTAGTACGCCACCAATATGATTAGATACAAATAGGTGCAGATCTATGACCATAGGAACCAAATATAGGCCTGTATTTTTCTAAAATTAAAATGCCCCTGTATGTATTATGTTTGTTTTTAGAAATTACATCGATCATGTTTAAGACTTTTCAGACATTGCATTTACATTGCTGTGAACAAGTATTTGCCCCATGTACAGATTTCTTTCGTCTTTGCTTTTGTTGTCACTCTTAAATGTTTCAGATCAACAAACACATTTCAGTCGTGGACAAAAATAACTAGAGCAATTGCAAAATGCAATTTTCAAATGATTATTTAAGTTTTAAAGAAAAAACATACTATTCACAGGATCTTGGCTCCATGTGAAAACGTTATTGTCCTCCAAACCTAAACTGGTTGTAATGGTAGCAAAAATGTAATCAAGCATTTGTGATAGCTGGTAATGAGTCTCCAACATCACAGAGGAGGAACCTTGTTCCACTCTTCGTTACACTCTTCTTTATGGAGCTGTTTTAATTTGGCTTAATTGGAGGGTTTTCCACCATTAATGGACAGTTTAAGGTTAAGGGGTAGACATTCTCCTTCAAGATTTTTTTGTAGAGAATTAAAGTGATAATATGCAACTTTTTTATATTTTTAAATCTTTTCCTTGAGCCAGTCTGTGCTAAAATGGCCCTTTACAAAGTTAATGAAAAGTCACTTAGCCCCATCTGGTGATTAGATCCGGAATACCACGATTGCAAGATCTCCGTCGCCGTCACGGTACCCAGGAAGTCACGTGTCTCACGAGGGTTAGGCTAACCCAAAGTGGCTAGCTGTTATGCTAGCGCTGGAGTGTTTTTAGCTCATGGTTCCTGATTTTTTTCAATCTCTCCCTGCTTGAACACAGCTGATTTCTTTGAAGGAGTAAATAACCGCTCCTGTAGAAAGCTATGAAGGCTGAGGAGACATTTCAACACTTAGATTTAGCAGTTTACAAGCAAGAACTATGGGCTACTTTATTTAATGCAGTGATTTAAAACGGACACCAGAGGGCGCCCAAAACAAGCAAAACTGCATATTATCACTTTAATGGTTCCATCAATTACAGCAAGTGGTCCAGGTCCTGAGGCAGCAAAGCAGCTCCAGACATCACACTACCACCACCATGTTTGACTGTTGGGATGACGTTTTTCTGAAATCAGTGTTAGTTTTGCTCCAGATGGAGCGGGACACACCTTCCAGAAAATTCCACATTTGTCTTGTCTTGAGTTGTTTTCGGAGCTGTCCTATGACCTTTGACCTTAACCTGAAGAAAAGCCTGCAGTACTTAATGATCTGGGTTCTTTTGTTCTTTAATTTCTTTAAAAAGGGGCATGATGTGTTGATACCAGGTTGATTTGGTTAGCTGTTTTCTTTTATTAAGTTTGCTTAATGAACTGAAACATTTAAGTGACAAAAAACAAAACAAAAACAGGATAAATTTGAAATAGGCCAAATACTTTTTCACAGCACTGCATCTGTCAAAGATTATTCTGGAGTATTGTCAAGAAACAAAGTTTACTTCCATAAATATGTTCACAGTATCGTACCCATACTCCTTTGCAACAGTGTGGTTTCTTAGATCTTAAAAGTTTTTAGTGACTGAGTGATGCTTGCTCATACCCTCCAACACTCATGTAAAAACTGCAGGAGCATCTGCAAAGCCCAAATGATCCCATGATGAGGCTAAAACTCATGTTCTCTTGATGTCCCCTCAGGCTGCAAGGGTTCTGGCTGCAAAAGATAAACGAAGAATCTACGACATCACTAATGTCCTGGAGGGCATCGGTCTTACCGTCAAACTATCTAAGAATGTCATCAAGTGGATGTAAGTTTTACATTTTTACTTAAATACATATATAAGTTCAAAGTAACGCTGTGCATGTTTTACAGTACATTACATGTGCTTCTTTATTTGCAAGAGGTACAGAAAGATGTGAAAATGCCCTGAAGGCTGAGCTGGAGGAACTGAAGCTTAAAGAGTTCATATTGGACCAGCAGAAACGATGGATTGAGGAGAGCATCAGGAGAACAACAGAAGGCTACAGAGAATATCCTTTAATTGTCTGTTTAAAGTTGGTCTGTTTCTGTTTTTCAGCTCTTATATCATTCTGTTACTGCTATTGAAAACCGTACATGTAAACCTTTTCTCTTTTACCTAAAGATGGAGGTTTTATTGGTGGCATAGTGCTCAAATTGTTCACAAACATGTTTTTGTTAAATGATGAATTGTATCCAACAGTCAACATTTCTTAACTCCCATCCACTCTGATCTATGTGACAGATGAAGACATCTGCAATTGTTTCAGTGGTAATGCATCATCACTTCACTTTTTTTGGACATTTTTTTTTCTCAGTTATGTTTTGTTTTTTGACAGCTTGATCCCTCTCTATGAGGAGGAGGAAGAATGAAAGCAGATGTTAGATATCCAGGGTTTGGAAGCATAAATTGAGAAACAACAAGCCAACAGGATGGTTGGAATATAGTGAATAATCTCATGAGCCCCATCATATAGAACTTTATAATCAAGGCTGTCTGCAACTTTTGATTAACTCCATCTGAGTTGCTCTGCTTGGAGAAGGCAGATTTGCCCGCCTGTGGTCTGTACCTGATTTAAGCAGCTTTGAAGCACAACCTCCTCCCAGCAGGTGGCTGATATCCTGGGGTGAGCTGGTACCGTCTCCTACTTGTTAGTAATGACACAAGATGGGGAGCAGAGAAAAACCCAATCTGGTGTAGTCCCTGCAAGTGCTGCTACAACTTCGCTAAAGGGGAGCCACATGCAGCAGACCACAGTTGGTTTTTGAGAAAAAGCACAGAGGAGACTAATGAGAAGAAAAGGAGGAAAAAGTTTCATCTGAAGCAGATGCTAAGTCATTAGTATGAGCTGGATTATAAATCGCATGCTCTGCAGGAACTGGTCAGTTAGAGGGCATCGGGAGGTGCTTCTGTTTGGTGTGTGGGCCACGTGTCCAGATGCATGCATGTTTAAGGTGATCTGACTGAAAATCCAGTCAAATCGAGTGGTGTCTGCTTGCTGTGTGAAGGCCTTGTTGTAATTAAGAGCCAATCTCTGACTCACCTGGTTTTCAGGGATGCAGAAATCCTGCTGAATTTCTTCCTCATTTATCTCTTTAGATTGTATGCAGGTGTGAGAAACATGAGACATTAAACGTCTACAATTAATAGTTTATTCCAGGGATTTTTGTAATACAATCCAGAGTATTGCAAAGACACGGCCGGACAAACAATATATGGTGGCTTTTTCAGTTTAGACACAAAAACATTTAGTTTAGCTGTAAAGTGAATTATCTTGACTGTTTTTATTTTTCAGACCGCACTCTTTTAGCAGTACGAGCACCACCAGGCACACAGCTGGATGTTCCCATTCCCAAAGTTGTAAGTTCTGCATCAACAAGGATTTCTCTTTTTTTTTTTTCTGTCACTGCTGTTTTTCAACTATATGATAAAACTCACTGTTCATATGTCTCCCTTCAGGTCCCCAACTGCCCTGCAACATATCAGGTGTATTTAAAAAGCATCAGAGGACCAATAGACATCGTACTTCTTAACAAACGCTCCAGAAGCTCTGCTCCTGTTGTACTTCCTGTCCCACCTTCTAAAGAGTTTTTACAAAATGCAAAGTCGGCCACGTCCACAGCATATGAGAAAGAAAACGGCACTGAACTCCGTCACGCTTCAGATAACGGAACAAATGGCATCAAAAATAAACAGACTGAAGACGTGCAGCCTCTTCATGAATCAACAAATAGAAATGCAGAATCCAGCAGAAATGATGAGTCTGCATGTGAGTATTTATTTATATATATATATATATATATATATATATATATATATATATGAATCTGCATGATCCACATCATGTTGTTCAAAGGGAAGGTCCTAATTAAATGAAAAAAAAAGAAGCAATAATTCTGGCAAAATTTTGTTTTTCTGTGAAAATAAAAAATTGGTCTATTTTCTGCATGTTTAAGGTCAACTAGACATCTTTTCAAACACAAGAAAGTCTCAGGATGACCAGCACTACGTTTAAATCAGGCTTTTATATCATTCATCTTAGTTGATTTCAAAATTTATAAAACTCTATTTTTTTTAGATTCTTACATACTTTTCCAAAAACGCACTTCTGTATTTTTGTGGTCAGACGTTTTACACTGATGTAAAACTTTTTTTTCCCAGTTCATAATTTATCAAAAGAACCACGGGACCAAATAAATCTGCCCAAAGGTAATAGCCTCAGTGATTTATGCTAATAATTTATGGATTAAAGTCGGCCTCGCTGTTGGTATACAGATGAAAGATTAACCATGTTTCTTTTCTCTCCACTTTCTTTAAAGTAACAAATACTGATCTGATCACACATCTCATGTCCACCAATGGTAAGTTCACCTTTTACTCTTTATTTATTTCTATCATATATTGGTATTTGCATTAACAACATCTGCCTCTGCCTCAGTTTTTTTCCCGCTCCTCCAGGTGTCTACATCCCCCTCTAAGGCGTGAACGGGTCTGTAATTTGGACCAAAATTACACATGTGTATTGGACTTCTCAGTGTTTGATGATCAACTCCTTCAGTTTTTACCAAAAGAGGATTTTTTATCCTGTTTTTAAATACTTTGATTTTTAATGAAATAATAAAATATATATTTTTTAAAGAAAGTGGGTGTCTTATTAAGGGTTAAAAGTTTTCATTGTAACAGTCCCCTGCAGTGTGAGGTAATGATCAGACAGGTACAAGATCTCCAGCAATGTCAACAAATATCAAACCTTTCCATTATAGGATTCAGGTAATTCATTAAAACATGCATGAGTTTATAGATTCCTTCCACATGGATATATATTTTACTTGTTAGTGATGTTTTTTTTTTTTACTGCAGACCTAAATGACATGCATAATATTCTGTGAGTCTCTAGCTGTAGCAAAAGCTACAGCTTACATTTCCTTATTAACACAAAACTGATTAGAATACCACTTCATCTGCACACACGAGGACATAAAACTACTTGGACAAATGAAAAAACATGATGGCGATAAAGAGAAAAAGCTACCAATCTAGCACAGTTAATGTGGAATTGAACTAAAAATTATTATTTTTTTGCATAAACTGCAAGTTAATATTTTTTCAGGTGCCTTAAAATGAGTTATGTCTCAAAAAAGTGTTTAAATATGTGCTTTTTAACCAGTGTTCCATCCAGATCCATGTATTGCCATAGGTTTTCTATGATATACAGTAGATACACTAAACAGCAGTTCTTTATAAAAGTAGTGCATATAAAGACAAATCAGTATGAACAAAATGTATTGAACTTTCATAATAAAACAAGATAATCTCGGGACAAAATGAACCCCTCAAAAGCTTCAATTAATAGGTTTATTCGATTTTTTAAATGATCTCATTAGAGCTGTACACATTCCGAAACAAAGTTGAATAATCATTTACTTTTGCCGTTCATGCAAGTGCCCGGATGTTACAACACGCTTCTTGCGCTGTTGCTATGGAAACCGACGTTGCAACAAGGCTCAACTAGGTTGAATTGGACCTTCAGCTGCTTTTTTCTTCTACTGAACAATTCATCTCCTCGCGTTATTTTAGCAGCAGAAACTATGGTAAACGACACTATTTATTTGTATTTTCAATTACGTTAGCTAGCTAACTTTGTTAACGAACAGCTAAGCTAAATGTAAACAAACCTCTTTATATAAGAGAAAAGCTTAACTAAAAACTGAGAATGCCATTATTTTTTAACCAAGAAATGTTATTTAAATGTGGTTAACAATATAAAGTATAATGTAAAATAGTATTTATGTTAACGTAATAAAAATCTAAGCTTTATTCAAACATTCACATGTTTTTAAAATTGTTTTTTAATTTAGTAGCTTCTCTGTTGGGTTCAGTCAATAAGATAACATGCTTAACCAAACTATTGAAAGAGGAACTGTTAATAATATTGTTACCTCACATTTTATTTCTTACATGTTTTTAAATTTCCAGCCCCCTAAAAATAAAGACACAAAAAGTACAAAACCTGCAAGTACAAAGCCACCTACTCTGATAAATGGCCTTACCAAGGAGGAGTTATCCAAGGAGCAGGTCAGAGCTGAAAAATAATCCAAAAATGAGATTTTCAAACTGTCTGTCTAGTTGCAGTATGTATAAGATACTGCATGAACTCCTAGCACTAATATGCTCAGAGTACAATTAAATTGTGTATTTCAGATGGAAGAACACATTGCACATCTTCAAGTGGAGCTAGACAGAGAGAGGGAAGAGAGGAAGTACTTCCAGCTGGAGAGGGATAATGTGAACAGCTTTTGGGAAATCACTAAAAGAAAACTGGAGGAGGTCAATGCCAAAATAGACGTCTTGAATAGGGCCACAGAAGACGATGAGGCGCGTCATCGAGTAGAGAGTAAGGTAAGGTAAACACACAGATATATTGCAGCTATGTGTCCAGATTTAGGGTTTGGATTTGATCCAATGGACTGTATTGTAATGCAAAATGTATGGATTCAGAGAAAAGGGGACCACTGTATGTTTTTTATATTTGTAGTCCACAATGTTACATGGATGTCTGTAGCAGTGTTACTGGATAACTTGTTTAAATTTGAAAGCCAGGAACTATGATAATATCAAGGTTACCAGATTAAGAAAATAGAAAAAAAAAAAACTCATCACTCACTCATATCAGTGTTTTATTCTTATTTGATGTACATTTTCAGGTTGTTACAGAAAATGTGAACTATTCAGTTTGAAACTAAATCTCAGTAAATACAGAGTTAGTCTCTTTTGAAAATGTTTCCAGTTTTTCTTCAGGTGAAACATAAAACTTTTTTATATCACTAATATTGCTAAGTTTTAAAATCACTGCTTTCTCTATACAGTGAAAATAAACTACACTTATTTAAAGGATCCTGGGGCAGCTTTATGAAAGAAAATCACAAGTGACTCACCTGGTGCTGTGAATAACTGCAGCCTTGCACGGGAGCGCTCACAAACTCCTCGCTAATGTGCAGATCTAGTTCCTATCATTTGGGTTCAACCAAAGTCAAGCAGAGACATGATTCCATAAATATAAATGCATTTTATTAATACAAAAGGAAATATGGTAAAACAATGCACCACGTAACACACACACAGGGCTCTCGGTCGGAGCGCCAGCCTTAAGCAGTCTGTCCACTCGAGTGCTGAGGCTCAGAGCACCGTGGCGTCGGTTGATCTACCACTGGCTACGCGGCCAGCCAGCCGAGAGGTTCCAGTCTCACTTCTCTGCTGGTCCGAGTTCCATTGTGTAGCCCTGGTTACACACACAACTCACGGAGAACGAGACAGCATGGCGTCCACCAGCGTGGGTGTCCTAATACTTTTGTGCCGCTGACATCATAATCCAACGTTTAAACTACCCAAACCAGTTGACATACTGTGTGCACTCAGACAACGGCTGCCACCGAACCAAACGCTGAGCAAAAGCTGTAGCCAGTCAGGTGTTCTCACCGGGTTTTCTCCCCAAAAGGCTGTTCCCTAACACCAGACCAGCAGGAGCAGCGTGCTCAACACAGCCGCCTTTGATGCACTGTGAAACGGACTGAGAGGAGGGAAATAGTCCGGAGGGGAGCAGCCGAGTCCGGACACACAGTCACATCCACACATCACTGTGTGCTAGTCTTTAACAGCACCTTTAGCTCTGTGAAACCCTGTAAGTAACCAGAGTGGTTGTCAGCTCCATGAACGCTGCCCATGTACCGCCAGTATTAGGAGAAAAACATGTCCCGACGAAGTAAGTCAGCCAATGACATTGTCACGAACCGTGGTGAGGTGGACCCGATGGCGCAGAGAAGCAGGAGGCAGGAGACGGAGGTACAAATCCAATGGTGTTTATTTAATGACTAAACTAAAAAACAAAAGACCAGGAACAGAACTAGGAACAAGGAACTATGACTATGACGGACAGGACTATGACTATGACAAAACAGAACTGAAAAGATGAACCCAGGACGAGACAAGAAACAGAAGGGATTAAATACTGTGGGGAGAAAATCAATGGAACACGAAACACCTGATGACAATTAACACGTGAGGGAGGGGCGAGAACAGGAACAAGGAACAGACACGAAACCACAAGACAAGACAGACAGGGGAATCATGACATAACCCCCCCCACAAGGGGCGGATCCCAGACGCCCCAACAGGAACCAGGCAGGGAGGGAGGAGGGGGAACAGGCAGGAGGGCCGAAAACAGCCCGGCACGGCGGGGTTCAGGGGGGTGGCCCGGAGGCAGCCCGGCGTGACGGGGCTCAGGGGGGCGGCCCGGAGGCAGCCCGGCGTGACGGGGCTCAGGGGGGCGGCCCGGAGGCAGCCC
>SSNR01000043.1:1282904-1572370 GCA_006937965.1 Callopanchax toddi | reverse complement strand
ACTCGACGCTGGAACAGGGGCTAGACTCGACGCTGGAACAGGGGCTAGACTCGACGCTGGAACAGGGGCTTGATCGGGAACCTTGACTTGACACGGGAACTGGATCGGGGATCTTGACTTGACACGGGGACTGGATCGGGGACCTTGACTTGGCTTGGGGACATAGGGGAACTTGACGTGGCTCGGGGACATCGGGACCTTGACTTGGCTCGGGGACATCGGGGACCTTGACGTGGCTCAGGGACTTCGGGGACCTTGACGTGGCTCGGGGACTTCGGGGACCTTGACGTGGCTCGGGGACTTCGGGGACCTCGACTTGACTCGGGACCCTCTGGAACTCGACTTGACTCGGGACCCTCTGGAACTCGACTTGACTCGGGACCTTCTGGAACTCGACTTGACTCGGGACCTTCTGGAACTCGACTTGACTCGGGACCTTCTGGAACTCGACTTGACTCGGGACCTTCTGGAACTCGACTTGACTCGGGACCCTTCGGAACTCGACTTGACTCGGGACCCTCTGGAACTCGACTTGACTCGGGACCTTCTGGAACTCGACTTGACTCGGGACCTTCTGGAACTCGACTTGACTCGGGACCTTCTGGAACTCGACTTGACTCGGGACCCTTTGGAACTCGACTTGACTCGGGACCCTCTGGAACTCGACTTGACTCGGGGTCATCGGGACCTTGACGTGGAGCGGAAAGCGAGGCGTCCGGCGACGGGACCCTCGGTGGATCAAGGAGCGAGGCGTCCTGCGGCGGGACCCTCGGTGGATCAGGGAGCGAGGCGTCCGGCGACGGGACCCTCGGTGGATCAGGGAGCGAGGCGTCCGGCGACGGGACCCTCGGTGGATCAGGGAGCGAGGCGTCCGGCGGCGGGACCCTCGGTGGATCAGGGAGCGAGGCGTCCGGCGGCGGGACCCTCGGTGGATCAGGGAGCGAGGCGTCCGGCGGCGGGACCCTCGGTGGATCAGGGAGCGAGGCGTCCGGCGGCGGGACCCTCGGTGGATCAGGGAGCGAGGCGTCCGGCGGCGGGACCCTCGGTGGATCAGGGAGCGAGGCGTCCGACGNACGGGACCCTCGGTGGATCAGGGAGCGAGGCGTCCGGTGACGGGACCCTCGGTGGATCAGGGAGCGAGGCGTCCGGCGACGGGACCCTCGGTGGATCAGGGAGCGAGGCGTCCGGCGACGGGACCCTTGGTGGATCAGGGAGCGAGGTGTCCGGCGACGGGACCCTCGGTGGATCAGGGAGCGAGGCGTCCGGCGGCGGGACCCTCGGTGGATCAGGGAGCGAGGCGTCCGGCGGCGGGACCCTCGGTGGATCAGGAAGCGAGGCGTCCTGCAACGGGACCCTCGGTGGATCAGGGAGCGAGGCGTCCGGCGGCGGGACCCTCGGTGGATCAGGGAGCGAGGCGTCCGGCGGCGGGACCCTCGGTGAGGAGGTGACTGGCTGCGGAGCTCTTGGCAGGAGGGGAGGTGGAGCATCAGGTCCGACCTCCGGCTGAACCTGACACGGAGCGTCGGTCTCCACCTCCGCACAGCAGGTAAGAGCCGCTGCTGAGGCGTCTGTCAGAGCGGACAGGAACTCAATCTTCATCAGCTTGGCGTGGCCTGACAGCACCGGAACGGCAGCCAGCCAGGGCTCCTTCCAAAACAGCCCACAAAGCAGCTTGGCTATACGGAGCCGTCTGTGGGGGCACGCCGGGCCCTCCGGTCCACGGAAGACGGAGGAGGTGGCGGCGACCATCTGGAGCACCCTCCGTGTGGCTGCTTCCTCTGCTGGGTCCAGGTCTGGGTTCATTCTGTCACGAACCGTGGTGAGGTGGACCCGATGGCGCAGAGAAGCAGGAGGCAGGAGACGGAGGTACAAATCCAATGGTGTTTATTTAATGACTAAACTAAAAAACAAAAGACCAGGAACAGAACTAGGAACAAGGAACTATGACTATGACGGACAGGACTATGACTATGACAAAACAGAACTGAAAAGATGAACCCAGGACGAGTAGGGGTGCAACGGATCAGAAAGCTCACGGATCGGATCGGTTCACGGTTTTGAGTCACGGTTCGGATCAATTTTCGGATCAGCATAATGAAAAAGAAAAGACAAAAAACTTTGCTCTCTCATTATTTTCTAAAACACTGAGCAACTTTTTTATGCTCAATCCTCATAAATACAAACTGCATTTAACTCAAGATGTCAATCTGATGCTTCAATAAAGTTTTGAATCATATTAAAACTAATTAATGGGGGAGATAGACTCATATGCCACCTCAGGGTCACAGACCTGCTTCTGTCAGACTAGCGGTCACAGCTGGGANAATGTTTAGAGAAATATAATAGAAACTTTTTCTGAATAAAAATTTACACAAATTCAGCTTATTTAGGCTCTTGGATTCGTTTTTGTGAGAATTGTCAATTTTTTCACCAAACCGGAAGTGACGACAGTTCAGGGAGACCGTTCGTTCTCTATATAGAAAACTGATCCACTTATCACTGCTTGTGACGAGCAAAACAAACCCCCAGAGTGCCGTTATTTTATTACTTTATTACTATAGTGAGCAGTTATTAAGATAAAAAAAAAAAAGATAAAAACAATCAGTCCTGTAAGGCTGTACCCTGTCGGTCCAGCTGTAGACCGTGACCCACCTCCTCACTCGGGTCTGGATAAAATACCAGCGTTTAGCACCAGGTTTTGATCATCAGAGCTCCAAACATTGAGCTGCGTTCAGGTGGATTGTTAAGAAATGAAAGAGTTTATAAAAAGTTTCACAGGATACAGCTAAACGGTTCGAGGCTGACCGAAACAGTGTCGGGTCAGGCTGGAAACCCCGCTGGGAAGACCCTCTTGGTAGCCCCGCTGGGAACGGGAAGCCCCTCTGGAGAGCATCGCGGCATGGATTTACTGTACCCCGCCAGCCAGGTGAGGGTCAGACACCTGAAGGAAACGCTCTCATGAAATCGCGGACCGGTACCGGATTACGACCCACCACGAACCGTACCAAACCTGGCATGGAAACGAGACTCAAGTCTCCCCGTTAGCTCCTGTTAGCTGCTGTGTGCTAACAGCGGTTCCGGTGAATGGATCGAAGTAACGGCGCATGTTTAGAGTCACACTGAATGTTTTTCGCCGGTATGTGGGACTCCATCACATCCAGTCCTGGACTAGACCAGGACCACCGGGGTTTTTCGTCTCCAAACAGAAGTCACCGTACCGGTAAGGAAGCCGTCCCGTTGTTGACTCAGTGTCCTGACAGACTGGCGATTGGCATTCATAAACATAATAATTTAGCATTTTTTATTAAAATGAATTCACACCGACTGGATTAAAGAGCGCTCTAACCTAAAACTAACAACTCATCACCGACAGCGAGCAGGCAGCTGGCAGACTAGAGCGGTGCCAGTCTGAGATGTTAAAGTAGTTTAGCTTTAAAAAATCTACACAATGATTAAAACAAGCATCTGTTACACAAACGGGCGTGACACACGAGGCGCTGCTCTGTGGCTCCTGACTGAACTTCGATTATATTAACGTTTATTAGCTCGTATAAAAGCCCAACATAACGCTATCTTAGACAGAAACAGGTGAATCTAGTTTGTTTATCAGAAAGATTCCACCTGACGGAGAGAGAGACGGAGGAATCAGAGGCAGCGCACGCGCGCAGCAGAGACTGGATATTGATCAGGGATCCTTCGTTCTGGTGTTCTAAAACGGCTGAAGCCAACAGAGTTAACCTCTATACGTGATGCAAAATTAACGCCTTTCTCAGAGGGGAATTATCTGCAGATTCAGAGCGCGTGAGCACAGAACGTCGGGGATTATTTAGCGACGCACGCGCTCCACATGAACCGCGAACCACGTGCGTTCCGAACCGTAGAGGGTGATCCGTACGAACCACGGATCGATGATAATCCGTTGCACCCCTAAGGACGAGACAAGAAACAGAAGGGATTAAATACTGTGGGGAGAAAATCAATGGAACACGAAACACCTGATGACAATTAACACGTGAGGGAGGGGCGAGAACAGGAACAAGGAACAGACACGAAACCACAAGACAAGACAGACAGGGGAATCATGACAGACATGCAACACAACGGTGCAGTAATGCCACCCATCACATATACATTTCTTTCTATTTTGGAAGCTTTCAAGAACGCGCGAGCAGTGTCAGCTGACGTCACATCCGTAGGACAGCGCGGGAATTTCGGGCCTGAATTGAAGCACTTTTCACAGCTCACAGCTTGTTCAAGACAATGGAACAATACATGGGTGGTCTCATTCTTTTTAGTTTAAAACGCTTCATCACCTATTAACTTCAAAAAACTGAACACGCATGATTATTTTTTTTACAAACACTGCCCCACGTCCCTTTATTATATACATTTTTTTCTGTTTGCAGACTTAATTTTTAACCTTTCAGAGCTTTTTGACGGGTTTGAAGACAATTCAAAAACCTCCACTTCAAAGACATAACATACAAATATATAGAAATACTGTTTTCATCATAAACGCTAACAAACTCATCAGTGAAAAGCTAAGAAATATTTTATTACAGATTGCACCTTCGATTATTTTATCTCACCAGGTGTACAAGCAGAAGATGAAGCACCTCCTGTGTGAACACCAGAACACGATCTCTGAGCTGAAAGCAGAGCGTCTGTTGTCCACTGAAGCTCTGCAGAAAGAGCAGGATCACCTGGAGGCGGAGTTAAAAAAGAAAATGAAGGCTGTCATGGTGGACATACACGGCTTCGACATTAAAACTAAAATAAGGGAAATAGAACTGGTTTGTATTACACACCATGCTTTTAAATGAATACTTCTCTCTAAACCAACACTTCAGTCCATTCTCAATCCAAACCAGTCTTATATGTATTTTTAATTAGAATGTATCTAATCTGATGTAGCTAATGTCCAATAGATCATCATTGTCTTAAATAAAAGACATCAGACATTGCAAAGTCATCTTTTTGGTATCTCGATAAATTTACTACAAGTGAGCGTTCTAATAGATGGTTAATGTTGTTAGAGGTTAAACCGTTAGAGGCTTTTATTAACACGGTGGGCACATCTTAGAGATTTGGTTTGTTAGTTGTATTTCAGACAGTTTTAGTTTCACCACATAGGCTTGTACGCTTGTAGCGGAGTGTTTTCTCTTATGCTGTAAAGTCACGCTTTTTATTCACCCCATGATGCTCTTCATCTCCTGAGTGAAAGTCCTCCTATTGCAGAAAGAGTTTGCACATAGAAAAATTACACAAAAGAACACCAATTAAATGTAACACAAGAAACAGCTTTGAATTACGGGTATTTGAATTGCATGAACAGTTTGGTTGATATTTCTGCAGGAACACACTGAAGAAATGGCTGCAGCTAGAGAAGACTGGGAGAGGCAACTCACAGGTAAATAAATCTAGTTTAAATCAGCTTATATTTTTAGAAACGTGCTGAGCTGTGCTTTTTGTCATTATTTCATTAGAAACAATGGCTAGGCATGAGGAAAGTTGTCAGCTGCTGCAACAGGAGCTTGAAGGCATGAGCAAAAGTGTGACCAGTGAGCAGGAGCTCCACTGGAACAGCGACATGATCGTTCTTAAAGAACATCAAAACCAAGCGATCAGAAACTATCATTCTGGTTTTGACTTTGAAGAAGAATGGATGGTTATTGATCAACTAAAGGTAAACACATCTGACAGCAAACTGATTTTAGATTCTAGCTTCTTACTGAAGGATCTTTTCTGTTTTAAAAACTTGTTCTGATATATATATATATATAAATATATACATATTTTACTATCTTAAACTTTTAACAATTTTTAATGTTTATTGTTTAATTATTGGTTGCAAATTTGACTTAGTTTTCTGTTGTCTGTTTAGTTTATTTGATGGTTTTTTTTTTACCCCTTTTAGCGAAAATGTAAAGAAAAGCAGATGAACTTGAGGGAGATAAAGGAGCTGACGCGTCCTTGGAAGCATGATAACCAACGTCTTACTAAGCGTATTTCAGAGTTTAAGAGGCAGATTGATATATTGGAGAGGAAAACTAAATACCCACCCGACATAAAGGTGATATTAATGTTGGTATTAGTAATTTTTTTAGAACAAAGATCAGTTTTACTGTTAAGACTAAAATACCTGTTTTTCTGGTTTGTGTCTTTATTTTATTGTTTTAAAGTATCCAACTCAAAGACCTCAAATTAATGCACTGGAAAACTTAAAAACTGATTATGAGGTTCTGGAACAGAGATTCAACAAGGTACAAGTTGCAGTGTTAACATTTTTAGCGACCTTTGATAGAAAGATGAAATATTCACACTTATTCTTTTATTTTTGATGCAGCTTCAGCTGGAAAGGGATGAACTGTACAAGTCAGTCACTCAGAACATTCAGGGTGTGCAGAATAAACCAGATGATATGAACAGTCTGCTGGAGAGCAAACTGCAGACCCTGACGGACAACCATGAGAAGACCCAAGCTCAGCTCCACTTAGTGCTCTCAGCCCCAAACTTGGACCACACTGCCCTCTCTGAAGTCACAAAGAAAGTCAAGGTACTGTTGAGGAGTCACACCTAAAATGCGTGTATGTGTTTGTTTTGTTTTGTTTTTTTGCATGTGTGTTCAAGATAATAACAGCAGCATGCTTTCTCCTGTAGGAAAACATTGTGTCCAAAAATTCTGCCATTAAGGAGTTAGAGTTCAAAAGATATCTGATTTCTAAGGTCAGTCATTCATTTACCTCCATGTACACCGATGGCCTGTTTACTTTTTGTTTATACTAATAGTGAAAATGTGCGTCCTGTAGGCCCATCGTGATTTGCTGCTAACTGTTGAAACAAGGCAAAGGGTGTTTTGTCTTCTCAAGGTTGAAGCGTCATCATGAGAAGCAGAGCCGAGCATGGATCTCAGAATAAATCAAATCAAGTGAAATTACAGCTTTACAGCCTTTTCATCAAAACTCGACATGTTTCTCTGCTGTTACTTTGATAAAAACATGCCTTTTCAGTAATAAATTTAAATTAACTGGAAATATACTGTAGGTTTATGGTCTTTTCTTTAAAATTTCATATCCTAAAACCATAAGAAAACAATCATGTTTGATGCTTCTCTCTACAGGTAGAGGGAGTAATTACAAAAACAGTAGCATTGTTTAAAAAAAATGTTGAAGCAATCAGAGTTTAAGCAATTTCTTTACTCTCCAATATATTTTGTGTGAATCAGAAACAATACCTACAATTTAAGGAGAAAAACATCCATTTATTAATGTCTTTATCTAAAATAATAATGACATTTTTTAAATTCTATTTCTTACATTTTCCCTCTCATCATTAAGTAATCATTTAGAGAGAAATTCTTTGGTGTGTGTTCAGATAGTTTTTAGACTCACATGTAAACTGATATTATAAACCAGTGATTTCACGTGTATTTAAAAAGCCAAATGACATGAATAAGTCAGAAATTGTGATGGATGAACTTGATAATCAAATTATATACTAAGTTTTATTGCTTTTTATTGCTGATTTTGTCACTCACCGTTACAAATCTCTGATTTTCTGTTGCTTTGATGTTACATTTTTCTGTATTTAAATTCATGTGATGGAATCAATGGTCAAAAATGAATTAAAAATGTTAGATTTGAGCTCTATTCTCTGTTTTATCTTGCTCTTTTTAGTTTAATGTCTTGAATGTTTTTTAAAATGTATTTTCTTACATATAATGGTGTGAAATACAGCAAGAGTATGGAAAACTAACAAAACAAAATTTAGACCAAACTAAAACTAAAAATCGAAAATAAAATAACCGAATAAATGGATCAGGATATTTTTGCTTTAACATGAAGTATCATCCATCCCAGCTCAGGTCAGGTTGTGGAGATAACAGAACTGGAGGAGCAGACTTTTATTCCAGCTGCTTCACTCAGCCCGGTCTGAAAGTCCTGACCTGAAGATACTAACTGAACCACATAATTTTGCAAAAAGCAGATATATTGATGTGTTTTCTGATTTATTTTTTTGGTAAACGTTTCATTTAAATGTTACGTTTGTGAAATCCATTATCTTTTTCTGATATATATTTTTGTGTGTGTTTTGTTTGAAATATGAAACAACATTCTTGTCTTTGCAAAACATGATAGCCTATAATTATAACTATCATATGCCTCCATGCTTTTAGACACAAATAAACTGAGATGATTTGGCTCACTTCAGAAAGAACTGCTATTATTCTCACCAGAGAGGAAATGCACCTGACACATCAGGGTTTTCTGCTGTAGCATCCACATATTTTGCAGATAGACCTTGATTCCTTGAAACATTTTTACTCAGTCTTAAATGGCCAAAGTTCACCAAAAGTTCAGAATAAACATCAAACTTTAATATCTGAAAATGAGTTTAATACAGAAAATATGTGACCAGAATTTATGTAACACATATTAAATACGTTATTTCATAATAAAAGGATTTGACTTACCCTCTGGGTTTTTTTTTATTGAACATCTAGCTTATCTGGCTCTGATAAGAGATTGTTTTAAACTCTACAAAGTCTCTGCCTCTTGATACCAGCTGCAATTTCTTCAGCAATTCTTAAACAATGTCGATTGGAGATAATATCTGATTTGAAAATAATCTTTGGCTTTTATGGTTTTGAATGCATCTTGTACATCTTTTAATTGCTCCACTTGCATAATTGTGTTTACATTTTTTTATCTGAAGTTTCATTTTCTCTTTGATTTTCATGACTCGTTTCATTCAAATGTAGCCTAAAATCAGAGTACCTGTTGTGGGTGGCTGATAGACAGTTTTTGATAGAGAAATCTTCCAGTTTTCCTCCTCCTCATTTTTCATGTTTTATTTACTGCCAAAGGAAACATCTGATGGATGCTGCTGCTATAGCTTGCTTTTTTCAGCCTGCAGAATAGGTTTTACTCAGGACATAATTAGTATAATTTCATGCCTAAATTGGCTTTGGAAGATTTTGTTTGTTTTGCAATTTTGACTTAAAGCAAATTAGATCACATTTATTCAGTATTTAAATTTGAATTATTCATTCCTAAAAAAAAAAAAAAAAACACTTCATTTACAAACATGACCTGACCAAGAAGTACAAAAACATAAATGCATAAACGTAAAAGAAAATAAAGTCATAATAACAGAATTCAAATCAGCATGCTATAATGTGAGCAAGCTAATTTAAATAACTGACATAAATACAACATCAACAATTTTACTACTCCCACCATTTTTAACCTGTCAGATTTTTACTAATTTCATGTCCTTGTGCTTTTATCTTATCTTTTTATTTTTATAAGTAGGAACAAATTGGCCCAAACACTCTGTTTGAATCTCTACAGCTATTTTCACCAGCTGATTTCCCCACTGCTTTGACAGAGTTTCCAGCTGAGAGAGGAGGAACGTATGGGGCAGATCCAGTTTCTCATTGACTATTCCCGTGGTGAATTGAGCCCTGCTGCACTGAGTGATTGCTGTTCCCCGTGGCATCAATAATACAGGAGGAAGTTATTGTCCCTGTGCAGGCCACAGTATCACACAGCTAGTGCAGGTGGGGGGAGGGGGTGGTCCTTTCACTCAGCCCTCTAGGGTTTCAGGGCCTGCAGACTGTGGTCCGACTCTGGGGAGCCGGCTCCTGTGCCCTTGCACAAGGCTTAATTGTAAGTCTGCCCGATTGAAGGATAAATGTGTCTAAACAGTGACGACCTGCACAGCCCTCCTGACCCGACCCTTTTGGTAAGACTACACTCCAGACAAACCCGGTGTCACAAGACGAGTCCCAGCTCAATAAAGAGTTAGTCAGCGGGAGACACTGGACAGTTTGAGAACAGCATGGATTTCCTGGGTGTGATTAATATGATCCAGATTTTCACCTTGTTTAAACACGTAGCTGACAGCTGCGACCTTCCTGCAACCTCTCAATGCTACACAATGAGAACAATTTAAAGAACATCTACTACAAGTATGCCGCCTACAAGATGCTCTGATTTGTCTTTGCACATTTTTAGGAAGCAAACAATATGCTGTGAAATGATTTTGAAATACGAAGCCACACTGATAAAAAAACAGCTAGTGCCCCAAACCTAAACGTAGAATAGAGCAACAGTGGACGGCGGTGGGAGGAGTGCAAGAAGAGAGTGAAAGGTAGAGAAAGTCAGAGCGATAGTGAAATCGAGACCCACTCAGGAGGAGGTCAGTTCAGAGGGTGATGGCAACAATAAGTTTAAGGAGATGTTGGCAAACCCTTAAAGACAGACATGGATTATAACTGTTGGTGAGTTTAAGTGTGTTTTTTAATCTCCATTTGTCTAATTATTGAAGATTGTTGTAGATATTTTAAATGATTTGTACATAAACTATTCCTATTTTAAACATGTTAAACAAAAATGAGCATTGTGTATTTAACCTTGAATTTAAAGATCTCTATTTTGAACAGTCTTTCAGTATTGTGTACGTTTAACTGTTCAGACTTTGAGTTTAATGTAATTACATTACAGATGCTTGGTTTGGGAACCGTGCTGTGTAAGCGATAAGAGGATGTGGCAGCCAGTCATTAAGGTTTAATATCTCTGTGGTAAGACCCATCTTATTATCTAAAATTAAATGAAACAACACTTCATGGATTTTAAATAGAGCATTGTGTAAAATCAACAGGGACAAAATCCTAAAAGGAAAGATGTGACACCAGTTTTCTCACTAAGCACGCTGGCATGAGATGACGATGGTGAAGAAAAGGTCAGGAATGGCCTCTTTGAATCTCACAGGCATCGTCATTGTTTTAGTTTTACTTGGGAATGGAACACCTGAGAGGACAGGTGAGTACTCCACCAAAACACCATCCTATGATGCCCTGTACAACTCCAACTGTTTCCAATGGTTCTGTTCCAGAAGGCGATAAAGTCAACCACAAAGATGCTATCCTCAAGGAGATCATTTCAAAATGGAGTAAAGATGCTGCTTTGAGTCCAAACCGACCCCCAACAGAAGCAGAGAAGGACCAGCCAGCGCAAAGTTGGATGAGGAATATCCTGGGTGGCTTAAAGTCACTTTTCCCCAACAAGAACTTGCCTTCATTGAACAAGCCGATAGACAGACATCGTCTGTCTGGATTTCTCTACAACATCTCTCTGTACCTGCAAGAGATGGGTGCTGAGCTGGAGGAGGTGCCTGTAGAGTCAGACGAGGAGCAGCTGTGGGAGAAAGTGCTGCATTTCTTTCTCCAGTCTGAGGGAAGTGCTTCCCTAAACCAGTGGAATGGCCGTGTACCACCCCGACCCAGTGTCAAAGTGCAGGACTGGTTTTTGTCCCTGAGGGGTAGCCAACACTGGGACTGGTTCTTGGGGCTGCTGCAGGGTCTCATCACTCTGTCCGAACGCCAGCCCCAAAAACCCCTTTTGACCTTCTTATCTCAGAACTGGAGGACAGTGAGCGCGGTGCTGGAAGCTACGCTGCAGGCTTTAATCAGTGGGACTTATGGTCAGGCCAGTGCAGGTCTGCAGGGCTTCATCTGTGCTCTTAAAGGTCGTAATGATTGCACCTTCAGTGTTAGTTGGCTTCAGCAGCTGCTGCAGTTCCTGGAAACGCGTAACTGGAAGCCTGTGGTCAGTTTGCACCCAGCAGGGGAAGCTGCTGGACACAGTAAGAGCCCCATTGGACGTTTCAGGCCCTTCAGCATGCCCCCTGAAGCTATGAGGCAGGACGGGTCATTTGCTAACCATTCTGCACAGGATATGATGGCCACAGAGGATGAGCCAGACTCCATGCAAAGCCTCCTGCTGCAGGCTTTGTCCCGTTCGGGTGGAGGAGAGCGTGGAGGCAATTTGGCTCAGAAGAACTTAGCTCTTGTTCAGAGTTTGGACAGACTGAGACGGGGCCTTCTGCACCAGGTGGGCAGCTCTGTCTACGGTAACCTGAGGAAAAAAGTGTCACAAGTGACCATGGCTCTGCTTGATGATGTCAGCAGCCTGGTGGACGTGCCACCATCCAACCCTGCAGGCCAGTGCTCAGTCAGTGAGTATGAGGGGAAGCTGGAACTCGCACAGTATCTGATCTTTCTTTTTGTCACCTTCACTTATACAGACCCATTTGTCTCATTTTCAAGAGGAACCTGTCCATAAAAACAAAGAAGTTAAAAGACAACTTGTCAAACAACACAAGTATTATAACACAAAAAGGCAAATGTGCAAAGCATTTCCAAATGCCCTTATAAAACTGTTTAAAAATCTCCACAAGTTTTTATAATAATCACTCTGGTATTCAGACAGAAATGGATACAATTACTGGTACCCTGTTTTAACTTGAGCAGAAGCCACAATGGTCACTGAAATGACATCTGACAACAATATTAAGAAATTACTCAAAATCATCTAATAAAATCAGACATTGATTTTTAATTGAGCTTCAGTAAAAAAACAAAAAAAAAAAAACAAATGAAAGAAACTGTCATGATTGAGGTAGTGCAGGACCCAAATGCAGAGGACGGAGGCAGGAACAGGTGAGGTAAAAGCAAAAAGCTTTATTGGTGGATGAACTCAGGAGACACAGGACACACGAGGCTGGGGATGCAACACAAGGTACCGACAGGGAGTGACTGAACTAAACAGCGTATACAGGGAGGGAGCTAATTAAGTAGATGAGACACACCTGGAGGGGATTAGTGCAGGACACAGGAGGAGGAACACAGGCACAAACTGGACACAGGAGGGCAGAACCTGGTCAGACCATAATGATGGTATACGCTTAACCTAATATTTTGTTGCCCAACCTTTTGAGGCAATCAAGTGATTTCTTTAATGCTCGATGAGACTTCTGCACCTTTCAACAGGTATTTTGGTCCAAGTCTCATAAACAAACTGCTCCAGTTGCCTCAGCTTTGAATGGTTCCTTCCTCAGACGTTTCTGCTCCTTTGATTTATATCAGAACTTCTAGAAGGCCACTTCAGAACAAACCAATGTTTTGTTCAGACCCATTCTCAGGTGTGTTTAGCAGTGTTTTTGGTTATCATCCTGTTGAAAAACAGCAGACTTGAGGCTGAGACTAAGCTTTTTATCATTATTTATTTAGCAGATTTTTGACATTGAGCAGCACACTCCACCCCAGAGTGTCTTAATTTCTTCGGACCCTGAACAGATTCAAGACTTGGTGTATCAGAGGCAGCAAAAGCAGCCACAGAACAGAACCAAACCTCCCCCATGTTTCTCAGTATCTAAAGTGTTTATTTCTTTGCATGCTTCAGCTTTGTGTCTGTGAACTTATAGAGCTGATGTGTTTTGCCAAAAAGCTCCAGTTTGTCATGTGTCCAAAGAACGCTCTCCCAGAAGCTTTGTGACTTATCAACATGCAATTTGGGAAATTCTAGTCTTGCTTTTCATGATTTGCCTTCACAATAGTGCAGTCCACCTTGATTGTCTTCCATTACTTTGGCTCAAAGATGGACAGATGATGCCATCTGACACTGATGAACTTTGACCTTGGAGTTTACCTCTGATTAATTCTGGGCTTTTTGGTCACTGTTTTTAAAAAAACACACCTTAGTTTAACATGTTCTTATTATTTGAATTATTTTCTAGTGGGACCTGTTTTTCTCATAATTTTTTTATTCATTGTTACTTTAATTAGTTTCAAGTCATTTCAGTGACCGTTGTGGGGTTTGTCTTTCTTTAACTAAAGGTTACCAACAATTTCAACCATGTTTATGAAATATCACCCGCTATGGATTGTGTGGATTTACTTTTATTTGTAGGTTTTACTCCAGAGAACGAGCTGAGACCATCACAGATGATGATTGCTTTATGTCTGTTTTTATAAACCTGGTTAAGAGTTTCATTGATGTGGCTCAGGTTTCTCCAGAGACCCAGGAGAGAACGTGACAGTGACTGACACAGCTTTAAAATCTTTATAATCATTCTGTCCAGTGAAAGCTTCTTTTGTTAGCTCAGTTAATCTCTTTATCCGCTCGTTGATGTCAGTAACTTTATAGCTTGACCATTGTTAGCTGAGCTGTTGCATCCAGCTTTTTTCCACCACTCGTTCTCTTTGATTTTAAAATATCTCATTTTTCTTTTCAAAGGTGACCTGAGACACCTGATCTTATGGTAAGTGATCCAGTTATGTGGTTGACTATTTTGAAATTTGACGGTAAAATTGTTGATAAAGCAGATTTGCATGTCATTGTTTTCTCCGTGTCTGTGTAGGGGGATCAGACATAATGTGATGTGGAACGCTCAGGCTTTGGGCTCTCAGGGCCTCCCAGGCTCCCTCCAGTTTCTGTCCTGTCCATCCACTCAGGAGGAAAAGCCACAGTCACAGCAATCTCAGTCATCCTCAAAATCAGCTCCTTCTTTGCAGAAAACCTTAAAACACAACAGAATGTTTGAATTCTCAGATGCGCCTCTCAGTCAGATCAGAGATGGGGACATCAGGCAGAAAGAACTGGACTTCTCCACCTCTGCAGAAATTCTGGAGGCAGCATGTAATGAATCCATCCCGGGGTTGACCGGCGTCTCTAACTTCACCGTGTTCCTCTACTGTAAACTGTTTGAGGGGGAGAACGGGCCAGTGGATCCAGCTTTGAGCCACATGGGTCTCGACCTACACGCCTCCTGCTCTGATGCAGAGTGGTACCTGTCTGCTGCTGAAGAGGACTTCTTCTGGGTCCATGTCTGCAGTGAGTTCTTTGCTCATGAATTCAACAACACAGTGTGTGCCAACTCTTCCTTCTGGCTGCAGAGAGCACAGCAGGTAAAAGATTCAATTTTAATAAGTGAGAATTTTTTTTAAGAAGCAGGCAGAAGGCCTGTTGAGAAACTGGTGCAAATACAAATTTTGTGCTGTTTTTAAATAAAAAGTTCCATCAGAAACACATTAACTAACTTCTTGTTTCTTGTTTTTCAGGCTGCAGCGTTAAAGGACTATCACTTTTTTAACCAGACAAGTATAGACAGCTTGTGTGTGCAGCTTTCAGATGAAGAAACCGTGAGTCCAGGACTCAGCGAGACCTGTCTGTCTCAGTTGGGCAGCAGGTCACTTAGTGCCGAAGCTTTCAGAAACTGCTTCCTGCCTAACAACTCAGTCCTGGTCTCAGCTCTGTGTGACTCACAGCAGTCTCTGCCAGAGGGCAGCTGGGCAGCAGCGTACTGCTCAAGGATGCACAACCTCTCCACTGATGACCCCTCCAGGGAGATTTGTCAGTACAAAAAGTGGACCGTGCAACATTTCACCAACCCCACCCTCCTGGAGCTCTGTGGCCGTGCACAGGGACTCAGAGAGTACGTTTGTCTGAATGCTACACTCTACCATCAGCTGGTAAGATTAAAGCCTCGGCTTGCTGATGTCTGCGCAGATCTTCAAGCAGAACAAGAAAGTAAGAAGTGCTTCCTGCAGAGGTTCTTCGACATGCTCCCAGCACCGTATGAGTTTGACACATCCCAGCTGTGCGTGGAGCCGGCCCCGCTGCTGGTTGACCTCCTGCGCAAGCTGAGCGTGTGTGAGATGGAGGGGGGAGAGCAGGAGGGGTTTTTAGTGGCGCTGGGATACTTGCTGCGTGTGTTGGACTTTGTGGTGGGGCTCTCCTCTGGGCTGGATGAAGGGGAACGAGAGGCGAGGCAGGGTCTGGGTCAGGCCATCCTCCTTTCCAGTCTGCTCGATAACACGTCCTGGACCATGCTGCGACCCGAAGCCTCCATGAGCGTCCTGCACACCGTGGGTGTCTTCTTGCGCAAGGAGCAGAACGCCACTCTGAAGGAAGACCTGCTGAGCTGCTTTAGTGTAAGACCCAGATCCTGAGTGACACAAACAAACACTTTCTCTTTATTCTGACACAAATATTGAGTGAATAACATTGAGTGTGTTTCCGATGTGACTTCAGCCTGTCCTGTGGGACCTCATCCAGCAGAACGATAACTCATCCACTCTCAGAGTCCTGCTGCAGGTACTGTGCAGCCATATTTATATTTTACAGAAGAGATCAGCTCAGTGAACATTTCACTTTAATCTGTTTTTCCAGGAGTACTTTCAAATGCCCAGGGACCGGATTCGTTCTTTAGTGATGTCTGCTGAAAAAGATGCTGTGAAGAGATTTATCTCCCATATGCATCAAAGCTGGGACCAGCTTCAAGTAGAAACCAGCCAGGTTTGCTCTTCAACACTCAGCATGAAATACTATAATACACAGAGTATTTGGAGACTCTTCATCTCATTTAATCTCAGCATAATGATTTTACGATGCTAAACGAGGCTCCGTTTGTCATTGGGAGAATTTATAATGTGGATTTTAGTTCTTCACAAATCTGTGTGATTTGTATGAAAGTCAAGGCTTGTGCATAATCAAAGAAGGATGGTTTCTTCTCCCATCCTGTTTTATTTTCTCCATCAGGCGTCTCAACAAGAGTTGCAGGCAATGGAAACGATGACGGCCGCTTTCATCCATAAGTTCCCCAGAGTGACCCCGGAGCTGTTCGTTGACCTTTCTCAGTTCATTCCTTTCATGTCTGTCTCTGACATCATGAGCTTCCCAGCCTCCCTGATCGTCAACGACAGTGTGTGAGTTCCTGACAGAGAGGATCGGATGTATTTTAAGATATTCCTCTCCTCTGATGCTGACCGTTTCCATGTTGCTCCCCAGGCTGACGGCCATTCGTGACCACAGCTCAGAAATGAAGCTGCTGCAGAAAAAGGCGTTTGTGAAGCGGCTGCTGCAGTCGAGTGCGGTGGGTGATGTGCCCACATGGCCACCGTACTTCCTCAGTTCCATCCTCCCACTTCTGCCTTACCTCCCTGTCAGTTATTTTCAGCAGCTGACGTCACAACAGGTCAGAAAGCGTTTAACTGATTCTAACTGCGATCAGATAATTAACAGGAAAAAGTGGAAAAACAGGATGAATGGAAACATCCAGAATGAAAGAAGCCTATAATAGAAACCCAGCTGCTATGTTTCCAGAGTTCTGAACTGAATAGTTTATTATCACTGTGTGTGTTTGAATGCTGTAGGTGTTTGTTTTGTTCTCTTTCTGATCAATTTTTAGTCTTGATCATCATGTTCCTCTTGGTATTATTTAATAATCTCTTTGTGTTTGTTTTAGCCTCAAATGCTTCTTTTATGTCCTTTTACTGGTCTTTTTTTATTACCTACATCCTCTTTTTGTGGCTTTGTATTTTATTTAAGATTTTCTTCTGATCACTCCATGCGACTTTGTGCATGTTTCATGTTCCTTCCTTTTCCAGTTGCACCAAACATTATTCATTTTGAATCATTTTGGTCACTTCCCTATGTTCATACATCCATTTACACCATTTCTGACTCTTATTAAATCTCTTTGTGTGTAATTATAATCTTAATTAGTCTTCTCTTTTAGTCATATAACTATTAGAAAAACTAATGTATCCTATAATTTATCTTTAATCGTTTCGGTCTCTCACATGCAGGGAAGTTTGTTTTTGTTGGTTTCAACATTTGATCGATTCCCTCCTCAGCTTGCTCCTCTGATGGAGTTGCTAGGCAACAGCAGTCTGGATGGTGTGAGGGGGCGCCATGTACTTCGGACCCTTTTCAGTAAGAGAAAGAATCTGACCGGTGATGACCTGCTGAGGTGGGACTGAGATGCTTTATAATTATACTTGGTGTCTGAAGGTCACTTTAGAGAACTTGTAGCATGAGTAATTAGCAGTAAATATTGGAAGCATGCTGCAGACTCTGGAGATTTCTTCTTATAAAGTAGAAATCATGTCTAATCCAACTAAATGCAACACATATCAGCATGTTGGTTTATTATTTCTGCTTTAAGCAGGGATTAGGCTATGAAATCTTGTAAATGAACATAAATTTGAAGTTAATTTGCTGAATAAAGGGATAAAGAATGAGGTCATTTGCAGATTAGGAGTTCTTGCGTGCTACATGGATCCAGCAGACTTGGGTTTGTATCTCCAGGACTCAGCTGTGTCCTCTGCTCTCTGGCAGCAGCTGTCTCAGTGCATGTCCAAGGGGCTCATCAGTGCCAGCGGCAGGGTGAGGGTTGCAAAACAAACCATCTGAATCAATACCATCTAAAATTTAGAGCTTGTTTTTGGGGAAGCCATCATAAAATGCCTGACTAGTTCTGGTTTAACTGTGTTTCACGGACTCCGTAGCTGTCGTCCTGGTTGATACCAGCGGTATCAACCAAGCTGAACGTCAGCAGCACGGCTTCTTCAGACCTGTCTGCTCTTGGCGGTCTGCTGCCTCATTTAGGAGCCTCCTTCCTGCTGTCTCTGCCTTCACAACAACTGCAGGAAATCCTGTCAGAGCTGGGACTTCACAGATATCCACCAGCACAGGTCAGCGGGGAGTGAAGTTTTTTTAGTTTTTCCCGTCTTTCTCCTTTTCTTTTATGCCTTTTTTTGTTTTTTTCAGCTCAAGTGTTGTGGATTAATTAGCTGCATATTCAAATTAGAATTCAGTTTTTTAAAAAATAGGTTATGTAGAGTTGTGATGCGTCTTACAATGAATGAATCTTTATAGAAATATGAATAAAATACTGAATGTAGATGTTCTGAATTGTCGTGTGCAGTGTGTTTTCATAATTTTTTTTATGCATCCCCTTAGGCATTTCAAATTTTATCCAAGATTATCCAAGATTCCAATGTAAGTTTCCAAACTATTTGTACTGAATTTCATCCGTCTACAGTCTCATCACCGTGTTTCTCTCACTCTGCCAGCTCACCGTGGATGGACTGTGTAGCCTGAAGCTGTTACACTCTGCTCTCTTTCCTGCTGTGCTCTCAGACCTCCGGTGGTCTGACATCAGTCAAGAGGCCCACTGTCCGTGCTGGAGAGAGATGCTAACTGATCTTAAGCCTGGCCACAGAGCCATGCTCTACAATGCAATGCAGGAGGTGATGCTGCTCTGTTTTTTTAAATGCATCACTTTAATCCTAATTCTCATAATTTGCTGCAGTCGCTGTTTGGATGATGATTAGGGGTTTAGCATTTCAATTCAACAGACTCAAACTGTTCTGGTGCTTAAAACATACAAGAAAATGTTGCAGTCTAACTTGAATGAATCTGTGTAGTTTCTATTTATTGTCTAGTTGTTTTTTGACAGGCTCTGCACAGAGACTCGAGGAACGTCAGTCAGCAGGTGAACTGTCTGTTTCCTTTTGTTCCCCTGAGAAAGCTGATACAGACTATGAGCGGTGAAACCGTTTGGAGAGGAATCAACGCATACAGAGACGCACACTGGGCGCCACAGCAGGTGCACGTTTTCCTATAATCTCACATTTCATTGATATGACAGTTTTCTAGTTCTTTTACTGAAGAGAAAAATGTTCGCAGCTTCAGTTTTGGCTCCCATTAATCTTCAAACCATTGGACATGCTTCAGATGAGCCTTTCAGGATATTAATACTCCATTCACATCATCTGCCATCAAGCTAATTACTTTGGATGTAGTACAATGGTGGGCAGGAGTGTAGCATAAATTAATAATGGCTACCTTAAAGGGATTTTTATCACAGCCGGGAATATATGAGCCTGCTTTCGCCACCTGTTCTCAGCCTAACAAGACCTGAATTAAATCTATAAAACTTGACCTTTTCACTTACACTGAAATATACGCCGTCATTGAATAATATGATATCAATCATGCTGTTCAAGATTATAACTAAATGTTTCAATGTTCAAGATCGATTTCTCAATCAAGTGATTTTTGAGTTCACTCTGAAGCCGGAGCACAAAATAATCTAATTTACTGTTTAACTGGAATTGATTGATCTCCTAACTCAAAGTGTCTGAGGCCTCTTTAAAAGCCGAGACACATCTAAAGCACTTTGTTTGTTTATTAAGTCATTCAGTGTTTTCTGTTTATTATTATTCATAGAAATGTCTCATTCTGGTCTTAAGAGACAACCTGACAAAGGATGTTTTAGCAAGAATCAAACTCCTACCAGGCCATAAAATCAGTAGATATACAGTTCTGTAAAAAAAAAAAGTATTTGTCTTTTTACATGTTTCTTCTGTTTTTGCTTTTTGTCACTTAAATGTCTCAGATCAGCAGACAATTTCAATTTAAGACAAAGATAACCTAAATGCAAAATGCTGCTTTAAGATGACGATTTGATTTAAAGGCATACTATGCAATTTTGCTTGTTTTGACTCCCCCTGGTGTCCGTTTTAAACCACTGCTGTAAAAACGTTAGCATCATTGTTTCTGCTCAGAAACGCCTAAAACTAACTGTTGAAATGTCTCCTCAGCCTTCATCTACTGGAGCGGTTCATCACTCTTTCAAAGAAATCAGCTGTGTTCAAGCAGGGAGAGATAAAAAAAAGAAGCAGGAATCATGAGCTAAAAACACTCCGGCGCTAGCATAACAGCTAGCCACTTTGAGTTAGCCTAACCCTCACGAGATACGTGACTTTGAGAGACCTCCGGGGCCCCAGACTGGAGAATGAGATCTTGCAATAGTGGTATTCCGGATCTAAGCACCAGATGGGGCTGAGTGACTTTTCATTGACCTTCAAAGGGTCATATTAGCATATACTGGCTCAAGGAAAAGATTAAAAAATATGAAAATGTTGCAAAGTATGCCTTTAATATGAGGAAAAATGCTATTCAAACCAACCTGACTAGTGAAGAAGCAGACACCCCTGGTTGTAGCACTCTTGGAGGCCACTGCTACAATCAGTCATTGTGATCAATAGTAATAAGTCTCAACATCTCTATGAGGAATTTTGTCCCATTCAGCCACATCATGAACAGCTTGTTTAAGGTCAAACATTTTCCTTCAGGGTTTTCTGGTAGGCAGCAGAATTCATGGTTCCATCAGTTACAGCAAGTTGTCCATCAAAGCAGCCCCAGGCCATCACACTACCACCACCATGTCTGACTGTTGGGACTGTATGGTGACTTTTTTCTGAAATCCAGTGTTAGTTTTACTCCAGATGGAACAGGACACACCCCATTTGTCTTGTCAGCCCATGTACTGTAATTGTTTTCCCAAAAGTCTTGAAGACCAGAATGTTTTTTCTTTGAAAATGTGAGACAGGCCTTTGTATTGTTTTTGGTCAGGAGATGTTTAGGCCTTGGAACTCTTCCATGAATGCCATTTTTGTTCCGTCTCTTTTTTATTGTTAAATCATGATCTTAACCAAGTGAGGCCTGCAGGGCTTAGATATTCTGGGTTTGTTTGTTCATGAACTTCTATAGAAAATGTGTTGCTTTTTGAGATCTTTTAGCTTACTTCTTATTGTCATTCAGGTTCTATTGAAGTGATTTATTCATTCTTTAAAGCCATACTCAGTAGCCAGGTAAACAAACGAGGTCTCGCTTGCTAGTTTACAGAAACACGACTCTGTGCACTCACCCCTCCCGTCGGGTAAAATCCATAAGCCAGCCTTCCCCCCGGGATGGGACCCCGTTTTGCAACGATAACAATGCAGAGTCTAACTTCACTGTTCCCCCAGCTTTTCCTCTTTTCACCTCCAAACGATTTTAGTTTTCTGCTAGCTGAAAAGGTGTTTTTTGGGGGGACTCTGGTATTTTTATCTTAAAATGGAAGCTCTAACCGATGGCTAATTCACTAATTCTGTCCTCCTTACACTTCCGGGATGTTCTGCCCCAAAATGTGTCCGGGCGGATTAATGCCAATCCAAGCAGTGCGGAAATGCGGCAGACAGACAGCTGGATTGTCCAATCCTATCGTTTGGACCGAACGATAGGATTGGCTGAAGTTTTTAAGGAACTGCGGGACAACTACTTTATTGATTTCTTTTGGGTTTTTTAAAATCTCCACAATATATTTATGGCTATACTATGTTGGAACATTGTTAAGAGGCTTTAAAAAAAACGTTAAAAGCTACAATGTTTACCTGGCTACTGAGTATGCCTTTAATCAGGCCAGGGTGTGACTGGTGGAACTGATCAAGGCTTTCCAATTAGTGTAGTTAATCACAGTTAAGTCATGATTTACCAAAGGGGGCAATTAATTTTTGGTTAAAAATTTGTTTGATGATCTGAAACATTTAGGTGTGACAAAATAAAAAGCAGTTTGAAAGGGGTAAATACTTTTTCACAACACTATATTTAATCCAGAAAATCCAACTTGTTTGGCAGTTTTTAAATAACTACAACCCTGTTAATTTATTTACTTATTCATTTCATTTAGGATTGTTTTCATCTTGAGATCAAAGTCCTGACAGAAGTTTCTGTTTGTTGGTTTTGTCTGCAGGCTCAGTTTCTGTTCAGTCAGGTCTATGAATATAAAGACATCACCATCAAAACACTGAGGTAACGACATCCGCCACGTGTGTCTACAGCTAATGATTTTCCTTTGTGAAGTAAAAACACAAACCAGTCCATTTTCAGGTCAGAACCTTTGCTGTGAATCAATGACCTCTCTTTGTCTTGTAGAGATCTGGGTGTTATAGCCGGTGGAATGAGTTGTGACTTTTTGAGGCTTTGGATCAATAACACAGATTTCACAGAGCTGCTTCGGTTTTTGACTGAACTTCCTGGAGGTGTGAGACCTTCTCTGGTGAGACACAGCAGCTCTCAAATTCTTAATCACATTTTCTGATACAGAACAGCGAATGTTAATGTTTTAGTTTAAGAAAACAACCGGTTTTGACTGGTTTTGCTGTGTTACCAGAGGAAATGTATTGTAGAAGAACTGAGGAAACAACCTGACATCGATCTCAACGCTTTGAGCTCTAGGTTTGCTGCAGCACTACCGTAAGTATGGTGTGTGTTTACTGTAAATACCTGCACGCTTCTCTGAAGGTCACTTCATTTAAACTTTTTGTCTTTTGCAGAGTGACGATGATGGAGAACCTCTCTAACACGTCTGTTAGAGACATCCTGAACTACATCCAGTCACACTTTGTTGATTTCCTGAGACTTCCACATTATAAACAGATTAATTTAGCTGAGAAGGCCATAGCTGAGCTGGTAAATCACTCACATTTATTAGAATTATTCTGTTTTTACTGCAAGATGTGCAGAATATAATACACCATGAAATGTTTTATGTGAAGAGAGAACATAAAAACCTCAGTTTTTCATACAGATGAGGTTATAAAATGGTTAAATCATGTTGATCCAGACCCGCTCTCTGTGTTCTTCTGCAGGGATCTTCTCTGTCTGAGGGGAAGATTGATGGCTCCCTCCTGGACATCCTGGGTCCTCTGATGCCTTTCTTGGACAGAGACAGTCTGGCTCAGGTGGACAGGGGAGCTCTGGCGCTCCGGCTGGAAGACATGAGGACGTTCTGCCTTCCTAAAGAGGCTCTCAGAGACATCAGCAGCATTCTCACTCAGAAGGACCTGTTTGGGTAAAGCAGTTTATCTGCACTAGACGATGATGTCAGAAGAACTTAATTCATCCGTTTTTATTTTTAAAATGCCTGCACATATCTAATATTCATGCTTTTGTGTCAAAATATGAATATTTTTAACCAGTTAGATTCACGCTACTGCTCAAAACTTTGGGATCACTTGTGCGTGAAAAGATTAGAAATTAAGATTTTAATGGAAATGAATGTTTTCTTCAACCTTTTCACAAAAAATAACACTTTTTGCAGCAGTCTCACTCTGGCAGACCGTAGTTCTTCTTGCTGTCTGATGAGATTTCAGCTCATGTTTCCTGGATCGTCTGCTTTATGGAGTCGTAGGATCAAGCTGCTCCCTCAGCAGCTCAATCTGCTGACGCTCCAAAACAGTCAGAACTCCAGCTCATTTCTTAAATAATAACAACATGTGGAGATGTGTTTTGGGTCATTATTGCTTTCTGAGCACAGCACACTGAAGGACCTCCTAAGAAGATTTTGAGCCTGTAAATGAATTAAATATCTCAACGAGTATCATGTTTCTTTTTTGCTTCCTATTTAGTACATTATGTTTTTGGCTGTGCAACACTATAGTAAAAAGGTTTTCTGATCATCAATCAGCTTCGTTTGGATTAGCAGCCATTCCAGGAGACGGATGCAGAGGATTTACTGATTATAGGCTTCCATGCAAAAATCTGCATGTTTCTTTTAAAATCTTATTAATTTTGCAAAATAAATTAACCCTCACACTGTCTTAGGGGGTCAAATTGACCCCAAATTAATAGAAAATTCCATAGGTATAAAAATAAGAATATTATTTCATGAAAATGTGTTTTTCTTTTAACACATTTGTTTTTTAAACCTCCCAAGTGATCCCAAACTTTAGAGCAGTAGAACAGTATTTGTACAACCAAAGATAAAATGCTGATTTCTCTCTTTTTTAAAGGTTACCTTAGTGATTCTCTTATTATCTGATTGTAAAATACCAGATAAAGTTTCAGAACACCAGATCAAAAACATAAAACATTTGCAGAAATTGTTTTAAGAACCATCCTCCAGCTTGTGTTAAACTTCACTCAAAGTCTGCAAACGTAACTGCCATACAAATCACAAAAGAATCACCTTAATAGTCATGATCTTATGCAATACTAATTAGTGCACACATGTGTGAAACGCGGCCTTTGTTCCTGCATGTGTGTGTGTGTGTTTGCTAGAGATCCATCCAAATGGGAGGTCATGGATGTGGAACATTTGGGCAGGCTGGTGTTTGTCCTCTCAACAAAGCAGATTAACTCCATTCCGCTGGTAAGCATCCCAAATACCTGACCCACCGTGTCGTTAGTTTACGCTCACAGGTGTCCTCCTGTCAACACAAACATACAATGTTTTTCTACTGAGCAGACAGTGTTGAATAAGGACATAGTGGAGCAGATCCTGGTGGGTCAAAGGAGCTGGCAGGACAGCCTGGTTGGTGAAGTCTGTATTCGTCGGTGCATCGACCAGAGTTACCACAGACAGCAGACTCAGAATCTCCTTCGAGGGATCATCAAAGCACGAAGCAGAAGGGCGAAAGGTTCAGTACATGCAGCATCTAATGCATTAAACATGAAAAATAATCATTATTATACCACTGAATTCATCTGTGCTGTTTGGAGCAGTGCCTGTTCCAAGCTGTGCAGACATCAGGGGAACGTTTCCGTCTGCTTGGACGTCCACCCAGCTCCGCCGGATGTCTCTGGATGAGCTGAAGGAGTGCGTGGAGGCTCTGGGTCAAGACTCGTCTCTGAGCTCCGAGCAGAGACGGTCGCTGTGGGTGAAACTCAAGCAGGTCGGGAAAACTCCTACAAGAAAGTGTCACACATTTACAATGTTCTGTGTGATATTAAGCCCCGTGGGACGTGCACACACTGTCCCCCATCCTCCTCCTCTCTGACCCCAATAGAACTACAGCATGTTCTGTTCTGTTTATTATACAGACTCTATGTAGGTCAGTCAGCGTGACCTCATCACCTCAGAGTTCCCCAGGGACTGATTTGTGCTGCAGCAGTTCTCAGCCCCCCCTCAGGCATATCGAATCATACAAACACAGATAAAGCAGAGAAATGTAGCATGTAAATCACAATTTGAGGAGTTCTGCCTTTTGGGGTATAAGTTTGGAGATATAAAGTTAAAGGAATAATATTTAGACAGTCCGGCTCTGGCTGAAGTGTTTTATTGTCTGAGTTCTGATATCTTTATTGGATCCAGTCCTTCAGTCCTGTGAGGGAGCTGAGAGCGGATCAGGTTCTGGAGCTGGGGTCGGTGGTGACGGAGATGGGCGACAGAGAGCTGCAGGAAACCAACCTCACTCATCCAGGTGTGTTGGTGCATCTGGGCACACTGACAGAATGGAGTCCTCAAAAGGTAAACGTAACTTACACCTTTCCCAGTCCTTTAACGTGTCAGTAAAATGTGTTTAATGTGCTCCCGTCTGACTCCTCAGATGAGAGCGGTGATTTTAGGTGTGATGAGGAAACGCAGACTGAAAGTGGAGCAGTTAACGTTTGTTGATCTGGCAACGTTTGGTCATCTGACCTGCGGTTTGTCTCCCTCGGAGATCAAACGCCTGAGCCCCTACAACCTCAGGTCTGTCAGATAATCCACTGATCCACACTCCTGACCTGCTGCACATCAGCTTTTTTCACACTAAATTATTCTGCTTATTGTAGAGAAGCAATCACCACACCAGGTTTGTGACTATGTGACAGTAAATATGAGGATCGTGGACTGAGTTCAACAAAGTGCTGATAAATACAACTATTTCTGTAATTACTAAAAAACTGAAATAAGCTGCTTGTGAGGGACGTAAACCTGCAAACATGCCAGCTCCCAGGTGGCTGGAAAAAGATTTCTCAGCAAGACAAAACTCATTAAAACATTTGGCGTATCCTCAGAGGAATTTAAAGTCCTTAATCTTTTCCTTTTAACCTGCAGTGTAGCCGTCCTCTTCCTGCGGGAGCTGTCCCTGCCGTGCTCAGAGCAGCAGATGGAGGCGCTGACAAGCTGTTTGTCCAGACCCGAGGCCTTCGGTCCAGTCAGTGCTTGGGGGCCGGAGATTTTCACTGAAATTGGGACTCTGGCAGGTACAGTGGAGCATGCTATCCCCGAGGGTATTAACTTTCTTTGAACAAACTTTTAAAATGAGTTTTTTTTCCTCCCAAAGAGTGAGGATGGTTATGGTAGAAAATGGCAGCTTTTGGATGGATAGCTGCAATTAAAAGTATCCCAGAGGGTTTAGGTTTGAGGGTGAGGAAAGGAAGTCTTTCTACCCTTTTCCTGTGATCTGAAATGAGAGACATTAATTACCCAAGTTCAGCGTTTGCCTCTGTTTCCAGCGGGTCTGCCTGATATGGTGCTGTCAGCTCTGCTGCAGGAACAGGTGGAGGGAATCACCCCTGAAGCTGTCGCGCTGATGTCCCCGAAAAAGATGGCTGTGAGTTTTACCTGTCATTACGAGGCTGTCAGCTCACACCAAACTGCAGTTTCAGAGATGATGGAAGAATATTTTGTGATAAAATGGTAAATTTAATCTTAACTGGTTTGCTCTGGGAATTTAAATTTAAGATTTACTCTGAAAAAAAATAGGACTATAAAATCTTAATTTTTAATTTAATTTATATGACACATGTAGAAAAATGTTGGTATAAGAGAAGAAGCAGAGCAGGTTAATGAGGTTATATAATTAATGACATCATTGGTAGAAGTTTACAACAATAAAAACATTATACATGAAAAATGTTTGACTGGGACTGAGTTCTAAAAATAGTTTATCTTCCATCTTTTAACATCATTCTTGAAGCTTATATTTGATTTTACAAAACTGACATGAAGATTTTTTTTATTGCAGCTCTCATAAGTTTGGTTCGATGCTTCATATTGAATTCCCTTCTCAGATTATATCCCTCTTGTCTTTGTGTGAACAGTTTTTTGAATATTATCAGCTGTTTTCCAACATGAACGGCTTGTTTAAGGTCAAAGGTCAGACTTCAGGTTTTTTTCTGGTAGAGAACAGAATTCATTCAGGTCCTGAAGCAGCAAATCAGCTCTGAACATGACACTACCACCACCATGATGTTTATCTGAATACAGCGTTAGTTATATGTCAGAAAATGACATGTTGCTTTTTGAGATCTTTTAGCTTACTTCGTGTTATTAGACAGGCTCTATTGAAGTGGCTACTGGAACTGAGCTCAGGTTTCCAAACAATGTGGTTAATCAGTTAATTCATGGTTTAACAAAGGGGGCAGTTACTTTTTACACAGGGCCAGGTTGGTTTGGATAGTTTTTTCTTGCGTTTTATATTTACTCAGATTGTCTTTGTCTGATACTGACATTTGTTTGCTCGTCTGAAACATTTCACTGTGTCGAATCAGCAAAAACAGTAGAAATCTGTAAGGGGGCAAATACTTTTTCACAGCACTGTACATGTGATCTGCCTCACACAGTCTGGACTGTGAGCGATCAAAAGGTCTTTTGCCTTCTTTTATTTGTATTTTACTATGAATTTATTCAGACATGTTTTGAGTAATACTTTCAGAAATAAATATTTCACCTTTTTCTTGTAACTGTTTATTTACGGTGTTTTTGCCTCATAAACAATAAAACACCAGTTTGTGTTTTGTTTTCCTCGTCTGTGAATTTTAAGCTGCTGCTTTGTGAAACAGATAAAGATCCAGGTGAAACTCTGTCCTTTGTGTTAATAAAACCTGTTTTTGTGTGGCGTGTGTTGCTGTGACAGGTGGTGTTCAGCGCGGTTCAGTTGTCCTGGCTGAGTGTGGAGCAGGCGTGGGCGGTCACACAGGCACAGTGGGCAGAACTGGACCCAGAACAGAGGCATGCTGTTGGGCTGGCTCGGTACGAGGGAGACGTCCTGCTGGAGCTCAGAGGTGTGTATTTAAAAAAAAATATAGAAAGAAATCGTGATAAACTTTTTGTTGTTGAGTCTGCGTGAAAGTTGTCTGCTGAGTTGTGAAAGTGATTTGTGTGTTGTGATAAATCAGATGGCTTTCTTCTTCTTCTTCAGGAAGAAACTCGGCTCCAGCAGTCCTGAACAGCCTGGCTTTCTGCTCGCTGGCTCTGTGGCTTTTGTTACAGCAACTAATTTAAAACGATGGAACAAAATTTAATTTTCCCTCTCACTTCCCTCGATATTACATTTGTACTTCATATAAATATTTTGAACTGCCCCACTCTTCTGTGTGTTGGTTTCCTAATTTACATCGCACCTAATTGCACTCTGCTCAACGTGATTCACTTTTATGAGCGTTATCGGCAGAGCAGAATGTAAATCAGTGTGTGCTTCTGTTCTGCGTGCGAGAACTTTTTGTCAGAACAATAACAACGTGCAGCGCAGTGATTAATGTTTATCTGTGAAAGAAGCAGGCTTCTCCTACATTTACAGGATAACCAAACTTGAGATGAGATTTTCCAGCATTAACTTACCAAGTCTGGAACATTAAGAACACAAATGAAACCTTTAATAGACCTTTGAAATCTTCTGCAGCACTCTGCAACCTTCACAGGGGTCCTTATCCCTCTCTAAGACCTGATTAGTTTAAATAATCTGCAAAAATGTGTCCTTTTTGATGTGTAAATCCTTTAAAAACTCCCAAACCCGTCCTCTAATTCAATCATCCAGCTCCTTGAAGTGTTCCAGCCCAATTCAAACAGGGAATAAAATGAACATGAGGATAACATTTAAAAAAATAATGCAAATATCAGGATTCATTCAAACATATAAGCTGTTTTCACAAATATTTGTGATTTAGAGGAAGAAAAAAAATACAAAACACTCCTCACTCATGATGAATCAATGCGAGACTTATATTAGCTGCAGTTTGTAGTTTCATAAAGGAGATTCTGTGCCAAAGCAGCTCCAACACAGTTTAAAAAGAAATCAATTTAGTTTTTTTCCACACAGTACATTCATCTTCTTTCATTTTTTCCTGGCATTGTGTCTCGATTTGATCGATCCAATAGAGCGATGACAGGAAACGAGAAGGAAGAGACGGATTAAAGAGATGCAATCCAGGTGGCCCTTGTGGACCTGAACCACTCTGTGGTTCATGGTTGGCTGCAGGGTGAGTCCAGATGGTGCAGGTTTCTAATTAAAATCACCTTTAATCGCATCAAAAACTGTCTGACACACAAAACCTTGAAATATAACAGTATTCTTCTGTACTGGTACCAGTAGGCAACTGGTTTATCTGGACAAATCATGTAGATGGGGTCTGTGAGGTGCTCTAAATGTTAAGTTTGGGGCTATTTTGGTACCCAGGGGCTGTTTTTTGGCCCCAGGTACCGGATCTCTCCCAGATCAGATATTGGTTCAGTCAAAGCAGGGCTGTTTGTGATTTTCAGTTTTTGTCATATTTGCTGTCTGCAGTGTGTCTCTGTGCTCAGATGGATGCCTTTTGTTAGTCAGACTTCAGCTCTTAATAACATTTTAAGTCTTCACATGATGATTGTTTTGTCTTTTTTATTCATTACTTTGCTAATGTTTGCAATCACATTACATCTTTTTAATGTAGCTGTTTTTGGATTTTGTAGCTTCTTTGTTGTGTGATTATTTTGACTCATCGCAGTCATTTTTTGTTTCATATGTCAAATTTGAATCTGGGCATGTTTTTCTTTGTTGACATTTATTGTCTGATAATTTAGAGCTTCTTTGTGGCTGTTTTGAATCATTTTCTCCATCTCTGTCATTTTCTATTATGCATATTTGCAGTGGTTTGATGGTCTTTTCAAATAGAAATATTATTCACTCTAAGGAGAAGCTCAGAGACACGGGGGCCTCCTGACCTTGGGCATATGCCCGGTAAGCCTAGTCATAATCCTCCCATGCTGGCAACAATGTTCTCAATCAGGATGACGTTTATTGGCGTGCAGTCAGCTTACTGGGCATTTAGTTCATGTTTTTTCCTGCAATAAATTACCCTCTACGTGGTTGGCATCTGCCAGCCTCAGACAACCTGGGTGTCAGTAGAAATATGCAATGCCGCCTGTGGCCAGCTGGTGAGGCTGTGGCAGCGCTGCTGCTCAGTGAGTAGGTGTTGTTCAAATGTATGGCAAGCGAATTTATCATATGATAAGCTAGAGGATGGATTTTTATAGCAGATAAATAAAATTTGCTTTTCCGTCAAAATAAACATTTCAGATTTACTTAAAGCCATTTGTCCTGTCTACAGTCAATAAAACAAATATAAATAAACAAATTATGCTGTTTTTTCATTAAAGTGGATCAAGCTCCAGATTCCTACCATTACATTCTGACCTATGTAAATATTTAAAATACAACCACCTAGAGAAGCCTATATCTCGTATATGTAAATCTCTTTATTGTTGAACGAAAGATTCATTTCAGATATATAAAAAATTAGACTAGTTAAATAGCTAAATTGAAACATTAACAAATAATAATGACAACATCATTACCAACATTTAAACAGATATATTGGATAAATATGAAGAAATATGCAAGATACAAATTTAAAATAAATGGGTCAAAGAAAAATTATAACTGGCAACATCTACATTATAAAAATGAAATATCTAAAACTGCTCATCTGTGAAAACATGCTGGTCTCAACCTGAAGATCACCTGCTGATGGCTGGAGACAAGACCCAGACCCCTAATGACCATAAACTGGTTTAAGTGGGAACAGACGATGGATAATGGCTGGTTGTGGATATAATGGAAATTTGGATGACTAGATTCTTATTTTGACCAAGAAGAATTGAACTATGGTTACCAGGAATGAAACTAAATAGCCAAATTAAGTTTTCTTATTATATACTTTTTTCCTAATCAGAACACTCAAAATTTCACAAACCAATGTGTCTTGGTAACTTGGCACAGAAAAGTTCAAACGTAAACAAACAGATGCCTTACAAACTATATTCAAATAAATTTGCAAAATATGCAAAAACATATAGAGAGGTTAGTTTACAGATAGGCTTGTTGATCAGTGAGTTTGTATGGAGAGAAGAGAAGGTATCCTAGGCCCCATATTTTTAACAACTGACATTTTCTAGAACATTTAAAGGTGCTTTTTCAAGGTAGAGACTTTGAGAAACTCTGTTTTAGGTATCTTCATGTAGATGAGCAATATGAAGACTTTTAAAATTGTCTGGGATTTTTTTAAACAAAAAAGAAACCGCCTATTTTACACATGCCCACTATTAATATGTGCCCTAAAAACAAAAGTTTTACTTCTTTTTCTGTATATTATTTTATCCTGATCCTTTCACTCTTAAACTTAGCCTTTTTTTTTTTGCTGAGAAGTATAAATACAGTGTACATTTTAAACACTACCCAAAAAAGTACAAGTTTTGGGAGTACCTTTATTAAAACTAAAAATGTTACATTTCTGTATAATTAAAGTAGATACGCTCACCCCCTAGAGACAATCTGGGATTTCAGCATTTTTTGCGATAAATTATGAGTGGCTATATTTTATTAGGATTTAAAAAATTCTTAAGTCCTGTAGAAAGAGTTCTAGTGCTAAAATTTTATTTAGCACTTAACTTATTTAAGTTTAACCGTTTGAATTTTTCCTGTATACAATTAATTATGAAAACATTATATATTTGATAACGGAACTATTAATTAAACTAATCTAAATGTAATTTCTGATCTGAGTTTTAGTTCGCTAAAAGGAGCATTAAAGGAATATGGAGTATGATTTGATTAAATGTCAGAACGGCCTGCCGTACTACGTCTCCACCGTGTCCACGGCCGTGACGTGTTTCCTGGGGCTCGTGCGGACTACTCAGCGGTACACCGGAGGGGTATCATGAGTGTTTACCACCAGCAGTTGTCTTTTAGACATTCTTCAGACGTTTCACCGTGTCGTCGTCGGTTTTAACACCGCAGCGTGAGACAACAACAAGTGGGGTTGAGCAGGATGTAAAGGAGCCTGGTAAGTTAAGCTGCTGATAAGTTTACCGTCTGTTTTAGCTTGAATTTCGACTTGTTCGGGCTTCCGAGTTGACCGAGCTCCGCCGCTCCTGAACCGTTTTAACCCCGACACAGTACCAGCCGGGAGGCTGGTAGTCTTATCGAGTACGGTCTTGTTCTCCCGGAGTAGAATCGCACGCGAGCTGACGTCGACTGCGCCTCGTCCGGTTTCTGTGATTATTCCAACGGAGCGGAGAGGGAAACGCTGGTGCTCCGGATCGTCCACTGCGCTGGCTGTGGAACAAAATCCGATCAGGGTTGGAAACCGTCAGAGGTTGGGTGATAGGAGGGGACGAGACCCGGGGGGAGGCACCTGTGAGACAAACAAAGCAGGTCGGGATATCACGGCGGCGTCAAGTTTGCGTTAATCTGTACGCGGAGGAGTCAACACCGGATCAGCTCCAGCCGCGGTTCGGAGCCAAACTGTGACTACGTGTTGTTGTCACGGACTGAACGGGGTGAGTCAACCGGCCGTAAAACTCCCAGCAGCTCAGCCATCAGCTGATGAACTCAAATCCTCCAACTTCAGCTCGTAAACATTCATATTTTCGTCGTTAAAAGGCCTGAGTGAGAAGTTTTTCTCTTCCTCATCTGTTTGTTTCTGCACTTAACAGACTTTTAATGCTCCGCACCTTTTCAGCACCAGGCTCTCAGTTTTTAGCGTGGATAATATATTCAGATTGAAACACTCATATCCATTTAACTTAACTTTTACCGCTGAAATAAGGGGCATAGGCAAAACAGCTGTTTGAGCTGAATAATTACAGTAAATTTAGCAATGTGATAAAAGGGACACAACTCTAAAAAACAGAAGCCATTGCACATTATTAGTTTCTCTGAGTTTAATATTCAGGCATGTGTTTTGAGCAAAATGAAGATATTTGTTTTATTAAATTCACTACAAAACCTAAATACAATTATTTGTAGAACAAGATGTATAAATAATAAAATAAACACTGCATGTTTAGATCCCAAATAACACACATTTTTTAAAAACACTAATGCAATAGCTTAGGAAGAGTTCAGAAAGCTACATTTTATTGGAATAACTGAATTTTTCAATCACAGCATTCACTCTAGTCCTGGTGCAAAACGTTCAAACATTTCGGCTTCATTTTGACTTGTGATCACCCATCTTCCTCTAGAGAGGCTGAATTCAGAAGATAAAAACTGCAATGGTCTCCTAATTTTAACGTTTTGTTTACTTTGATTAAAACATTTTATTAAGTGTAACCAAACTGGATATTCAACACCACATTGGTGTGTTATGGTATTTCTTAAATGGTTTGTGTGTTTGTCTAAAACTGATTTCTTCTTCTTTGGCAATATGAAACTGATGATCATTATGCATCAACACCCACGTTGTGAAACTCCAGTAGCATGTAAAGGCACGTTTCTAATTCAGGAACCTTTCCCAGGAACAGGTTCGTTTTCTTGGGCCATTGTTTTTATACGATGATGTTTCCACTTCAGGAACCAAGGCCAAAACAAATGATCAGGCCAGAAAACAGCCCTGGTAGGGAGGTAGTACTTTTGAAATTATCTGGAACTTTCTAGGTGATTGGGGAGCACTCAACACATCTGATTGGTTGAGTGTTCCCAGCCAACAGCCATCCGTTAAAAATGTGCATATGAAAGAAGAGAAGCAACGGCCTATCTGACAAGCGGCAACACAACCTCAACAAGACGCACTGACAGGAAACCTTTGCTCAGACATTAAAAAGCACTTTTGGTCGTGTCTTTGACTTGTTGGTTGTTATCTCAGGATATTAAAAGAAAAGAGAACTTTAAAAATGCTGGATGTGGTGAAAAATGTTATTAATGTGCTCTTGTGATGCTTTAATGGTGACATTTCTGAAGGGAGTTTGAAGAAGTATTTATGACAACTGCTGAGCAAATGTTCCAGTAAAAGATAGATGAAACATGATGGGTTTTAGTTACCATCTGTAAGCAATGTAAGCAATTAGGAGAGTAGCTGAAGCTTCCATCATTAAGGCCAATCATTTACAGAAAATTATTTTGCACAAAACACCGTTAACTCACCAAAATAATGGCACAGATCTGCCGAAAACCTTCTGTTTATTGCAGAGAGAATCAATAATCCACTGTTATTCAAGAAGTCGAACCATTGGGAGAACTAAACATAGATTTTCCATTTAAAAAAAATAAGATGCTGAATACATGCTTTTATATTTGCATTTTTTAGGTTTGAAATCGATAAGTCTATTCTCTAAAGATGCACGCTGTGTTTTTATCATCTAGTTGTTCTTTTTAAAATTTCTCCATAATGCGTGCTAACAGGCTGTGCTCCCCAAACTCCCACAGTGCCACAGTTTAAAAGAAATCTAATCCAAAGCGGGCATTATCAAAGTCTTTATTTAGAAATGTTTGCCAGGAAAAATTGGAGCTACTGGTAGACTTCTTAAAAATGTTGTGACTGTTGCTGTGAAAGCTGTGTGTGTTCTCTGGAGGCTTCTTAAAACACAAGCTAAAATCCCCTGCTTGTTTGGTCTCCTGTCATTAATGATAACTAGTTTCTGGTAGTACCGGTAATTTAGATTCAGATCTGTAGTCACTCACTCAGTTGGAGATGGAACATCAAACTGTCTTCATTTTCCCAGATCAAAATGAAATGTTTGTGTTATGCTGGCCTGCCACACAAGAATGAAATAATTATGTTTTTTTAAATTTACCTGTCTCAGAACTGCCTCAGTAAACACACAACTGATTTTGACAAATTTTGCAAAGACCAGAAATGTAATTTGTGTGATATCCTTGATATAGTCATAAATTATTAATGTCTTGTCACTTCAGTCCCCTGCTACACTCACAGCTTATTATCTCTAAAACACTCTTCAGGGTATTTGCCTACATAGAATAGAGTTCACAACGTGTGTCACGATGTGAGAACTGGCTATAATTGCTCACTCAAAAAATAACTTGTAAAAGGTCATACTGGCGAAACACTTTGAGTACGTTTTTATCTGATTAGAATCTAAACAATTAATGAACGAGATTTTAACTGTTTCCTTTTAAAATTGTCCAGACGATTTCAGTAATGAGGATGCCATTATCCTTTGGGGTTAATGATTCTTGGCTAATTATGTATTTTTCTTTTCACCTCACCGTCGTAGTCCCAACACATGGGATCATTTGTTTTAGTGACCCTAACGGCGATGCCCACCTCAGCGTATCTCATCGACTTATGCAAGCTGAACAGTAGTTGAGGTTTTGCTTCGTGTGGTTTTAGAGCTGACGTTAAAAAAACTGATTGGCTGAGCACTCGGCTGAGGTCACAGCGGTCTGCAGTTATAGTCGCCGTGTGTTTGAAAATCAAACAAACCTCAACAGCACTGTTTGCTTGTTGCTTCAAAAGGACAAAGTTGAGTAAGTTATACCAACAGATTTTTCTCTGGGTTCCTCTTTTTATAGGCTTTGTTTTTTAGTGCTGCGTGTTAAATTTCTACAAATTATGAATCATATAAACACCATGTTGGTTTTAGGTCTCTAGAATGAACATGTTCACTTTGAGTAATTTAAAACCCTTTTTGTGTTTGGCTATTTTCTTTCCTTTTATAATTTAGGCAGATTTATTTGGTCTGTTTAATTTCCAGAGTAGGAATATCAAGTTGAAAGGTGGTGTAGTTGGTTTACATCACTTTAAAACAGACTACTGACACCTGATTTAGCTCTGTTTGGCTTAAAGCAATGTATGTAACTGTGATTTCTGTATTGTGTCTTTGGTCAGCCTGTTTGTAAGCTGCATGTTAACATCAGTGATTGCTGAAATGGATTTGCAGCTTCAAAAATGCTTGTTATTTTCTCAGACATGTATGTTTTTGCATAAGTTTTTACCTTGACATGTTTCGACTTGCTCCTTCATCAAAAGTGTCACTGGTGTTGGTGTGATGTGTCGTTTAACAGCTGTTCTTCTCGATGGGCTTTTGAAGAAAAAGAAGACATAATGTACACAGAAAAGGGTTTGCAGCTTGTTGTACCAGCCAGGCCACATATTACATTTGGACCTGTTCGACTGCTAATTGCTGTATAAAGTTCCTCATCGTCTCACGACACGTTGCATTGACTTCTCGGTAGACGTTAAAACGTGAATTTGTCTGTTTGCTTATGCATCTATACAGGATGTTGCAGTAAAGGTACTCCATGACTAATGCTTACAGCTCCTTATTTGGTCCTTAGATGTTTCTTTACATTTTGCACAAGTTAACTAATTAAGTCTTATTGAAATACTGCATGCATGCACTGATTAATTAAATGTAAGACTGAGATAAATGCTAGAAAGGATTATATAAGAATGAGAACAGATGGATTTGTTGAACTGTTATGTGTGGGAGGTCAGGTCTATAACAATGAAGAAGTAGTAAATAAGTAAAGTTTATTTATATAGCACCTTTCACAGAAAAAAAATCACAAAGTGCTTCACAAAAACAGAATCAAACATGATAAAAAAAAAACAACAAATAAAATCAATAAAACAAGCAAAATATCATTACAAATCAAAATCATTAAACAACAACAAGAGAACACAAAAGAGTTATTTAAAAGCAGTTTTAAATAATTGGGTCTTCAGCTGCTTTTTAAAGGAGTCCAGACTGTCTATACAGCGTAAAACTAAAGGAAGGTCATTCCAAAGTCGAGGTGCAACAGACTGGAAGGAGCGATCACCTCGACTTTTAAATCTGGTCCTTGGAACTGTTAGGAGATTCTGGTCTGTGGACCTGAGAGCTCGGGTTGGAGCGTACAGCTTTATCAGTTCAGTAACATAAACAGGAGCTTGACCATGTAGGGCCCTGAAAGTTAGAGTCAGGATTTTAAAATGAACTCTACATTTAACAGGTAACCAGTGCAGAGACCTCAGAATAGGAGTGATGTGATCTGTGAAGTTAGTCAGAGAAGCAGTTGTGACAGTATGTGTTGACATGAGGGAATGCTGCTTGACACTGAAAAGCAGGAAGCTATGAACCACGTTTTCAGTTAGAACATTTATTTTAATTATGGGGAAACAATCTGTATATTTACATTTTTATTTAAAATAATTGATTTTTTTCTTACATTTTTATGCCAAACGGAAAGAAAATTCATGTTAACATCAACCAAAAACTTGATGTACCCTTAGTAATGGTGACTGTATAGTTTTATAAAACCAAACATCTTCTTCCAGTGGATGTAAAAGTGACAGTACACCAAAATGACTTTTTTTTTTTTTTTTTTTTAGAGCACTACAAAATGACACAGGTGCCTCTCAACACATCACTCCTGCACTCTGTCCAGGGAAATCTTGAGGAGCTTGTTTGTTCACCCTGACTCGGGAGGAGTATATTGCTATAAAACCTGAAAAAGATGAGAAACTCTGGCCCATCATAGGCTAGAATCAGCAGATTATACACACAAAACTACATACAGAAGGAAACGCACAATAGAAGTGCTGTATTCAGTGCTCTCTAGTCTTCTCAGGGAGACAATAGACCTAGGATAATAGTCTGAACAGACGCTGCTGCTGCTGCTGACCCTTTTGGCTCAAAACAATGGCTTTAAGGCAAAAGTGTATCAGCAACAAATTAAACAACAAGCTAATGTTTGTGTCTGAACACTCGTGCTGCAGAAATGTTATTTCTCACTTTGTGCTTATGATTTTAGATGTTTAGTTTTGATGGGAAAAGTAAAATATCTCCTAGCTTAATAAAAAAAGAAGAAATGGCAGCTCTCAAATGATAACTTTGTCCAGATTTTTCTGGAAGGCTCTTTATGTCCTTGGTTGCTGCCATTTGGTGGCTGCCCGAGGCGTTCGCCCTCAGGAGGCTACTTCACTCCATACTAAATAAATCCAACTCCGTTGTTATCCTCCAGCATCCAGGGTGTGGTGTAGTTTTCCAACCACACTTCTCCACCTCTGTTGCCAGCTCGCGGTACCTAAGCGTTTTTCTCTTGCGAGCGTTATTGACTGTATCCTCCCACGGGAGCGTAGAGACCCAAATTCGCTGCTGTGTCTGACCACGACATCAGGTCGCGCCCTGACGCCCTGCTCACTGTTTCCTGTGGGATTATCAAATGCCTGTTGAGCTCTCAATGCCTGCTCAGACTTGTTGTTGGGATAGATTTACTCAAACAGATCAATTTACTTAGATACATGCTCTTCATTAGTGCAGCATTTTGGTTATAAGTTGTCCTAAAAATCATGATTTGTATTCCACAAAATGAAAAGGAACCCTGTATTTTTAATTTTTGTATATTGGTCACTACAGGAAGGATTGTAAAGCTTCTTTTGTGTTCTAGCTTTTTTACATGCTGAATCTCATACATTTTTCTAATGACACTGACTTTTTAAAACTTGTGAACCGGTTTGTTTTAACACTGTGTGTTTATCCTTTTTTCCTTTCTTCTTTTGTTTCCTCCCAAGTGAGCTGCGACTCCCTCTGTCTTTGTCTCCCCGTGCACCTGCATGTGCTGTGAACAGCCCCAGCCTGCTGGAGAGCTGCTTCGCTCAGTGACTGTGCTGCGTTAGGAGAACCCATGGCTTCTGGCCCTCCATCTCCCTCCGTAGGCCGTGGGCTCGGGCTGCTGGAGCTGCAAATCGGGGTCGTGCTGGTGTTGCTGGGTTTCGGGCTGGGATCGGCACTGAGTCAGAATGTCTACACCAACGCATGGGCTGTCCACATACCTGGAGGTCTGGAGGAAGCTGATCGAATTGCCAGTAAACACGGCTTCATCAACCATGGACATGTAAGCAATTTACATTTTAAATCTTTACATTTAGATGGAAAAGTCAGAGAACTACTCTGTAGGGTTGTGACAAAGGCTGTGTGGAGGTAAAGCCAGGTTAGTTTCGACTATGCAAATGATGAACTCTCCCGAAACACCACAGTACATCGTCACTGTGTCTATTATCTGGATTTAATGTGGTTATTTTACTTAAAAAATATCATTGTGCTCTTTTATAACCCTTTTGAATTATTTATGAATGATTGTTCATTATTTATGTTCATTTTATTTGGGCCTGCTGTCAGCTCAGCTGTCTGGAACACACTGCAGTTTGTTCTCCTATTTAACCCACTTTTCCATTCAGACACTAAAACGGAACATTTAAAAAGAAAAGAAATTGAAACGAGTATTTTTTTTGTTTCTTTATCCTTTTGGGTGTGTTCTTAAACCACACTGTGCTAAAGTTTTGTGCCACTTCTTTATTGTTGAGAAAAGGATCTGTTTTACAGGTGTGTCTCTGATGGTGTTATCTAGCAGTGGCTTTGTTTAAAGCAGAATGCTCTTCTCATGTATACAGATCACATGAATAGGTGTGTTCCCTCCCAGTTTGTGCTTTGTGTGTGTTTTTTTTAATAGTAACGCTGGTGAACCAGTTGTGCAGTAGTCCAAAGGGACAGTTGAAACATGTTTTATGTTCAGATCTGAGGTGTGCTTTTGAGTTTACATCAAATTGATCATGCTAAAAGGTAAAGCATGAAACGTTGAATAAAAAGTTTAAGAATCCAAATAAATATAGTTTGTAGTTTTGATACAAAGCAAAATAGTTTGAGTTAAAAGTAAACAAAATCATTTAAAATCAGCGAGAGTTGAATTGATCACTTGAAAAATAGTACAATACATTTAGTGGACTTTCTGCTGTGTTTTGAGAATGCCCTCAAAATGACCAGTTTTTCCATCTCAGCTGCTAAATTAGAGAAGATTTTTTTCTGTGTACGTCGACGACCTTTGTGATTTCCCGTTTGACTTCACTGGAAGTCGATCAGCCGAGTTATCATTTCTCATCAGCTGCTCCGCCCTTAGAAAATAAATTGAGAGCTAAATAGTTTACTCTTTAGAAAAATGTTGGAAAAGAATTTTGTTTACCGGTATACTGTAATTATCCTGGAATAATCAAAATGTGCATTAATATAAAAACTACTTTATTTGGTTTTTTAAAACATAAACCTAACCTTTTTTTCTTATAAATGGTTCTTTTTAAAATCACAAATGTTGCAAATCAAGTTAAAAAAATAACTAAATGCGTGCTTAATTTGCCAGACCTTTTAGAGGATTCTTTTAGGATTGATGGAGAAACATATTCCATCTTAATACAGTAAGCAGCTCTTATTCAGTTTGAATCCAGCGTCTCACTGCTCAGCCTGGCAGCAGGCTTCTGCTCTGTGCCATATGGTCTCGCTTGTCGTGACTGGGTGTTTTTTGTGTGCTTTGCATCATAGCGTGAACTCTAATGGCTAATCCTACACACCTAAATCCTTTAACTATGTATTTGCTGTGGACAGCAAGGGGAGCAAACAAGGCAATTACACCCAGGTGTTTGCACAGTGGCACCCTGGAGAAAACTTTGTGTGGTTTGGTCTCAGTCAGCAACTTGACGAACACATTTAATGATATTTTGTGAAAGTGAAGTGTCTGACCAGAGCTAGATTGATGAGCTGGTCTTGAAACAGCATTTAAGATAGAAAAGCAGGCAAAGCATCGGGACCGTCTAATGAAGCAACTTTAATCAGATCTCCAGGAAGATGCTGAGTAAAGACTTGAGCTCTCTCAAGTCTGAAACATGAAGTGAAAACAGATGTTCCAGGTTCTTTCTCAAAGCCATTATCCCTCTTATTAATCCTGCTTCATAACTTTGATCTCTCACCCTGCATGGATTTTTTAAAAGTTGGGCTAATTTAACCCAGTTGTGATCAACCACACTGTTTAAGGAATAGCCAGACCAGGCAAGCGTCCCACAATGGGTGTTCTGGGGGAATTATCCATGTCAGTCTCCCTGTGCTGCTGCTGAATCCTTCCATTGCAGGCTCCTAATGTGATTGGCTGCTTTTCTTTGCTTTATGTGGCTCAAACTTGGTGTGTCAAAGAGAAATTTATGAGAGAAAAAAAGAAAACTGCTGTGTGAATGTGCAAGATGTTCCCTGTTTTCAGGCAGCTTATGTGGTGCTGAAACAGAGAGCCGGATGAAAAATTCATAAGACAAAAGTTTCAATCCAGATTGATTTGGCTCTCCTTGCTTTTTATCACAAAGTGAAAGTGAGGTTTAGAGTTGTAATGAATTGATTATATAATTTATAATGAAATTGATTGTTTGTTGCAGCCTGCCTGTGATGGCAGCTTCCTGAGGCTTAACTTTTGAACGTGTAAGCAATACCATCATGTCACCTTTTAGTGTAAATGACACGAAACGCTACCATCTGTCAGATTCAGACGGTTATATTAGTCTATGGCCTGGTATTGATGAATGCTCTCTGTTCATTAACTTTGAAAGGTGAGCTATATAATCACAAATGATGACTTCAATAAGGATGCTCTGATGCTCTGCTCTGCCCTGATGGCATAACATTTCTGTTCATTGATTAAAATGAAGCCATTAGCTTAGGGATGGGGACAAACAAATCCGCTAAGCCTTTTCACCCACTGCTGATGGGGAAACGAGGGTTGCTCTGTTGGTTAAGTGTAACCAGGTATGTCGGATCTGATCACATAGAGGTGTGTGTGCGTGTTAGTCCCTGCTGGTGTTGGAACTGGGCAGGAGAGCTGCAGGGAAAATCAAATGGGAAGGTTTTATAGCTCTCATGATGCTTTTATTTCACGTTCCTTCAGTCAATGCTTACACTACAGCATCCATACAACACAACAGGTATTATCATCCTCCATCGAGTCTCCGTGCCAATACACATTTATATAAATATTATCTAAAGGCAGCAAATCAAAATAAAGTACAGATATTTCATGAGGCCATAAAGATTTGATCCAAAAGGACTTAAATTGTTATTACATTAATCCGCTTCTCAATTTCATGGCCTCCACTAAAGATTTCATTTATTACAGTTTAATCTGTGAATTCGTTTAACTTATTTTTAAAAGTGTAAGACAATACCACAGGATAAAAATGTAGTCCAACAAACACTCATCAGTTTAAAGGTCCCATACTATGCCCTTTATATCCACTTTGAGTCATTTCTTTTACATCTCAATGACGTAAAAGCTATGCATTGGTCAAATTGACCCTTACATTAAGTGCCGCTTTTGTTTTCTCACCCCTCATCCAACCTCCTAAAGCAAAATTTTCCTTTCAAATGGGTGGGGCAGTTGGGGAGCCAAGCAGCTCTAAGCCCCGCCCATCTCTCTTCTCCGCACGCACGTTCGCGAGACGTCGTTGTCTTCAGGGGCTCAGATGAAGAGAGTGCTCTTTGATGCAACCATTTACGAAGCAACTGCCGTGCTTTGCTTGTAGCTTCACCATGACTGTTTGCAAGGATGCATCCTCCTGTGTGGTTTTTAAAGGGCGGGGTTGGGCTCAGGTAGCCAAAGGTGCTCGTGATTGGCTCTGTCCTCTAGAGAGGAGTGGTCTTTTACCTTCTTGACGTCAGCAGGGGAAAGATTTTGAAACCACCTGTTTTAGCATTAGCTCAAAAGACATTTCCCAAAAATGAGAATAAGGAAGTGAAAACTGTGAAAATATTTGAATACTTTTGGGTCTCAGACACAGTCTCTGTGACAGATATGAGTGTTAAAAGATCTTTATAAAGTAAATTTAGCATAATATGAGACCTTTAAACTGATCTGATTCACAGGAGCAAAAACTGTGTTTTCTGGGACTGATGTGGTTTCCCGTATTTCCTTATTGGCACTGATCCTTACAGTTGATGTAGTTGTTGAGGTTAAAATACACTTGAAGTCTATTTTGTTTTTCTGCCACTTCTAATCAATAAAGCTGAGCTGGCCGATGTGATTGTGGGTTGTTTGACGGTGCAGAAACTCTGAAGCACTGTTGAGTGATGGCAGCAAATTATATAAAAGTCTGATGCACCAAGTGTCAAACTGTAAGGATGAAGGTGCTGCTTCTTAGCCCTGTTCGGTCCCTTTTATGTGTTTGTTAGTCATCCCTTCTTTTGCTCTTCTTTGGCTTAAAGCTGTAGAAATTCTAAAGGTTGTTAATTGAGTGCACTTGAAAATAGCCAACACAGAGTATGTTTTAAAAGTTGTGACGATGTATTGGTCTGGGAACAGATTACACCTTTCACTTTGACAGCACTTCTAGATTAGAAGGCCATTTTAAACAAGGGGAATAATTAAAACTTAGTTAGAGTAATAAAATTAAGAAACGGCTGACTTGCATTGCAGTAAACGGGCTTTAACAACCTCCTTGTATCTGCTGATGGTTATTTTGCATTTTAAAGACCCTTTTCTTGTCCACATCATCAAACCTGCACTGCAGCTATAGAGGACCTGAAACCGCGGCACTGCATCCAGTCCAGTAGCACTTCCATTAGGAAGGTATTTAAATAAATAGCAGATTGGGAATACAAGGATTGCTATTACGAGAAAGATGGGATTCAGTAATGAGGACTGACACAGTGAATAAACGCTGAGGATCATTATAGTGCGATTTTCATTATGAATAGGATCAGATGCCACAGATCAAAGTATAATAAAAAATGAATAAATCACAGTCAGTGCTGCAACAAAGGGACCCTTTTTCATTTGATCAGCTGACTGCTGGTGGAACCACTACTATGGCTGATTGTAGGTCACATGTGTTTTGAAACATGGCAGCTTTTGTGGCCTTAGGCTTTCACCATCTTTCTCATCTTGTTTGCTGCACATAAAAGTTCTCATACTAATGATGAGTCCTGAAATGTGAAAACTTATCTCCCTTTTCGTCTTCGCTGTGACAACTTTCTGTCTTCACCTGGCATTGAGTAATTACCTACTTTAGGATCAATTAAATTATATTATTTTACAGTCTTGAAACATAATAATAATAATAATAATAATGACTGGCACGGGAGTGTCATAAATAGGGCTTCATAAAGCACCCTTTTCCAAAAAAAAAAACATTTTAATTCCCTGCCTCCTGTTATTTCTGAAATGCAAATAAAAAATTTAAATAATATACATAAGTCAGTTTGTTTTGAGAATGCAAACTAAATTTATCATTTTCTAGAGAAACTGCATTTAAATATTATCAGACAGAAGTCTTGATAAATACTGTAAAGGCTCTTATATTCCTGCGCGCTTCAGAGGAGATGCATTTCTTCAAGGTTGTTGCTAACCCCTGGGTGAGCAGTGGCTTCTGATGCTGCTGGTGGATAAAAACCTGTATTCATATCGCTGATCTATTTAGAGACGGACTGTGTGTGCACCCCAGGGCTTTGCGTGTAAAGGAGGATTGTGTTTAGAGGACTGTGCCCTCACTGTACTCCACGGCACCATCTTGTCCAGTTCCTACCATGGAACATGCTCATTTCCTTCTCTTTTCTTTCTCAAGTGGTTTATCCTTTTCCATGAAAGTTATTAATATTCTGTTACCCAAGATTAAAGAACATTGCAGAAAAGATGAAGTTCTGATGAATCAGATCAGATGACACACTACTATCAGTCAGTTATGACACAGCACCTCACTTAAGGGCAGCGCCTGTAAGAACTTGTCTTTTATCTGACTCGCTCTTCTGTTAGTTCAGAAGATATGAAGGGACTTCTAAGCTTTCTTCTGGATTCTTTTGATTTTTCCCTTTTAATTTTACATGCTTGTTTAAGGCACATCTTTGTTCCCTCGGGGCTTGCAGTGCCAGATATTAGTTATTTTCACCCAAATAGTTTAGGTACATGCTATTTAGTGGTTGTATTTACATGCCAAAAAATAAACAGAAAAGCAAATCTTCTTAGTAACGTAAACAAGTTGACATTTTTGGAGCTCTTCACACTGGATCAGATTAATTAAGTCTATGATTTAGCTCTAATTTGTCTACCATTTTTCAGAAGATCAGAAAAATTAAACTCTTGAGTTTTTGTGCTGACTAGGTTGTGGCTCTAAAGTTTCCACTGAGACTTGAGGCCACCTTGCATGAGGGAAAACTTTTCCATCCATATAGTTTTTTTTTTTAGTTTTTTTTTAAATCAACGGCTGTTTTTAAGATACTAAAATGTGTTGATGCATGTTACTACAGCCTGAAGACCCATGAGGAATCAGCAGATTAGTGTGCTGATGTATCAAAAATACAAGGTCACTTTCTCTCTGGTTGAGATTGAGGTGGTTGATGCTGACCTGCAATGCATAAACAGAACAGCCGGGTCACATTGGACACAATGAAACTACTTAGCTGTACTTGCACACAAAGAAAGGACTCTCTCATAGCCTTGTGTGAGATTTTACTTTTATTTTATAATATTCTAATTTATAAAATAAGCTGTGATCTCCAAATTTAACTCTACTACTTCTGTACTTATTTTTCTTCCCTTTTAAACACCATCTTGTTTTTCTCTATCTGAATATTGGAATTGACTATAGTGTAAGAAACTAAAGCCAGTATCTGACTGGGCTGCAGCTGTTGGCAACAAATTGTGAACACCATTCACAAGGCAATTTCAGAAATGTCTCAAATGGTTTGTGATGGTTCTCAATTATCTTGCATGTGTTGCAGGAGTTTTCAACATTTTCAGAGAACTGTCACAACAAATTTAGTCTTAAAATAGTCAGAACCATCCCAGGCATTATGGCCCATTCTCAATGTAGAGTTAGAAGTGTTATTGGGTCAACTTTGGGAGGGGCAGGTGACCAAATTGTGGAAAAAGATTAGGTTAATTTGTCAACAAATTGAATAATTATTAAAGCTCCTATGTGAAGTATTTTTCTATGTATCAAAGTTTTATAAATGTTTCAAATGATAGTTCAGTTCTAAACTATGATCCATGGGTAGAGTTCCACAACATCTGTTATTATTCTGAATACCTTCCTTCCTCCTTTAGACCCCTTTGAATTTTCTCTGACCTGCAAAGTTTTTCAGCCAATAAAATTCTAATTTCCACATTATCGGCTGTCAGTCAACATGCATGCGCGTCACGCAAACCTGTAGATGTGGGGGCCAGGTGTGCTCAGGAGGACGCTCCGTGTTTTCCTGTTTACAATCTCGGCCGGTCATGGAGAAGTCAGAGCTAATCTCTACTAAAATGTTATCCATTCCCCGGCTACTGAGGGATTTATTTTTATTTTTAAACATTTCTCCACACAGAATGGTGAGGCTTGCCAAGGATACATGTTTATTTTGATCGAGCATTCTCTAGCGAGTCGAGTGTCTGCTCATGTCTGGGTTCTGCTGCAGCTGGCAGCTGCGTGTTGCACAAAGCACAGTGTGACAGTCGGGTTTCAGAGCATCGGGCATTACAGTGTGAGAACATGGTTTGTGAGCTATGAATGATTGAACCCCTAGTCGTAACGTATGATCAGGAGCTGAAAGCCATGACTTAAAATATTGCAGTATACTGTATGCCCGGCAGTGACGCGCGTGTAGAGATGGGTTAGAGGACGCAGGAGGGAGGAAGTTTTGGGAGGGGCCTTGGGACGTTGGATTCACAATATTCTCTCTTACTCAAATCCTCCACATAGTACCTTTTAAGACTCTTGCACTTCACTTGCTTTACTTTATATGCACCATGTTACTCAAACATATACGTCTTGTTGTTGAGATTCCAAGTGGAAAATGTCCATATTTTCTTGCATTGTTTTTTCCAATTTGTCTTCAACAACCAGTCACAGTGAGATACTGGCTTCACTGATTTAAACTTAAAAAACAAACAAACACTCTATTTCCTTTGTCAGTAGTGATTTTCTATAAAGCAGAGAACTGTCATGCATGCTTCAGTGTTTTGTTTTTCTGAAAGTATGTTGTCCAGACTGAATGGTGTTATATTAAATTGTCAGTCTATTAGGATAGTTTGTGGACTGATGCCAGCATGTGCTGCTTAACGTCATCAATATGCTGTAGTAAAAATCCAAGGGGTTTTAATTCTTGGCTTTGTATCTTACTTGGAAAATGGTGACAGATGTTTACGATCTCACTCTGCCTTTCTCACAATTAGATTGTGTGGTCGTTTTACTGTGTTAACTCTCAACGCTTCAACTGAGTCACTCCTCTAAATTATTGGGGCTGCACTGCCTGATAAGGTTCACATTGTGTCTTACTCATCAGTTAGTTAAATTTCATTGCAAGGTGCAACTACTCTGTTAGAAAATGTCAGAAATGGAACAACCAAGAATACAGAGTTCATAATAAGACTCTGGAGATTTGAAGTAATTAGCAGTGTGTAGAAAATAAGGGGGTTTCAAGCATTTGCTGAAAAAATCCTTAACTAACAGGACCTGATTGTCTCAGAGATGGTGAGAGAAGAGCTGCCAGCTGATTGTTTTGATTCAAGCTGGTCTGCATGGCTTGTGCAATCCAACGTAGGTGGTGCTTTTCTGTGATCGTTATTGCAAAACAACTAATTAGAAATCAAGACTCAGCAACTTCATAAGCCTCTCAAAGAATAAAATCTACTCCTCTTCACGTCTCTAAATTGTAGCTCCCATGATAATACTGGAAGATGTCATTCCATCTTGTTGTAAAGTGTGAAAATTACTTTAAAAAAAAATCTTTGGCTTTGTATTCAGTCGCAGTGTTCGAATGAATAATGGTTTACTCAAGAAATGCAGCTGCATCCGTAAGCATTTCACATGAAAAATGGCAAGAGCCTCATTTTTGAAGTAAATGAATTTGAGAAGGTTTGGGCTAATATTTGTCTTTAGTTCTAGCAAAGCTATGAAAGGATGTGTTTTACAGTAATCTAATGCAAATGGAGAAGGAGGTAGGATGCATTTTATATACATGGAATATGTGGTGGACTGATTGTTTAGAATATGTTGTTTGGCACAAACATCATTAAATCATCCTGAAGGAGGTAAATGCTACATCACTTGACATTAAACACTTTCTTATGTAGCTGAAGAATGCAGAGTGAGCATTTTTACTGGGTTCTCTTCCTTTATTTACTGTTGATGATATATGCTTCACATTCTGCAGCAGCTCTTGTAAAAGCATCATTCATCCTTTTCATTTTTGATATGTTATTACACCCAACGGGGCCTCTCCAGGGTCCTTGAGTCAAACACACCAACAGTATAGATTACTTCCTCTAAATATTTGATCTTTCCTAAGCATGTTTTGTAAGTCAGTTTGCTTCTGCCATATTGTCATTAATCTTTAACGCACACACCACTGTGTACTGTGACTCTGTCCTACTTTGGCTGATGGGTCTGATGGAGTCTGCTGTGCAACACCGTTATTGTAGCATGTTCCTTAGAGATGAGTTCTATAATGAATATTGTTCTTTCAGAATAGTTGGATTTGGGCTTTTGTTAGGTAAAGACCCAATAAGTGGGTGGGATTTCTGTTCAGAGAGGAGCTTGTCTAACATGTCTGCTGTTTGGAAGTATTTTCAAACCAGTTGTAACATCTGCAGTTTGCACATTTTGTGAGGGAGTAGTGACAGCAGAAACCTGAAGTCTAAATGCTGGCTGGGTAGAAGTTCACTTAAAAAATCTCAGACTGGCTCCATCAAAGAACAGTGCTGAAGGTGATTTCTGATTTGCAGCAGAAAATAACAGTTTCTGTCCCCCAAAACCGGTGAAGTGGAAGCTTTCAATGGGAGAGCAACCATAACATCCTAGTTAATGTGCATCCAGGGGAATAATGCAGAAAGAACTTTTCATCAGGCAGCAGTACGGCTAAAAGGATTCCAGAGAAGATGATTGAATTCTTTGCTCTGGATGACCAGCTTGTCGCTGTGGTGAATGTGAGTTTTTTCTTTTTTCCACCTGTTGAAACATTTTTTTCAAAATGAGTACATTAGCTGAAACTTATCATAATTTTTTTAAAGGAAGCAGTTTTTTTCTAAATATCTCAGAGGTGATGTAAATGACTCGATGAAGCCATTGTAGGCTTAAGTCACACTTTTAACACCGGGTTATTCTGAAGATAAAGATGAAAAGAAAAATAGCAAAAATTGCCAGTGGGAGGTCATCTCCTGCCTGCAGCAGAGAAGTGAACCACCCGTATTGCCAGGGGTTCCTGGGAACTGCAGCAGCAAAGGCCCAGCACCACTCAGTCATTATTCTGCTCTCCCACAGTGGAGAGATGGGGGCTGGGATCGAGCCCAACCTCGCATAGGTCACAGTGCCTGTAACAAGAGCCAGATGTGCAGAAGAGACATGAAAATCCTTGGATAGGAACCTTTTTACCTTTTTAGCTCATGTGCACAATGGGAGATTAAGTATTTGAAGAATGTCAGGACAGACATGGAAAGAACCTTTTTATATATTTGGAGTTTATGCTTTTGATAACTCATGATGTGATTTGCTGATTTAATCAAAAGAATAACAAGAGTGTTGACTGCTTATGAAAACAGTTTGAACCCTGTATTAAAACCTTCAAAGAAGGTATGGGTTTTTTTTAATTGACTAATGTTGGAATATTTTTTTTTTACTATAACTCTGGGTGGGGGAATGAGTACACCATTTTAAAGAATGAAAATCACTTTGTGAGGCTGTTGAAATACTTTCCCATCTGCTCCAGTGGCCACAAGATAAGACTTTTTGACTGGGCCAGGTTCGTGTGTGAACATGTTTGTCACTAAAAAACTGAATTTTAGTTGCATCTTTTTCCTCTGAATATTCCAGTGGTGGTTTAATGAAAACACTTTAGGGTTAAAGCGAGCCACGTTGTGTCGGACTTTGTTACAAGTAGCTGATACTGATCTGTCCATGAAAGTAGTTGGTTTTGGCTTGTGCCTCGTGTCATGGAGCGCTTGACAAGGACAGAGTGCTCTGCTGTGTCAGACTGCTTCGTCCTCATCTTCATTAACCAGGCTGTCTGACCCAGCTTTCCTTCTTTGGCTTTGTTTTTAATGACACACACACAGTTGACCTGGGAGGTAAGCCAGTTGTCTTCCCTGCAGTTTGGTAAGAATAACGTCTCAGATCTGATAAGCCCTTTACAAAACAGGGAGGTGAATGTTAAACAGCTTTAACAAGCCTAATGGAGGCGGCAGAGTGGGAGGAATGTGGTATTTTGGTGGAGTTTTATTGTGATGGCGAAACGTGTTTTTTCTTTTGTAATAGGAGTCTTGCTAAGTAACTAGTTTGAGCTGTTTGCTTGCGCAGGAGTGTAACAGAGATGCTGGATTAGGGTTTCCAATCAGGTGTCATATTCACTGCTGGAGTTTGACAGCACAGAAGGCAGACTTACAGCTTTCTGTTTGAGAGTCTGTTTCTTTATATGTTGGAGGATGACATTGAAGATCATGTCATATTGTCATTTTTTGTGATTTATACACTGTACAGTTAGGGTTAGTTTTTTGTGTACTAGTGCTCATACTTTTTTCAGTGTAACCTGTCCAGTCTGTCAGGTTGGTGCTTTTTTCAGTTTCAGAGCACACAGATCTTAAATAACTCTTTCATGTATGTCCCAGAAGATTTCTTGTCAAAGCACTTCTAGGACATATAAGCAAACTATTCGTTTCTCTTTAAATGTTTTTTTTTTTATACTTTCCAATCACCAGGCTGTTCTCTCCTCACAGCAACACACTCAGTAGTTTCCTGAAGGTTTCCAGTAATATTTTGGTGTTTTGCCAACTTGGCAGAAATGTTACCTAAAATGTGCTAGTGGTAGAGTTTATCTCTAGAAAACGGAGTGTTTGTCTTTCCATCGTGTTTTTATTGACGTAACGGGATTTTCCACTCTCCTGTTTTCATTGAACCTCCGTAAAGTTTGTGAGTTTACACTCTGACAATCGAGAGACCCATTCGTTATTAATCTTTCTAGGTCACTTACCTGCGTTGCAAAGGAAGTGAGATTTATCACATTTTTGTACAACATCAGGATTTTTTTGGGGGTGTTGAAGTGTTCATGAATATTTTATTGCTGATGTAAGCTTTGCTCCTCACCTCATCAGATGTTAGTGAAATTGAATCCCTGGACGCTTCTATCTGCTTTATTGTCTATGATTACTTTGCTGACTGAAGCCATGCAGACTAAATTGGATGCTTTATGAGTTTGTTTTTTTTAAACTGTGCAACTTTGCTGCTAAGTTGTTGGATTGGGAACAATACTTTTATATGCATCTTAGCTGCTTGTAGAAACAATGTTTGTATCAGCTCTTAAAATCAAATTGAAAAACACATGATCCTTTGTTTTTTTTAAAAAAAATATTGGAACAGGTTTATCAGATTCAAATAGAAAGTAACATCTTTTTTGTTGATATAATATACCTTAAGTTTTTAGTTGTTTATCATCTGAATGGAAAACAGCTCAGTCCTAATGAAGACAGCATTCAGACTCCAATCCAGATATTAAATGCTAAACAAAGTACATGTATTAGCCTTTTTCTTTCTCAAGTAACTGGTTGATCATTTTCAGTAAACAATAAGAACTAAATGACAGCACTGCGGCATGATTTAGGTTAAGGTTAGGGGGAGATGAGGTGGAATATCTTCTCTGAGCTGTAGAAGTGACGTACTTAAATCCTGCTAATCTGAATCACTCACTATCTGAGAGATTTTCAAACATAGGGGGCCCAAAAAAGGGACATTACTTTGTTTTTGTTACACTGTTTTAGAGTTGATCATGACTTTAGACACCCAAATTTAGATCAAGCATAGAAATAGTGAAAATGTTCACATACCTTTAGGATGATGACCTGATTCTTAATCTGTTCATGTTTATATAAAACAACAAAAAGCAGAAAAACATTACATTTTGGTATTCGAAATTTTCTGTACAGAGCTTCACTGCACTGCTTGATAGCTGTAGTTCAGTACAAAGATGTAAGCATAGTGCATTTTAGTATAATTGATGTTATGAAAAACTCAGTGATAAAAGAGGTTGTCATAATCGCAAAATATCCAGATTCCTGCCATATTTACAGAATGTGAAGAAAACCAGCTGTTCAATAAACACTGAAGTTGTTCTGCAACAAGTGTCCCATCTGTTGGGATTCGTTTCTCTGAAAGCTGTTTTATTTCAGGAAGCACCAATGTTTTGTTTTGTACCAGTGTTTTGGACAGGAAATGGTGGTAAGGCCTATAGTTGCTAGGTCTCAGTTGCGGAGTCTCCTTCTGAGGGTAGTGGTCCAGACCAGACCAGTTCAGCTCTCGTTCCCATCTGTGTTGAGATTCCTAAGTGCCCACTGCCCAGGTTTTTCTGAATCTAGTGAATCCATCGCTTGTCTTTCAAAAACACAAGCTAAACTAAGAGAGCTGCAATTATGGTGTATAGGAAATAGCTGAGTCCAGTGTTGAGCTGAGCTGTGAGGGTTTTTTCCAACAAGTGGGTTTAGTGTTTAGTCCACAGAAAGCTGTCAGCCTCCAACTACTTTCCAGACCTTTTATTATCCTTAGTTGGCAGCGATCTGCCCTGTTTGTCTATTTTGAGACAGTTTTTTTTTTCATCTTCCTAGTAACCTTAGACACTTGTGTAACTAGTTTCTTTGAGATTACAGGAAACCTGTACTCACCAAAGAGTCATATTCATGGGAACCATAAACTAATTCCTGTAAAAAATTACTCAAATGTGGATTTACGACTGAAGGAGCAAGTTATCACATAAATAATGAGATTAATGGAAGACTATGCTAAACATTTACAACTCAAGGAAATTGTTTTGGTCAGCTTTCCTGTCATTGTCTCAAAGCACCACGTCTCAGTGTGGTTTTGACTCACCAGTCTAGCTGAATTCAGCAGTTGTGGCTGGCAGTTGGACAGGGTAGGTCTGTTCAGAACCCCAGACTGGACTCGTCTCTGACAGGAATGTCGCCCTGTTGGGTTGACCTGAAATGCCAGCACATGGTGCACACTCATGCACAAATGCAGTTCCTGTATAAGCTCATTAGGTGTACATGTGCTAAATTAATTACACAAAAGTAATAAAGAGTAAAATTCCTGGTAATTAATCAAAATAGAAAACTGTGTCTTGTACTGTATTTTAATTTTTAAATGTATTAATTTGTTTCGGGTTCTCTGAAGCCTTCATCTCTTGTCTTTTGACCTAGCTTCTGCGTTTACATTTAAGCCAGATCAGCATGAACCCAAACTTTGTTTTCTGTCAGTTTTTCTATCATAAAAAGTGCTTGTTCCTGCAGGTATCACAGAATTCATTGAAGACATCCAGATGGATATGTCTAAGTCTTTTTAAAATTGCACCTACAGAAGAAAGATGGTTATAGGTGAAGATGAAGCTCTGCTGGAATTTATGTGACTACACTAAATCTACCAAATATAATAATGACTGCTTTGTAATTCTCACCACCCTAACAAGTGCTATTAGATGAATATAATGGATCTGGCAGCCCAGCACCACTTGAACACACCTGTGCTCTTGAGAAGAGCGGAGCATATGTGAACACAGCTGTGTGGATGAACAAATAAAGTCACATCTCTCACACAACGGTCTAACGAGACTTTAATATGGATTATTGTCATAAATACCTACAATACAATTTTAGATTTACATTGTTAGATTTTATTTTTCATTGATTGTCTCCTCTGTAAGTATTACATAGTAACTTTTACTATCGGCATTAGCTCAGTTGGGAGAGTGGCCGGTCTGGTAACCGGAGGGTCACCGGTTCGATCCCCAGCTCTGGCTGGGTTAGATTGTCGTTGTGTCCTTGGGCAAGACACTTCACCCACCTTGCCTGTGTGAATGTGAGTGTGACTGTGTGTGAATGTTGGTGGTGGTCAGAAGGGCCGATGGCGCAGAATGGCAGCCTCGCTTCTGTCAGTCTTCCCCAGGGCAGCTGTGGCTACAGACGCCTGTCGTAGTTTACCACCACCGGTGAGAATGACTGTGTGAATGAATAATGCAACTCTGTAAAGCGTCTTTGAGTGACCTAGAAAAGCGCTATATAAAACTGATGCATTATTATTATTATTATTATTAACTCCTCCTTAACACATAACTTTAAAGCCACCTTAATCACACCCCTACATTATTATCTTTCTGTTTCAGTTGAGGTTTTCAAAGCTTGAATTTAGTAGTATGATGTGAACATGAGTCACACGAGCAGCATGAGAACCAAGTTTTGATTTTGACTTGAATTTCAGTTGTGTGTCTTTGTGTTGATGTTGCGTCTAACATTCTTCTGGGAATATTAAAAGTATCTGATGATCAATGCTTGAATCCAACCATTGTGTTAAGTGTGACTTGGCTGTTTCTGCTCCTGCCTGCTGTAAGTTGATATTGAAAAGCAGGTAGACATGAAAAATGACCTGGATGATGATGTTGAGCACATCCTGCTTCATTAAAACCTCCAGCAAACACAGCAGTGCTCGTGTTGCTGCTTCACCGGTGTCCAATTTAGCACGGTGCCAAACACATTCAGTTCCCCTCTTATTGGGTTTTTAGTGTGAGCCCAGAAGACAAAGTTACAAGAAGTTTAGGCGGCAGTGAAGGATGTTTATGGCAGGAAGGAAACTGAAGAGAAAATTAACATCAGTAAATTTTATTTGATCATATTAGGTCAAAGCACTCAGCCTCTCCCAGGCTGTAAACATTTCACTACGTGTGCTTACGCTGATGAAAAATTGAAGCCCGTTAAAACAAGCTGTTCTGAAGACTGTTAGACCGATGAGGTACAAATGTTATGAAAATGGCTCATTTCAGACGTACACACTTGGCATGTACTTTGAGAAGCGGTTTGATGTTGAAGTTACTGAAGTGAGCAAAAGAGAGATGCTCATAATTGCTTTTGGTAATTCATCTTGTTCATGTCGCCATCCACACATATTGTTATTTAAACTGTGTTACTGTTGAGTTTAGTTGGGATGTTTTCTCTGCCTACTATATTTCATTCTATGCAAAACAAACTGCTTAATGTCTCCGGTCTCCATCCTCTGGAACGAGTGTCTGATTGATATCATTTCCATGCCAGACCAAGAACAGCTTTATTTGACAAGGAGCTGAAATAAAGGCAGCAGTGTCATATGATTTTTAATGTACCATGACAAGACAGTGACTGCTTTTTATTCCCATCATGTAGATGCTATCTAGCTTGTTTGGCTCCACTTTGATGTCAACTATGAATAAATCTGTGAGGTATTCAATACATCTTTCTCCCCTATTGTTGAGTTATTTGGTTAGAAGAGCCTATTTGTTCATACTATCCTGGTGAATGGAGATCATGAATATTTTTACTCATTGACATTCACCTTCTTTAAAGATGCTTGTAAGGCAGTACCTCAACACAATTTGCATGTAACTTTTGTGGCTTTGCAGAAAATGAGAAATAAAACCACAATTTAGCATCCAATCATATTGTCATCAATATTGTTTTATTCATTCTTATTGTGAATAAAAGCATCATCACTGCCAGGCTGTTAAATGGAAAGCACACCTTAACAGCCTGGCTTTAAATCACGAAACTGCACCATATAGTTTATTTCCCAACACTAATTCTTTATCTGTTGTTGTACATCTTTCATATCTTAAAACTGCCCTTTGGACTGTATGCTCTGTAGTCATTTAACAACATTAATAATAAATGTAGCCACAGTGTCTGAAATATGAAACCAGCTAAGTGCATTGAAGTGCCAGACCATTGAAACCACAACCATTTAATAAAGGTCAGTCGCTCATGAAATACTAAGTTAATAGATTTTTACCATCAGTCATCACTGTGTCATGGTATAAATGTACTACTTCTGATCTCTGTTCTGGGGGTAGTTTTGAAAATACTTTCATAGTTGAGTCGACATCAATCACAGCTCCACTGGTTATAATACTAAACTTAAGGCTTCATACGACAGTAAAGTAAGATGTTAGAAAACTCTAAAGGCAAATTTGGTAAATACAGCCATATTCATTGAATTAACGTGTCAAGTCACATCATTGGAGTGTGGGTAATCTTATTTTAAATGTGAGAGGTTCCATATCTTATCCAGACAGCCATTATGGGCCACACATAACCCGTGTAACCTGTTGTACCTCTAATATCTCAGATGTATCAAGAAAATGATCCTTTTTCTTACAGGATGTGTCCTCGTTTCTTTCAACTGATAAATATCGAAAGTGCTTTCAGAAAAGATCTGTGGTTGTTTCCTGCTACTGTTCAGTCGTTGTAAGGTTTGTTTATGGGAAACTTTTCTGCCAAAGCAACACTTTCAAAAATATAGTCCCTACCGGATATTTGGAGCATGGGTTTCGCTGTATATTATTACTGATGATGCACTTTTCTCTGTGCTTGTCAAATTTGATAGATTTTGGTGACAGTGACTAGGTAATAGTATTATTAAAATTATATTTGTTTTAGAACTTCTTTTTTGTTTGAGACTATTGCAGCACTTACGTGTTTGCAGTAGTGTGATGAATATTTGCTAACACAATTTTCTGCCTATTGCAGCACATTCAGCTGTCAAGACTGATGTTGAAAGAGATTTAAGCAAAAGGAAGCGTAGGAGTTGTATGAATATGTGTTTGTGTGTTTAGTCTTTGGAGGAAGCTGAGTGAAGACTTTGTCTAAATTAGCATCTTGGTGATGACATTATTGAAGCAGAAAGTTCTAGCCTGTAGCATTTTCTCAGACAAGATAATGACACTGCAGAAAATTAATGACCAATGAGATAATTTTGTTTTGCATCCATTGTATAATTTGTAAAACAAGCAGGCAATTTTGATGTTGCCACCTATTTAAAAAATTTATTTTTTAGGCACAATCAATCAATTAATCAACCCTATCCTCTTAGCTCTTCTACAAATTACCATTAAACCCAGCCATAACACGACAACAATAACACTATGAGTATCTTACATGCAATATGTGGCATCAGGAGAGCAGAGTTGCTGTTTAAACTACCACTTCAGCCATATAAATAATAGGTGTCACTATTTAAAAGATACCACAATTTAGTTAGAATGGCACAAGAAAAAGTTGTGTGCAGGAAGTACATTCACCATGCAACAAACCAGTTAAAGTTACACAAACTGCCTCACATGACCAGTTGAGGCTGTTTTGTTGCAATCTGTACTTTGTGAAACCAAGATTGGTGAGAAAAACTAACATTTAGTGCTTCATCTCTTCCATCCCAATTGTAGTTCTTGTTTTCTCCTGCTCAGCTTTCCTTATGGGGAGATTATAGTCATATATTGAGGTTGCAGCTTAATCTGTTATGTCAGCAGGACTTGCTTGAATAATAAATAGTTAATGTCAGATCAGAAAATACGGTCCTTTGGTAACTTGGAATACAAATATTAAAGTCACAGCAGTAACAACACTACCAACAGCAAACAGTCAAAAGACATTGTAAGGTATATTTAACCTTTTTTGTTTTATTTATTTGTTTTTTATAATCTCTTTTAGATATTTGAGTCTGTTAAATTATTTGCTACATCATTCTGTTAAAACGTTTGCTTTTAGGCCATTACAACATGACTCACTTTAGCTGTTTCTTGAGGCTTTTTTCAAACAGTGATTGAGAACAGTGTTGTCTGTCTATTATTAGCTACAGTGGAGGAAATAATTATTTGACCCCTTGCTGATTTTGTAAGTTTGTCCAATGACAAAGAAATGAAAAGTCTCAGAACAGTATCATTTTAATGGTATGTTTATTTTAACAGTGGCAGATAGCACATCAAAAGGAAAATCGAAAAAATAACTTTAAATAAAAGATAGAAACTCATTTGCATTTCATTGAGTGAAATAAGTATTTGAACCCCTACCAACCATGAACAGTTCTGGCTCCCACAGAGTGGTTAGACACTTCTACTCAATTAGTCACCCTCATTAAAGACACCTGTCTTAACTAGTTACCTGTATAAAGGACACCTGTCCACAGAATCAATCAATCAAGCAGACTCCAAACTCTCCAACATGGGAAAGACCAAAGAGCTGTCCAAGGATGTCGGAGACAAAACTGTAGACCTGCACAAGGCTGGAATGGGCTACAAAACCATTAGCAAGAAGCTGGGAGAGAAGGTGACAACTGTTGCTGCAATTGTTCGAAAATGGAAGGAGCACGAAATGACCATCAGTCGACCTCGGTCTGGGGCTCCACGCAAGATCTCACCTCGTGGGATGTCAATATTTCTGAGAAAGGTGAGAAATCATCCTAGAACTACACGGGAGGAGTTAGTTAATGACCTCAAATTAGCTGGGACCACAGTCACCAAGAAAACCATTGGAAACACATTACACCGCAATGGATTAAAATCCTGCAGAGCTCGCAAGGTCCCCCTGCTTAAGAAGGCACATGTGCAGGCCCGTCTGAAGTTTGCCAATGAACACCTGAATGATTCAGAGAGTGACTGGGAGAAGGTGCTGTGGTCTGATGAGACCAACATTGAGCTCTTTGGCATTAACTCAACTCGCTGTGTTTGGAGGAAGAAAAACGCTGCCTATGACCCCCAGAACACCATCCCCACCGTCAAGCATGGAGGTGGAAACATTTTGCTTTGGGGGTGTTTTTCTGCTAAGGGCACAGGACAACTTCACCGCATTAACGGGAAAATGGACGGAGCCATGTATCGTCAAATCCTGAGCGACAACCTCCTTCCCTCTGCCAGGAAACTGAAAATGGGTCGTGGATGGGTGTTCCAGCACGACAATGACCCAAAACATACAGCAAAGGCAACAAAGGCGTGGCTCAAGAAGAAGCACATTAAGGTCATGGAGTGGCCTAGTCAGTCTCCGGACCTTAATCCTATAGAAAACCTATGGAGGGAGCTGAAGGTCAGAGTTGCACAGAGACAGCCTCAAAACCTTAAGGATTTGGAGATGATCTGCAAAGAGGAGTGGACCAAAATTCCTCCTAACATGTGCGCAAACTTGGTCATCAATTACAAGAAACATTTGACCTCTGTGCTTGCAAACAAGGGTTTTTCCACTAAGTATTAAGTATTTTTTGCTAGAGGGTTCAAATACTCATTTCACTCAATGAAATGCAAATGAGTTTCTATCTTTTATTTAAAGTTTTTTTTTCAGCAAGGGGTCAAATAATTATTTCCTCCACTGTATTTGTTTATTGGACATTGTGCTTCAAGTAAAGTTTATTGTCAAGTCTTGGAAGGGTAAAATGATTTTTGACAGAGAGACTGTATGTGGCCACAAGAGTAGTGATTAGCCAAAGGTCATGCTGCGATTATGCAATACTACTGGCAGTAAAATAAAACATGATCAAATGCCACTTTTACTAAATGTTTTTGTTTGTTGAACACTCTCGATCATCATCAGAAACATTACCTTTTGTGTTCAGAGACCTTTCTTAGGTCTCAGTTTTATTTCAGAAACTTTTTCCAAGAACCAGAGATGTTTCCTGAGGTCATTTATTTCCCCCTGTGTGTTTTACCTGCAAGAATCATGACCAAAGTAGACTACCAGATAGAAATTTACATTAGTACGTGGCCCAGGTAGGGAGGTAGTCCATTTAGTTACCTAGACCTTCAAAAGATCTACTTCTACCTCTACCTAGAGTATGCCAAATTAAGACCCACCACTTGCGCTGGTGACTGTATGTAGTTCAGAATTGTTGTGTTGAAAATAATTCAAATGCTGCGACTGTAATGCCCGACCCAGTAAAACTGCTGACGTGACTTCACAGAATTCTACCGATGTACTCATTTAAGATGACGCTGACACATTCAGTCGCTTAGAGATTAACGGAAAGGAGTGCATTTCTAAAAGGTTCTGTTGGGAAAAAAAGCCCTGACAGTATGGAGGTAAAACGTCGTCCTCACATTTTTTTCAAAGTCACTCTCAAACTGCTGCCATCGTGCACTTCTGGGAGATCCTCATGACAGTCCATTAAATTGAAGTGCAGAGAGCTCTGCTACCTGTGATGCTGTATGGGGAGTGCAGAGACAAAAGTGGCTGGTCCTCAGTGGGTAGAAACGACAATGGTGGAAATGTTTTAGATTGTAAGTTAGTAGGAAATTAAGAGAGTGCAGCCTTCTCAAGTGGTCCCAGTGGTCCATCAATGGGACGGAAAAGAACCTTTTTGATATTTCTGCCCAACAGTGATGCTCTGTCTTTGCTCCAAGATTAAAAAAGGGTAGATGGAATTAGATGGCAGAGTTAAATCTCATTAGCTCTCGTCCCAATGGCAGTCACCTTTTGTACATTCTTCATTGTCTTTGTGTCTTTTGTGTGGAAGTAAGTGAAAGGGGGAAGTGTGGGAAAGATGGCTATGGGTATTAAGGACATTGCATTTGAAATGAAGACTCTGCCTCTCCGAATTTGCAAAGACTTCTGTGCTAATTTTGATGCAGCTGTTTGATTGTGTATCCACTTTTTAAATTGCCCATAAACGTCTCTTACTTACTTCTTGGTGACACACTTTTAAAAAGAAAACCAAAAATCAAATGCAATAAATTTAGTGCTTTAATTCTTTGTTCTGCTTATATTGTTTTATTCAATGCTGTATTAATACTACTGCTCATGTTTATTCATCATTTCACACTTAATTCTGTCCAACTCTGGATTTTATGCAGCCTTCTTTTATATCTTTAAAAAGAGCATTTGTTCCAGCACTTGTGACAGGGGGCTTTGAGGCTGTGAAGTAAAAACGCTTCATTTGAAATGCCAATGAATTCATGGGAAATCTCCTGTTGTTCTAGTCACAGACATGTTTTTGTTCATTTCAGGGAAAAAAGGGAAAACATTTTTATATGAAATATGTCATAAATATGTGATCGTCTTGGAGTTTGTTATTCTAGCATGTGGACGCGTAGGGGTTTTGCTTCAGTAGTGCATCACTTGTAACTGAGAGATTTCAGAGCAATTTTTTGTTTTGTTTTTAGAACTTGAGATCTGAAATTTTCTTATAGTAGAATAAGGCCAGTTAGGAAATATTGATGATTTAAAAAACTTTTTGCATGAAAATACACCTAGCTGTTAGATGTCTGTGAGAACATCAGGATGGTGAAAATAAGAAACTCGGTTTGTGCAAACAGACTCCCCAGTATCTCGGGTTTTTAAATAGCACACATTTCTCCTTTTAAATTACATGCTGGTCAGTTTGTCTGTACTCTTAATATAGATCCAAAGCCCAGATTAGATTTAGTATACCCTCACAGTGTCAGAAGCAATCATACAGTCTTCTCTCTCTGTGATAAAACTGTCTCCCTCGTGATAAAAACCTGCTTCCTCCCTGTCCCTCTCCAATTTTCTCCATCTCAGCTGTCAGAAACCACCATAACCCCCCTTCCAGCCACCTCTAAAGCACACAATCGCACATTCTCACTCTCACCCTCCCTGGGTAACCAGCAATGGATACAGTCTACTAATGAGGACAAGCTCATCAAGGCATCTGCACGACAGAGCGTAACATGCTTGAAGAGATTATCTTTCATTAATAGGACTGTAGCGGGACAACTTTTGAGTTCCTGCAATGTTGATCAAAGCTCTCTACTTTTCTCCACCGTTCATCTCTACTAAAGTGATTTGAAATTCAGCATTTTGGAAGTGACGTGCCACTTATCAAGTTGTCGGTAAAGACAAGCTGTCTTTATTTGACGATTTTATATATTTTAAATTTAATGAATATATCTTTTAGATTCCAACAAATATATAAAACAAATCTCTGCTGCTTTCAACTGACTGCAACATCTCTTGTGAAGCAGCAGCAGCAAGTTGAATCATGTATGTGAGGTCACTCTTTGTACCCTCTGAACACTGTGTGATTCAGACTATAGGGAAACATGTAGAAACTGCAGTGTTAACGGGTATTTTCAAATGTTAATGTGAAGTTTTTTATTCCATAAAAGGGAAAGTTTATATGAATGTAAATTTGTGTGAATGCTGAATCAGCTGCTTTTCTGAGAGATCTAGAAGTTCACTGTATATAAAAAAAGTGTTTATACTTTTGACACCAGAAAGAGAAAAATCCCATAGATGTGTTCCTCTACTTCTTGTGAATTGGTTATAATATATTATGATTATGGTTCCATGGGCCAAACTGTGAGGGCCCCCCTGGACTAAATAAAACAATTAACTCTCAACTGACAACATTTTCATTTTTTAAAAGCATTTTTCTGCACATATCTGAATAATATTTCAGTTGGTTTTTAAACAAGTACTCATAAACGCAATCTATGCTTATTAGTTTACAGTTTAATCAAAGCTGTGAAACAGTTTGTTGTGTTAAAAAAGCTTACAGATTCTTAGTCACACTTTTGTACATCAAAAAGTGAGACACCAAACCCTTTATCATGGAAAAGCTGTAAGAATAATCATATTTTCTTTTGAATTAATGAAATATTTCTACCTCTCGAGGCATATCTCTGCTGTCAGAACATTTTGAAAATTACTTTTCGACCGGATTTCTGAAGGTTCAGTCAAAAACATTTTCACTACAGAACCTGCTGGTCGTATCGCTGCTCAGAACAAACTGATTTTGTGAGATTACATCTGACTCCATTTGGAGACTGAAGGTTTCATCTGACACAATGGATCTTTCTGGCTTGGTGGGGGAGTTATCATATTGAGTCAAAAGCCAGGTTGTTCTTTTCCCATCAGTGCATGCATTTTATTTTATTTTTTGTAGACAAATCAACACTGTGAAGAGATGCGAGAAACCCACGAGTAAAACACACATGAAATTAAATCACAAAAGGAAAAATTTTTGGTGTTTAGCTTCCCAGGATACAAGTGCTTTAGTTTTCTATGTAACACAGAACATTTCAACTGAGTGACCGTGCTTCTGATTCTCATATGTATTGACTTTTCTTTCATTGATTATTGTAGTCAGTATAAAATCTGTATAACTGTGGTTTTGATGTATGATATTAAAACCAGGCCATCAAATACTCGTTTCCTTTAATACCCTCCCAGTACCATAAAAACACTATGATGAGTTAGTCATCTGAACAAATTTCTCATCGACCCATGTAGAACCCTGTGGCAGGTCTGTCACGATACTGTTAATTTTTTTTCATGCTTACCTCACCATAAAATTGAGGTGTGCTTCAGTAGTCATCATTTCTCAATGCAGAGATATGAGGAAGTTGGAAAATACAACTACTGTATGTTATTATTGATTTTCACTTATTTTATACAAGCTACCTCTCATATACTTTATTATCACTTTATAATACTAGACATTACAAGAATCGCTACTTGATTTGATTACATCAGTGTGTTTTAGTCCCATTCTGATAACAACTGCATGCTTCAAAGTTCATAAGACTTTCCGGTCTTGCATCATATGTCGTAATGCTAACATTGAACTATGCCAATGCTGCCTACAAGTTTTCTAGAATCCAGCACTTTTAGCATAAAACACAGCTTTCAGCAGATAGTGCTCATATTCTTTCTGTAATATAATTCAAGTGCATCTCTGACCTCTCAGCACCCACTCTCCATCATCTCTCCACCACCACTGAGTTACAGCACTATAATGCTGGTGCTCCTATGACCTGAAGCCGAACTGTAATACAAAGCAGGTTTGACATATCCAGGGTATCATGTGATTATCAGCTTAGCTATCCCAAGGAATCAAGATCATTCTAAAGGCTGTAGTACAACAACGAGTCAAGAACCTGTGGCAACAACTCGCCACCCTGCTGTTTCCTCACCAGATAAGAATTGGCATCCAGTGTCTGAATTCTACATGAAAGGAGGGCAGTAAACCGGGTGTGAGGAGTTTCTGTTTTTGTTTGTGGGTTTAAGGAGATGAATTAAAATGAGTAGTCTCTTCTTTCCTCTTAGCAGTGCAGCTCAAGTACCACACTTCACAATAGTACACCGAGAGACTAATGAACAGCGGTAAAAGTTTTTCCAAGACAGCCTAGGGGAGTTTGACACATCTCGAGTTTTGTAAGAAGAAAGGACTGATGGGCCTTCTTTTCCGAACTCATCCCAGGGGTCAGGTCCTCAGGAGAGACCTCATGACATTTTTGCATTGTAACACTGAAAGTACACCATGTTTTACATTGGAGCCTTTGTGGATATTGAAGTTGGTTTTTTACACCCATTTTCACTAAATATGCTATATTTCTCCATCCCGTTTTATCCGCTTGTTTTTATCAACACTACAAAATGAACTACGGTAATGTACCATCTTCAGAACAACTGAGGTGAGCAGCAGGCAGTGCCAAGAATGATAATCTGTATTTGCTCTACAAACACGGTGGAGGAATGAGGCCGGTAGCTTTTTGAGAGGGGATAATATGTTGATAAAAGATGAAGTTAAGATTTGCCTTGTAAGGCTTCATAAGCCTAATGGTTTATTTCTACTTGTTTAATTTGTTTTTGCCATACTAGCCAGGACTTAATCTACACGTCTGCCTGTCTGAGGACACGAATGCTTCAATCAAAACACAAAAAGTCTAGCTAGAGGCTAGAAAAAGTCATAAATCGACTTAGAATCTTTTGAAATTAATGGATAACCTAGATGCAAAAATAAAGCAAAAGGTTAATGGGTAAGGAGAGACAGACTGAGTAACATGAATAGGTGGAAAACAATGAGGAGAGAATGTATGCGTTACTGAGGATGAGGAAACCTTTTTTTTTAGTTGTGTGTGTATGTTGGTGGTCCAGCACCAGTTTCCTGTTTTCAACAACACCTCTAATGTCCAGCTGCTGCTGTGGGGACCTGTGCTCCCGTCCTTTCCTTCCCATCCACCACAGTAATTGCTAAATGGACTTGAGGCTCATGACATAAACAAGGTGCTGAACTTTTTTAGTAGGCTATTACACTTGTGTCTACGTAAGTCTTATTCTTTGGGCAAATAAAATATGTTCATGCCTCACATTGTTAGCCCTGTAAATAAAGTTCAGTCAATACCAAAAAGAAACGTGTCATGTTTGCAAACTGCTTCCTCGAGTGAGTTTTTCCAAAAATGTAATGGCTTTTTTGGAAATTCAATGATTCTTATATACATCAGTTCTCTAATAGAACACCAGACCTCTTTTACAGCTTGTCTTCACACATTGTTTGGCTCTTTGTAAGACATAATTGTGTCAACATTTTCTGTAGATAAGACATCGAACCTTTTGATAAGTGCTTTTGCACAAGGTAAATTTGCCAGTTAGGGAAGGGACCAAACATGCAAACAAACCAGCAGAAAGTAATTTTCCGCTGTCTGTTATCTTGCATTTTAATGTTGATGGATTAATCTGTTGCTTAGGTAACAGGCCTCATGTCATGCTATTCCAGTTCCCAGCTTATCACATCAGTAATGGTCACAAGACTCAATCTGTTTCCACATCAGTTTTCCATCTAAATACGTTTGTCCGTAATGGCTGTTTTTTTCCCAGTGGAAAGCAGTTAAATCCCACAGAAGCAACGTGGTCTTCAGATCGAATTGTCGAAAACATAAGGTCCTAAGTGTTGTTGCTGATTGCTAGATGATGATTGAGCTGCAGGGTACACGTTTAGAAGGAGCTGAATGGGCTTCATTTTGTTGAGTGAGGCGGTTGGTGTGGGTCTGCATATGTTTGTAACAGTTGACCAGTTTTTAAGAGAAGTTGACCCTTGCACTGTGTATGTGTGTGTTTATACTTGTAGGTGCTCTCAGAACAGATTTCTGATCAGTTTGTTGTTATTTTGTACAGAGAATATTTTCTTCACAATCTCTCTTTGTTCTAATAATATCCACCATAACTGTTTGTATTTTGGGATCACAGCAAATAAAGAAAATTAAGAGCATGCAGTTTTTTCTATAGCATGGTGATGCAGTTGAGGTTGGTTAAATAAAGCAAAATAAAAAGATTTCTTACACTTGCTTGCACAATTCATCTGCAGCATCAGGCGTTTGAAAATGAGGCATCTTTTCCCAGCTAGTCTGACTCAGTGTTTCTTTAATGTTATTGTATCATGGGGCCTCATTCACGAACAATGTATTTCCAAAGAACATATTTACAAATAATGCAATATAACCTCAAAAAGGCAAATTATCTGACAAAGGAATAGCTTGAAAGCTATAAGTTTGAGAGGCATAGTGTGCAAAACTGAACAAACGGTAGAAGTCAAAGAACCAGAGCAGAAATGAGTAACATTTAAACTTATTTTGTGGTAGATTTTATAGATTTCTTTCTTGTAGTGTTTTTTTCTCAGTTTAGGTTTTTAACTGTTCATAAAGTGAAAAAACACAAGACTGATAAAGAAGGCATTTCTATCACACAGCTGAGACCCAGACCTATCGCAGTTTGTTAACATGACCCTTGTAGTCACACAATCACTGGAGCAAAAACATTTACATTTAAAAATCAAGAACCAAAGATTTCAATCCTCAGCCTGACCTTGTGTCAAAAGACACTGAACCCTCAACTGCCCTTCAGGTCACCCTTGGAAAACATAGGACATTATGTGAATAAATGAGGGTTTAAAAAAATTCCTTTGCTGATTGGTTTAAAAGCTGTTAGCCTGATAAACTGACCATCAATACATTTCTTTTAAGAATGAGATTTCACTGTTTTCCCACTCATGTCTTCAAACAGAGTCCTGTCTAAACAAGCTGTTATCTGAGCAAACACAATAGATCTGCTGCTTGATATATGTGCTTGTTTAAAAAAAAAAAAAAAAAAAGGACATTTATCACAGCTGATGTTTTCTTATGTTAATATTTTCATTTTTCTTCTGCGTTTAATGTTCTAATGGTTTTAGGCACACATACAGGGTCTTGATTTTCTTGGTCCTTCTCAAAGTTAAATATGACTGTAAACTGTGTCCTCCATGCTGGTTATTGCTTCCTATTGCCCTCTGGCTTTGTGTGCAGGGTCTTTTTGTGTCAGCCTGGCTGGAATTGGCCTGTTTACTGTGATTAAATGGGAGCAAAGGAGGTTGATGAGGACTGAGCTGTTCCTCTTTTAGACTAAAGGAATGTTGCAGTGCACACCGGAGTGGCACCATGAGGCGATAGGATTGTTGGGAAAACAGCTGAGCTCTTCAAATATAATATATAAATATATTTAGCTAAATAAGCAGTGTGAACTCATGCGCACTTAATGGTGACCAGCAATCCAAACCTAACGAGGCACACCACAAATAATGCTTTATTAAGGCCATGGAAATACAGTTTCTAGAAGTATTGTCAGATCATAAGATGAGCTTGAATGGCATGATGTTAAAACTGATAATACCTCTTTGTCTTTGCAGGTGTTTGGTGATTATTATCACTTCCGGCATCGCGCAGTGGTTAAAAGATCTCTGTCAGATCACAGAGGGACACAAGTCCGTCTACAAAGTGATCCCAAGGTAAGAAGTTTATCTTTGGATGTGACTGGGATTTATTCTTGTTCCAGTTAGCTTTTGGGAGATGGTGTTTGAGATGTAGGGACAGCTGCTGTTCTTTATTTGAAGTGTTGTTCATGGGTGATGTAGTGGTATGGATGTAGAAGCAGTTTCATAAGATCATGGTACCAAAGCAGGCATTTTGATTTATTTCATTCAGTGTTTTGCCCCTCCACACTAAGAAATATTGTTCATTTACAACTTTTCTCATTAATTTTTTTTAATAACTTTCTGTATAATTTCAGAGCATAGCAGAGAAGTGTGTTATTCTGTGTTTATAAATGTATATTCCCCAGTCAGTACTTGCAGATACAATTAAGCATATCCAAACCTAATACCTGTGCTTAGATCTGGCTCTGGTTTAAGGCAGTTTTTGATTAGTCTGTTGGGGTTTCTGGGCACACCCCAGCGCATGATCTGTGTTGATTCACCCCAACTGAAATACCAGCGTCTAATGTAAACAATATACGTGATTTGCATATCAATAAAGAAGCTCATTACTGAAACAGTTTCACTGCAGCTCCTGTATGTTTATATGTCAGTAATAGTTTTCACAATGCATATATTTTCTCTGCATAAAGAAACACACAAAAGGAAACATTGCAACTTCTTAACCTCACTGAGTCATTTGGAGATGATGCCACTAATTGAGAATGGCACATTGAAGCGATACTGTTTATTGTCATTGCAAAAAATATGAAAAATATGTCATCAGTAGTCATCAGTCAGTTTATCTCTCAAGTTTAATTTTTATTTTAGATTGTTTTGTTTCTGATGCATCAGTTTTATTTCTGCAATGGTGATTAAACATATATGTGCATCTTGAGAATAAATTGTGTGTCCATCACAACTACATTTAAAAATTAATTTAAAAATAAATCTGAACTTTGTAGATTTGAACCTTCTTTTAATTATAATTAATTTGATAATCAATTGCACATTGTTAAATTTGTTTTAATCGCTTCCTTTTGGATAAGTGTAAAAGGAATCATGTGACTTTCTTTTATGTTATTGTAAATGATAAATGGCATGTATTTATTGTTATTACTAAATTATAATTGTTTTAGTAATATTATTGGAGGATATTAAATTGCATTAAATAGAAACAAACGCCAGTTTCACTCTATGGTTTTGTGGTACGACTGCAAAGATCATCTCCTCTTGTTCACATGAACCAGTTAAACAAGTTCCATTCTGGTTTGTGTTTACTTGATTAATCCAGCACTGTATGTAGTGACATTAGCTTTATTTTTTAAAGTTAAGCACTTCTCCTGCATTTCACACCTACCTGCCAAATCAGCCCTGTGACTACCTTTGTTGTCGGCTCAGAGACGTAACAGTAGGGATCAGCTACAGCCCCCTCATTCTTCCTCCGCCATTTCAGACGACACAGATGAGGAACTGAGATCTCTCAGGCTTAGCTTGAAAGTGTTATGTGGAATGAAGTGAAGTAGAATATACAAAAGGCTCACACCCTTAAGACAAAGACCCACACCCTTAACCCTCATTTGTTGCTTTCTTCTATGGCTGTTTCAATCAGCCACATCACCACAGATGTTGCTGTCTGTTGTTCAGAGTGCTTGAAGTGGGAGGTACTGCTTTTTTATGTATACTCCTCGGAAAAATGTGATCCTTCTTGACTGCTCTCAGATAGGAATTAACGTTTCTGTATTTTCTCTCTGCCTAGTGTGAAATGAGTCTGTCATACTCTGCTAGGAAAGACAAAGGAACAGTGTGAAACATAACTGTTGAACTGCAACTGAATATGCAGCTGAGTCAGAAGATGCTTTTTATTTATTTTTTTACAGAAACGTCTATCTGAATGGAGAAAATATAATTTAAAAATGGAATAGAAATAAGTATAAGTATTAATTCCTAATTCAGATTAGTGTCAGTTTTAAAAGGTAAGAATATATTAATGCAAACTGGGCATTTTTTTTAAATATAATTCAGCGTATTTAAGCCATTATGGGCTTGTAAAAAACCTTGTAAGAGCAAAGCAGTGTTTGATAACTGCCTCTTAAAACCTGAAGTGTTTGATCATGTGCTTTAGCCTAAACCCTAATTTGTCAGCATGAACTGAAATCCACCTTAAAACTTCATCTTATTTTATCGCTGAATTAGCAGTTGGTGTCTATGCTTCACAATTGGAAAGTGACATTATATTCAGAAAAGCTACAGATGAAGTACCGTAGATTTTTCAAAAAAAAAAAAAAATTTTTTTTTCTTGTACACACACTTTCCTGTATTTATACTGATACGCTGATGGCAACAGGATGCCAAACAAAACGCTAGTTTAACCACAGGGATGATTTGGGGTTTACTGTCTTGCCTTAGGGTTTCATGGAAAGTAGGAATCAGGATTAAACCCCCAATTAGTTATCAACCTGCTTTACCGCCAGAGATGTGCCTTTGATGTATTAATTCACTAATTATTTCAGGCCTGAAGAACTGTTTAAAACACATGAATTTGTGCTAACTGCTAGAAAAATCTATATACTATGACTGTGATGCCATGCAGTTTTCTTTGATGATTTTTTCCTAGCATTGCCATGTCCTCTGTTGCCATCAGACTCTTGGCGTTTGGGTCTTTTTCTCTGATGCTTTAACATCATGGTGTGGACTGGATTCAGACAGCTTCTCTTTGTACTTAGTGAAACCAAAACTTGTAATTTTCAGCTGAAAGCAAATAACTAATAATTAAGCTGAAAGAGTACAAAACAGTCACATTTTAGAACACCCAGTACTTGTGTCCCTGACTCTTGCTGTCACAGAGAAAAATATTAATTGAAAGTGATGTTCTTTCTTTTTTATGGTGATCCATAGGTCACTGCTGACAGTGCTGTAGCTTGGGAGTAAATTTAAACGAGTGCTTTTGACAGCTAGCATTCCCAGGGCACTTTGGGTTACAGTGGAGAGACTTCACTGTTTTTTTACATTGCTAAAAATGATCAGGTGACTTCAGCTGAACAGAGTGGATCAAATGCTCTGTAGCTCAGGAATTGGTTATGAGAAAGCCCAAGTTGTTGTATTATGAACTCCTTCAAATATTTTAGCCTAAGCAAAAGCTTTACTCTATTTTTCACATTTTACATCTTCAAAAACCAGCCTCAAGGTAATAACTGGCAACACTGTGAATCTGCTCAGTAGGAATAGAATAGCCTCCTCTGGGTTTGTCTGCATACATGTTAGATCTCACTTCCTTCACTCTCTGGGATTTCCTTTACCATCACAGCTCCATTTCCTGTTGTTGAATTCCTTTTTTCCCTCAGCACCTCAGATAAAGTGGAGTGTTATCCTATCTCAGGTCCTGGTCTTAGAGTTGGGATTACAGTATTTATCCACATTATTACAGTTTTTTAAAAACCAGAACCTTTCAAACTCTGCTCTTTGGAAGCTTAACCAATCTCTTGCATCCCTACATGTTAGCATCAATAAATAAAGTTAACTTTGATGTAAACATCAGTGAGATTATAGCTCGTTAAATGGCTAATTATTACTCAAATTATTATTCACATTATTATTCACATAGTTTTTAATATAAAGAGGGAAACATCTTTAATAGAAAGGTTTTTAAACCTTTTGTATATCTGCTTTTAAACTAAATGAGATGAATGTAAGACTAATAGTAAGACTAAACTCTCTTTGAAGAGTATCTAATTACTAACAAAGCATCTGGACTTCAGCCAAATTTAATAGACTGTCGACAGAGTGCTGTCAATAGGGTCTGTTGAAGATTTAGGGTTTTGAGTCTTATCGGCTACCTCCAGGCCTTTTTTGGTTTTCTCTCTTATTCTGTTCATGCTTTTGTTTTTGTGTTGGAGCAGGTTACTTCACTACAGTGAATGCTCTTGGACTGTTGAGCTGTGAGGAAGAAATATGCAGACACACAGTGACAACTTATGACTCTAGAAGCATTAAATCTGAACTATTTCACTGACACTTGATTTATTGCAGTGTATGACTTTTTACTAATTTTCACACTACAAGGGAAAAAAATAGTATTCTGACATTTAAATGGGAAACGGCAGGAATGTAATTGTCTATATTTAACTAGTAGCATATTCCTTTATTCTAATGATATTTTATGTTGTGGTTAGTTTGCCTTAAAGCGAAGATGCTTTTTGTGTATAATCTAAAAGGACAAAGAAGTGTGTGGACTAAATAGGTATGTGGGGATTGTGTTTATAGGACAGTAAGGACTTCTCACCTAAACGCGAGCCATAGCAGTCTGTTTGAACTTTAGATCTTAATTGGATGGATATGGGGATATGATGCGTTTCTTTTTTATGTTCAGAACATATTTATAATAAAAATGCTCATTATAAACTTCTTTTTTGCTTTTTTGCATTAAACTTGTTCTCTTTTGCATTCTGTCACACTCTTAAAAAATGTCTTAAATAAAAGTAAAAAGCAAAAAGTGGAAATGTTTGATGCCAAAACTTTACTTTAGGGCTTTAGAGGTTTGGCTATTAGACGAGACTTGGGCATATATTTTAGATAATAGTGCAGGTATAATGTTGGTAAAGGTTCTGAAGTACCTTTAAGTAGATAGACTTCTGTAAGTCTGCGTGACTTGATCATCATGTCCAGGCTGCAGACTTTGTTAGTTGAGGCCCAAACCAGTCGCCTGTAATTCACTAATTGGGGGAAAGTCACATCTTTGTGGGGACTGTCTTACAAAAGACTGTACTTCACATTAAAATGACTGGTTTCACATAATCGTGGGAACTAACTGGTGTCACTGGCAGTTCGTAGCTACCAATACAGAAGCTAATTTACATGTTCACAGGAAGTTTGTACATTGTTTTGTAACCTTTTGGTTTGAGTTGCTTTTAAAGTTTGACACTGTGATTATTTGATAAAGACTCAAAAAAGTGATTAATTTATAATATAATTTAAAGTATTAGATGTTATATATTTAACATGGACTTTAACCTTTAAGGTCTCTCAATTTAACATGTATGTTTGCTCATTTTATCTGTATTTCCTGCCATACCTGGTAACATTTTTGAAACATTTCCTGGTCAGATGTAAATACAAGATATCAGATGGTCAGAGGACACCTGCACAAGTTTAACATTCTCCTTGTTTTTGGTCTGTTTTGTACAACTTGATCCACACAGCCAGAACATATGCGTTATATGTCAAATCCTGATAATGAGACTGAAATAAAATGTTGCAAGCAACATGGTTTCATTATACTGTTGGTTTAAAATTTCACACACACATTTTTTCTTTAAAAAAACTTGAAGCATAACCAGGACGGTTAGAGTAGAAATGTCACAACAGCCCTACCCTTTGAATGTGTGAAACCAAAGTTTCAAATGTGACTGCAACACAGATAAGGAAAAGGGAAATCACAGACTCAGCCGAATGACGCAGAAGAAAATGGCAAGTTTTAATCTAACTGGAAATCAAATGGAATGTAGCCTCTGCTGTACATCTCACTGTATATAATTCTAAATGTACTTTGGAAAAAAATAACTTTGGCAAAATGTTGTGACTAGTTGCATTTGATGCTGTTTCTAAGAAAACTGCATCCTGTTAATATCAAACTGTACTTAAATTCAGTGGCTTTACCCTCTGTGGCATAGAAAATTTTTATTTTTATTTTCTGTCTCCATTCAAATGTAACACTTTACAAAAGAAATACAAAATATTTGTTATTCTCGTTATTATTTAAGAAAGAATTCTGAAGATTTTTGACCAAAGACTTTCAAGGTGTGAGACTCACAAAGGTGTGAGTTTTGTTCATAGCTGTGATCTTTTGAGTATAACTTACTTCCTCTCATTTTAGCCACAGAGTACACACACTGACTGTAAGTGTCATCTGCTCGTAGAAATCTGAATGCAGCCATTTCGAGTTGTTGACATTGTCAGCAAAAGTTTTTAGACATAATGACGTGTTTGGGACATTTTCTGCTTTATTCTCTCAACACATATTCAGAGTGAAAGCAGTCATTGAGTTTTGTGCGTAAGCAGCCACGGCAACGCCTTACAGAGCAAACCTGATCTTCACAGAAAGAATCGGAGTAAAACATCTCCTCCACTAAGAGTGATGGAAGTTAAACATAAATCTGTGCAACCTTTGAAGTGCATTCCTTTCTTTTTCATTATGGCATTTTGTGTATGTTGAACTGGCTCTGCTTCAGTGTAGCAGTTAATGTGACCTTCATTACTTCTTTCCTCTTTCACCGCGGAGTCTCCTGTGATCTGCAGAGAGAGATGTGCTGTAATTCAGTTGCCCTTCACTTCAGGTGCGCCGTCCTTGTAGCAGGCAGTTTTCAGTCTTCCCTCTCCAAAATGTTTTTTTCCCCTCCTGTGCGACTCATCTACCCAGGTGTTTTGCTGTACTGTGAGCACAAAGCAACAGAGGGAGAAATATTCAGGGTTATTTTCACTGTTTGCTTTCCACCTCTGTCAACAATTTCTGTAAATGTTCCCACATTCTGAAAGCCTGCTGCCAACGCTTGTATTATCATTTGTGCCTCTTTTTTTTTTGTGGTCTGTACACATGTTTAGGTACACTCAAAACACAAAAACTCATAATGAATTGCATTTTTCACCAACCAAAAATGTTAATAAGTCTGAGCCTGCTCTGGAATTCAGCAGCGAGTCTCATTAGTGAGGAGTCCGCCATGCCCCTGTGCCTCTAATCTCACTCTGTCAGCTGTCAGCCCACTGAGAATTAGGATCTCTATTAATTCATTTGACATGGTGACACTCATGGGTAATGCATAATTATTTCATGTCTTTTTTTGAGTGGTATAAGCAGATGAAACATCACCTCCATATTATTTTTGCATTACTGAACTTCTTGTATGGTTGTCTTCTCTTTGTTTAGGTGACTTGGGCAGAGCAACAGGTGTCAAAACGGAGGAAAAAGAGAGATACCAATGTCGAATTTATAGATCCCAAATATAAAGACCAGTGGTACCTGGTGAGTATTAACCCTGCACAACAAAAACCTGACTGAGCAAAAGAATATGTGTGTGTGTTGTGTGTGTGTGACCGGGACACGATTTAGCACTGCAGCTTACCTGTACTGCCAAAAATCAATACTGGGAAACACATTTATGGGTGTAAAGTATTTTAAACTGAGTCGAAAGGCGTATAATATATTTACCATACGATCTCGGTGTTGAATCTTGTCAGCTGTCTTGTTTGCAGGGCAGGAAGAACGAGACGTGTCACTGACTTAATCCGGCATACTTGTGTACATAAAAACTCTATATGAATTCTGGAAGGCAGGCTCTGAGAAAGTGAGGGTTTACTGTAGTCCATAAACAGCACAGCAACAAAGAGAGAAAGCAGAGCGAGTCAGGGATAATTTATCTCGATGGGGTCTTGTTTTTATTGGATTGATTTTCACATTTGACTTGAGGAATGCCACTGATACATTGGCCTGTTAAAAGCAGTGGTAACGACTCCCAAGACTTTCTGCTCAGCTCCTCTCTTCAATTACTGCAACCTAGCTCCAGGCAGAAGATGATTCATGATGATGCAAAACAGACTTGCGTCACCTTTTCTTTAAAATAATGGTGCATTGCTTTCTTCACGTCATTTGAAGTAGTTAGCAGGACCTTAACAGGGAAAGAAAGAAGAGACCTCTAACACTTGTAACAAATCCTGCCAGGAGCAAGACGATGAAATTTCAAAATTATAACATCCCACGTGTGACACAAATAAAAATATTTAAAAGCCAGATTTAATTAAAATATAGTTACAGCCACCATTATTTTCAATATTTAACTCTAGAAGCTCTACAGTGTCAGATAACAAGACCTAACACTATTTCATGAAGTCGGGATATTTGTTGTAAATTTTTACCTACTACAACAAAATCCTATTTTGTCTCAGAATTCGAGTTGTTTTTAAATCAGGTGTGTACGTAAGGTGTAGCTGGTTGGAAACTCTCCTAATATCTACTCTTAATTAGAATCACAAACATGCAGGAAATGTTGTCAGGTCACTGTTTCTCCTCTTTTAGTTCACGGTGTAAGCTTGTGTCTCATTAAAAAAGAACCTGGCTGACCGGAGGAGGATGTGGGTGGGTCTGTTGGCAAGGTGTCATTTATGGACATATGCTAATACTCAGCATTTGATGTTAGAATGAATATGCATGAAATTCCCCAAATTAGTTTTAATGAGACAGAAATTGTTACACTGATAAGTCATTGGCACGTCTCAAAGCAGAGAGGAAGTCGACTTGCTGAGAGGGAGAAGGAGAAGCACTCAGTTGATGGGCAGTATTCAAAATGAAACATGTCAGCCACAAAAGGCCTTTTCAGTCTTATTCTGCATTGCAAATCACAACTTTCAGTTTTAATTGATTTTTCTCTCAGTGGTTTAAGTGTCAAGGAGGTTCCAAGGTTGAAGTGTAAACTTTATTCTGTCTGATCGACTCAACTTAATGCAAGTGCTGGAATCTAAGAGGGAAATGGTCTGAATGACACATCAGACACGTTACATTTTAATGGTAAACTTTGAAAAGAGCAGCTTTGAACTATTTGAAAGCCAGACATGACTTTGGATAAAAGGTCAAGTTAAATGTCAAAAGCCCATCAACTAGCATACTGAATGATTGGTTTGTGCCGTCATCCACTTCAGCATTCATTTCCTTTACTTAATAATTATTAAACAGAGTAATTGGGGCAAATTCTGCATTTTTATGATTAAAATAGATATTCACTGTGCTGATTAATGCTGTGTGTCTTCTAGGTTTTTTTTCTATTCTGTGGTTGAATTGCATGTATATAAACAGCAGCACTGTTTTCCAGATGCCTTTGTTTAAAATTCTGTTGTCATCTTATCTTAAAAAAGACAAAAGCTCTGTGAGATATCTATAAAGGCCCATCTTGTTGGCACAAAAACATCTTCCCTTTAATTAAATTTAGCCTAATTTATTTGCATTCTTTATCCACAGTACAACGGCAATCACCGTGACTTAAACGCAAAGGCAGCGTGGGAGTTGGGCTACACAGGTAAAGGTGTAGTGGTGTCCATCCTGGATGATGGAATAGAGAAGAACCATCCTGACCTGATGCAGAACTACGTGAGTCTAGCAGCTGAATGAGCTGAAACACTGGTTTTCACAAAGAAGCTGCCGAGGGCAAACCAACTGCTCTTCTGTCTTTTTAAGGACCCAGATGCCAGTTACGATGTGAACGATGGAGATCCAGATCCTCAGCCTCGATACACGCAGCTTAATGACAACAGGTACAGCAAGCAAAGTTTGATCTGCAGGTTTTTTATTATGTTTTTTACTGAAACTTGCTTTTCTACATGTTGGCTGGGTGGGAGACATGCCAAGTTCAAATTGTAAATTAGAGACCACTATTTTTATTCTGAGCAGGCTGAATTTTCTGCTGCTTCTCCTTTGTATGGTAGTTATAGGAAGTTTATTTCCTGACTTGAATTCTGTCTCTATCTCACTCATGTTTTTAGATTAGATTTGGCTTTTTTAAAGCACAAGGACATTTATACAGTCTGACTGAATCTGCACTAGCATTAAAGTATTGTGAGAAGACGACGGAGTTATTGCAGTGGCATTTCCAGATGACATCAGGGTTTGTTTATCACTGCTGTGATGCCCTGCAGAAAATTGGATTGAATGAAGTTCATCAGCATTAATAAAACAGCAAATCTCTTGGCTCGGGAAGGCCCCTACTTCTCGTCCTTCATCTTCAGTGCTTGTCCCGTTCCTCACTTTAATTTCTTATTTGCAGTAATCTGCTGTGGGCTGCTGGCCTGAGAATCTGTTTTAACTCGAAACTCAGCAGCATTATTGATGATAAGCAAAGAAGATGGGATTTGGACATGTCTTGATCTTAGATAGAGACATGGATTTAGCACTGTGGATAAGGAGCCACAGTCAAAGCCCACATACGCTGTAACTATGCTTTTGACATATCTGAAAGCTGGGGAGGACGATCGTGTTCCTGTAAATGTGTTTATACTAAAAATAGACTTGTTTGGAACCAAACACAGTTAGAAGGCAAAGTTTTGATAAAGTTATTTCTTTCTAATGCAGACTAGTTTGTAAACTCTTTGGAATGGGTGTCCCAGAAAAATCTCCCACCATTAATAAAATGGCGGGGTTCTGTGGGAGAAACTGTGGAAGAACATCCCTCCTGTGACGCTCCAAATATCCAAAATCTATTCCAAAGCAAGCTTAAGCTCCTCTTCTAGCTCATCGTGGCCAGAAGCCCAGCTAAAACCCTTCTTATTGAGGTTTCTCTGTTTTTTGGATGAAACTCTTTTCAGTTCTCTCACACCTCGGCTCTTATCGGGTGCCACCCAGCCCTGTGTGTCTCCCTGTGGCTGGATCAATGGAAAATATCTATATGTGTGTGTGATTGTCTGTTTCTCTTGCTTTGCAGTGGTTTTGGTGTAGATGCATGTGTAAACACCCAGTGGGAGGGCATGACATGGTGTAAGCTTGTGTGAGACTGTAACTGTCTGTTCCCCTCCTGAAAGCCCAACTCTGTTCACCTCCATAAAGTTGTCTTTCTTTTCCAGCATACAGGCAGCAGTGAGCACCATTTACCCCTATGTTTATCTAAAGCAGCAAGGGATCTAGATGTTTCTCTTTCCAAGATTTTCTCTGACATCTATCGGCAAAATTTTTTTTAAGTGCAATTTCTGGATGAAATTTAATAAAAGTGTTCCAGTTAAGCCATTTACCCATGATTTAGTGCAGGTTCAGCAATTATAAGTTGAACAACACAAGTCATAATTTCTTCTTTTTGCTTGTGTTTTATTCATATGAAACAAAATAAATAAATATTCAGAAATATTCAGCACACAGCAATAGATAAAAGGACCCAGTACTGCAAACGGCAAGCTAGTAAGGTCTGACTTAACCAGAGCATACATTCATTTCTTTCAGAACATTTACTTCATATACCTCTCCTATAAACATCAGCAGACCTTTTTGTGCTGGAGGCCAGCTCATTAGTTAACTGGCAGAACCATTAACAGACCTGAGAATGAGCAGAGCGAAACACTTGTTCAGATTTACCTTTGAGGTTTAGTGAAGCCAAGAGACTAATGAACTGCAAATGCCACTATCCGCAGCCTCAAGAACCCCAATGATTTTTCTAATGTGATTAAGCTCTAATGCAAAAAAAAAAAAAAAAAAAAAAAATAGAAGAAGAAGAAATCAAGGTTAAAGACAAGTGCATCGAGAACTGAATATAAAGAAAATCTGGAATTTTAAATGGATAACTTTTTGATTAAAGTTTAACACAATAGTGCTGAATTAAAATCCAATACTCTGGGAAAATGTTCAGCTGTAATGTTTTAGTAATTTAATAATTGTCTATATTAATAATTCTTTTGTTTGTCTTCTTTTGTGTCACGTTTACTCTTTGTCTAGTGAGAGTTACTTTAGGAGCTTGTCAGGTTTTGTTGCTCTGGTGAGATGATGGACCCTGGAGGGTTTCTGTTTGTTTAGGCAGCACAGGAAGTCCAGCCTCATTGGTGGCAGATTTTTATTTAATGAGCCAGAGGGAGGGAAAATAATCTGCCATTTTGTTTTCTTATGATCCACTGTTGCAGTGCAGGTGAAGATAAACACTTTTTCTGTCATTCCTTTTGTTTCCAGAGGCACAGTTTGGAAACATCTGTGTGACAGGCACAAGTCTCTTCAGCTTTTCCTCAAGAAGGCAGTTAAGGTTTCGTACAATGTTGATAGCATTACCAGCTGTTGGTAGGAACACTGCTCATGTTGTTGGCCTCGAGCTCTCTGCAGTCAGCTGTAACCTCTTTGTGCTAAAAGGCTGCTTTTGGCTCTTCTTCTTTAGGCTGCATTCAGAAAGAGATTTTGCAGAATTTACTCTCTGTTCACTATAATTTCCTGTTATTATATGTGATGCAGGAAGTTGGAGTTGATCTACAATTTATAAGAAACAAAAAGAGCCTCTCTTTCTTTCTGTTTCCTTGAAATAATCAAGAAACTGTTGAGAATATTTGGAGGCATGAAAAGGTTTAAGGGCAAACCAGGTTTTCCTTCTTGTAACTGCTGTCATATTTGAGCTAAGTGTTGTAAAAAGAAGAAAGAATGCACCTTCAGGTCAAATGGTTTTACATCACGCTGGCATGTCTGGGTCGGGGTGTCCACACTAATTGACTCTTGCGTCGTTTGTTTCAGTCTGCTGAAAGTTCAAAAACATTCTTTTTAAGCAATCTCCTTAATTGCAGATAATGATTGGCTTTTTAGAGCCCTGCTTTATGTTTCTGTAAAAATAGCAATTTCCCCAAATGATTGCATTTGTTTATTTATTGTGCATTTTTAGAGCATATTATTGGGATTGCTTTCTAAAAAACAAGCCATAAAGTTGAGTAACAAAAGCAAAATATATTTGCTGTATATTTGAAGAAAGCAAAAGCAAAGTTAAGCAATTTAAAGTTGAGCAAATCTGATGTTGTTGAGAGAAGAATAGTGAATATTTTATTTTAAGGAGAAGTGTGTGCAAATGGGAGTCTAAGAGGAGCTTTTTGGTGTAAGTGAAGCCATCAGGCGGTATTACAGAAGTTGTAATTAATTTATACAGCTTGTTTAACAACTGATTGAACATTGCTTCAATCTTTTGTTCTTGCAGACAGCTTCTATTTTACTGCAGCACTTCCTGTCATGATCTCCTGCCATGTGCTGTCACTTCTTTATCCTTTTTTTAAACCTTCAGCCTGAGGTCAGAATCCAGGTTTTGCTTCATAATGATGTCGGTTTTTTTGGGTCCTCGGAACACAAGAAATGAGGGCAATTAATTCCTTCAGTCACATTTTGTTCTATTTTGTGAGAAAACTATTTGTCCCCTTTGGCGTATCCTCTAACTGCTGATAACAGGCAATAGCTTCTAATAAGAAATAGAGTTCAGGGTTTTTTAAAGCACTTTTAGTCTATTTTCTATAGACAAATGACAAAACAAATTAGGCTATGTTTATTTTGTTCATTTTTAATGGCATAAAAAATATTTTTCCAAACCTTTTTATATCATAAAGACTCCTGAAGGGAACTGCACATACCAAAAAGGCCTTTTTCTGCACATCAGAGTGAGTGAATGGTTTGCTTATGGAAATTTTATGAATCTCTTTCTGTGGCCTTCACTCACCAGATTTCAAGCCAGTTAAATACCTGAGAGATTTTTCATCAATACATTGTACAATTTGCTCTCTACCACAAACATCTGCAATGAGCTGTTTTCCAACTCTCCAGTGGATTTCCTGGCTTGTAAAATCACTGCCGATATGCACATGGAATCTCAACTCATCCCTGAAACAGTTCATTCTTCTCATAGTTTGTCATCCATTTCTATAATATATACGGATTGACCCCAAAAACTTGGCATACATTTAATATTTGGTTGGAACAGGTTTATCATTAATTTTTAACATGTTTTTACTGTGCATGGATTCATTAAGCTTACATTATGCAATGTCATAACGTATATTTTCATCCAGAGTTTAGATTAAATGTTTGAACATGTTGTTACATGTTTTAACATGTTGCCAAAGCAGAATGACTCATAGAGTCGTCTGTAAGGCTTGTTGAATCAGAGACACTGAGAACAGCTGGTTTACAGCCGTTTACAGCCAGATACATTCTCAGCTACATCAGGTGCAATGCTAATGTAGGAGGAAAATGCTACATAACCTATGGAAAAGATCCCAAAGTGATTGAAATATGTTATCTGTTATTTAGCCTAAAGTTCTGTTATGTTTTGATTTCAGGGCAGTTTTTACTGAGGAACATAGTGTGGCTGTATTACTCAGTAACTTATTGTATAAAGTAGAAAATTAAATGTTTTTCATGATCAAAATTTTGCAGTTAACAAAAGTGATCATATTTTTCCTGTATTGCCCAAACCAACCAGAGTTGTATTACTGGTCTTTTGATCATATATACCGTATTTTTAATGTGTTAGAATCAGAGTAGAGTGTCAGGTTTTCTCCAGTGCATCCTAAGGATTCTTGGTCTGGTTTAGGTCTGAACTTTCCATGTGTGAAATCAATGTCCTGAACTTTTGTTGTTTGTTTCATTGTTTACCAATCGGATGATTCTTGGTGTTGTTCTTGTGTGTTCAATGTTCCATTACAAACTAAATCACATGGGTGTCACATGGGTATTCAATGAATGAGAGGCTAAATAGTAGTTGACTCCTTTGTTACCAACTAAAGTGTAATGATTACTCCAGTACTTTTCCAGTGGAAGGCTCTTATCCATTTGTTTTGATAAATCGAGTTTATTCTTTTTAATAAACAGTAAAATAACAATTCCATAGTATCTTCAAAACAGAAAAAAATTCATACAGTTACTCTGTTTTAACAAGGATTAGAAGAACCTAAAATAATATTTTATCAGTCCCAAGAAAAGTACCCCCAAATTTGTGATGATGCAAGAAGTTCTTGCAAAATCAGAGCCCAGAGCTTTAACTCTGTTTCAGCATTTGTGTGTACAATAAATCAGTCTACCGTGTAAATGAATGTAATGAATATATCAGGAGACATTATTAGAAAAGGTTTAGCTGACCACAGAAGGAGGAATCGGTCTGTGCATGCCCGGCATCTCATTTCAGACACCTTGTCTTCTGCATATCATCTCCATCAGAAAAACATTTGCATAATACCCCCAAATCAGTGGATTAGCACTTCCAGGAATGTTGTGACAGACTCCAGTGAATAAATACTCAGAATGTCATCAGTATGTATGTGGGTGTTGTTTATTTTCTGTATGTAAAAATGTTTTTAAATCCAGGAGCGGTTCTTTCATTGTGCTGCAGCAGGTCCTTGTCTCCTTCCAAACAACGCCCTGTGACATATCAGAGATGTGGTGTTGCTTGTTGATTGTGACATTGACATTAACCTTCGCTCTCTTAGTGTCTCAGGAGAACTTTGGAGAATGGCAAATAAATTACAGTTCTCTGACCTTCTGTCAGTGTATCGAGGCTTTAATAAAACCAGGTCTTGATTTTTAATTAGAAGCATCAGATGGGTTATACCTCCTGTGGCCTCTGACCTCTCTGTCTATTTTTTTTATTTAGACAGTCCTTTCCCAACACAATTTGGTGCTGATTAATAACAACTGATAGCGCTGTTGGCAGGCTACACTAAATGTCCATAACATACCGTTAAATTAAGTCTGTTCTATCAGCGGAGGACGCTGGCTGCTGTTATAGTGTATAATTTTTAGGTTTGGACAGTCAGTGTTCCTCAGCGGGGGCCTGCAGGCTCAGATGGTTCCTTCAGCTGTAATGAGTTTCTCACAATTCAGTGTTCCTGTCCAGGAATGGCTGTAGTCCAGAGGGATTGTGCCATGGTTTGAGGGGGCATTGAGGGTGCATGTCTGGCAGGCAAAGGTAACACACCTGACTGGAAAGTGATCATCAGCCCTTCTAAAGCAGCTTTTTGGATCTGCTAGCTGTGGTGCCTTGAGCGAAATCTTACCACGGGGGCTCATGTTTAATGAAAATGGCAAACCTAATTCACAACTTCCTCCCAGGCATTATGGTAATACAACATCTCATTTCCCCTTTCTCTTGCTTTTATACACACTTCAGGCATTCCAAGTTTACTAATGCTGCAAAGCTGGAGATAATGCACAATGGATTGTGTTCATTGATGAATTTGTCTGTTCAAAGGTATCAGGGCCAAGAACCTGTCTCTATGTGTTTGTATTGTCTCAGTCTATAGCTTGACCACAGCACACAGAGAAACCAATCATTATCCCTTCAACCTTTAATAAACACCTATCCACCTGTAGGCACAGTAAAAGGCTGTGTCATTAGGTAAATGCGTACAAGGAGAAGGTGGTTCCCTCTCACTTTTTAATATTCTTTCTCCTTTCCAGGCACGGAACACGATGTGCAGGAGAAGTGGCAGCAGTGGCCAATAATGGAATCTGTGGAGTTGGCGTGGCCTACAATGCAAAGATTGGAGGTACGGAGTGGATGAATAATTTGATCTCACAGAGGGAACTCTTTTTAACTGACAGAACAGTCAACTGGTGTAATGAAATACAGGTCCTGCAGTGCCTGTGTTATTTTCAGTCTATTTCTCGGGTGCAGAATGCCACTAAATCTTTTTAAGTATCACTACAGTTGTGTGGATTGGCAGTCTGCTGTAAGTGTATTGGTTTTGCATTCAGTAACAGCTCTGAAATGCAGTCTGTGAAATGACACAGTGCAGTAGCTTTGATTCAGTCTGCTTTAATTTAGTGTCAAACTCAGTGTTCTCAGTTTGTAACTCATTCCTTATATTCTGCACCCTGTTTGCTGTGTGGACGAACACTTTAGGCACAAAACCAACACCTGCAACATCCGCATACCTGACCACATACTTTAATGCTTTACTGACCTAATTTCAGCTAAAATTACTGTTAATAAGCTTCATGAGGGCTGAGTCTGTAGAAGTCTAATGATGGATGCTTTAAAGTGCAGATGCACCTAAGAAACAGCTTTGTGTAGTCACATCACTCTGCTGTTAGTGTCACAGCTCAAGGTAGAGACAGAAATGTAATAGCCGCTCTACAAATTTAATAATGTTGTCTTATATGGATGGTTGAAAGCGAAACAACCGTCCAAATCTATTTTTTGAAATCGGGTCACAGACGGGCTCAAGTTAAATTGTAGTAATACACATTTTGGAGGATAGATGTTGCGTTTCTGTTGTTTTAAAGTGATGAAACTTGGACAAGTCCTGTTGAGGTTAAACATTCTGGATGGTTTCACTTTAACAAATGAAATTTCATCACCCGATGTCTCTCAAAGCAGCATTACAGGAGTTTAGTTTTATTGAGGCAACAACAAAAAATAAAAAACAAATTTTCCTAGTTGTTTACTCGTAGTTGCTGTTTTTCTACTTGATGTTTCTCACATTTAAGTTTCCATGCTTGTTTTTCAATCCCAAAGGTACATTTGTGTAATTTTTGTCTGTATTGTGGGAAATAATTGTTTTAGACACTAACTTAGCAAAACCTAATACAATTCCTTGTTTTTCACTGACGTTCACTTGTCTGCTGTCACTTTTATTCTTTTCATAAATTAGCTTCAGTTTCTGCTATTAAGCATTGGTTGAGTCGTTCAGATCTCTAAAAATAAGTAAGTCTGATCCAATTTACACTCAGAGCTGCACTAATTTTATCCAAAGGAAGCCAAGTAATGTTTTCTTTCATCCCTTAGATGAATTTTTAGTCTCCAAGGATCTGCTTTACACTTGAGGAGATGGTTCACCCACAATTCCACTGATCTCATTCCTTTTTTCTTTTTACAACCAGCTCAAGCACAGATGAAAATCAATAAAGATACTGTTTGAATTATATGCTTGGGTCTACAGTAATCTCACAGTGGATGCACAGAGGAAGAACAGCAGCTTTGCACCACTAAAAAGACGTCAAAATTACACTATTACAGCATTCTTAACAAATGTGTCAAAATGCAGATGACATGTCACATCTTTCATTTAGAGCAGTGATCGAGTCCAAAGGAAATGTACAGTTTCCAGTCCTGAGTGGGACTGATTTGTGTGTGTTTGGGTTGCAGGTGTGCGTATGCTGGATGGAGAAGTGACGGACATGGTGGAGGCCCAGTCTCTCAGTCTGAACCCCCAACACATCGACATCTACAGCGCTAGTTGGGGCCCAGAGGACGACGGCAAAACAGTCGATGGACCTGCCAAACTGGCCAAGGAAGCCTTTCTGCGTGGAGTCACAGAGGTGGGTGTATGACTGTGCGAGACAGAATTATTTACTGCCTGTGTGTTGCTTCCTTTCAGCAGTAAGTAATTGAACTGTTCAGGCGTGAGAGGACACCAGTGGGCAGAACAAAGCAGTTTTTGACCCTGACAATTATAAATGGGAAGTAATGTCCTCTAAAAGCCACCAGGGAGGAAAATCTGGGAAAATGAATAGAAGCAGCACGGGCTGAAATAATTCATTTTCTTTTTCTAAACATTTTGTTTAGCTGAGGGGCAACTCTTTAAAGTTATTTTAGCTACCATATTTATTTATTTATTTTTTCTAGGTGCTTTCTAACAATTCCTGTTAATATTTATATCCGCTTTAAATTATTAACTATTTCTAATCAAAGGCCTGTCTGTATGCAGATACACTCACAGATTTTACAAGATGAATTTTTTAAATTGTCTGTCAGCTTCTAACAGCATGACAGTCTGAATATTAAACAACAGAGGAAGCAGAGTGTCGTGTCAACAGTCCTGTTGTTGATCACAGTGTTTTTCATTTGGCATAACGGGACTACATGAGAAATGTGCATATCAACAGATTAATAATCCAGATTACAGCCCTAACTGTCACATCTGCGCCTCCTTAAAAAGCACTTGATCCAGCGAGCGCCGCCGCTCACGGAGCTGCAGGATTCAAGGCTTGTGCCATAAAGTTGATTGGAACCGCTGACACTGACTACTAAGATAATTGGCACAGTGACAGCGCTGTCGGATAGTGGTTGGGTGGTGCGTAGCTGGAATTGATCAGTGCATGGAGAGAGAGATGGTGCCACTCAATACAATAAAGCAGCTCTTAGATGAAAATTATTGCACTTCAAAAGCTGAGAGGCTGGATGATTTATTACAATGAGCTGTTGTCATTTTGATCCTTTTCGTATTGCACTGCTGTCATGCAATATTTAGCTCGCTGCAATTTACTGAGTGACCACCCAGGCCTCTGTGATGTATGCTGGGTTTTAATGGGGCCTTTCTGAAAGGAGCCCTGGAATGAATTTGCCCTCATTTAATTGGGATTCCTATTAAAGATTGAATGAGATTTTGTTCTTGTCTGTGTCCTGTTACTCTGTGCCATAATTAAATGAAAGGATGTGTGTTGTGCTGTCTTTTTCTCTCATTTGTCTAAATGTTCTTTACTCTCCAGGGTCGTGGTGGTTTGGGCTCCATTTTTGTGTGGGCTTCTGGTAATGGAGGAAGGGAGAAGGACAGCTGTAACTGTGACGGCTACACCAACAGCATTTATACCCTGTCCATCAGCAGCACCACACAAAACGGCAACGTTCCCTGGTACAGCGAGGCTTGCTCCTCCACCCTCGCCACCACCTACAGCTCGGGGAACGTTAATGAGAAACAGATAGTGAGTTGTGGCTGTGTGCAGTGTGTCCTCTCTGTCTTTGTTTCCCTCATGCAAAGCATCGGCTTTCTCTCTCTGTTTCACCCTTCATGTCTGTGCTCACACAGGGAGACGGTTCCAGTGAATTTCCAAAAAGTTTAGTAGAACTATTTGACCAGAAGGAGTCATCCAAGTGTGCAAATTTAATAACTTATTTTTTTCTGTTTCTCCTTTATAAATAAAACACACACAAAAAAAGCCTGTTGCACAATTCCTTAGCCCAGTGTGATGCCTTAAAAATCCAAAATCTGAAGATGGGGAGTTTACTATACTAAAACAGAAACTGCAACCAACAGAAAACAGTTACATTCCAGGAAACTATAAATAGAGAGTGTTTTTTGTAAAAAAAAAAAAACCAAACAAACAAAAAAACTGTAATACTTTTATTTATTTATATAGCACATTCCAAGATACAAACCACAAAGTGCTTCGCAATCAAACAAGAGAGACCAATGAACCACAATAAAGAATTTAATTGAAATTAAGGATCAGAGGGCAAGTGCATTTCTTGTTCTGACTGCAGAATGCACGCAGCGGTCCTGTTCGTGGGTGAAGAAAAGAATGAGGTGGGAGATTTCAACCCAATTTGCTCCTTAGACATCCCCCGAAGGATGTGTGGAGCTCAACCATTAAAGAGGAGTTCAAAGCAGAGTTTGTTGCTCCTCCACATTTAAAAAAGACATTTAAAGTGGTTCAGTTAGGACGCCGCTCCCGTTAGGAGTGTCTGATTTGTCTGACAGGAAGCAGAGCAGACAGATTATATCTGTTGACTGGATTGGTAATGCCTCAGTGAACCCCCTCAGAAAACCAGGAGGTAGCTGGAGAAGGTTGACTCAGCCAGACTGGATGAATCAGTAGACGATGAATGAGTGGAGTTTAAGCTAAATGATTAACTAATGATCAAAACAGTTAAAGATGTACTTTTATTTTTCACACTAAATAAATGGGAATCTTTTCAGCGCTTTAGAAACCGAACAATCCACGCTTTTATTTCTGTTGACTGAATTCCATCATGACTTATTCGCTACAATTTATTCAGTTTTGGGCCATTAAAATTATTATGAATAATGAGCGGCTGGAGCACCATCTAACAAATCTGTTGCTGCTTAACATTCCTGTCACAAGCATTAAATCTTTCCCCCCCACACAGACATGAACACACACAAGCATGTACACACACTTTCCTTTTGTAGCATGCAGGGTAGCAGTGAGACAGACAGTTTATGACATCTCCATGACATACGGCTCGTCCTTTAATGCTTTTGTGATGTACTCGTTTAATTATGATGTCACTTGTGAAGTCAAGAATGACAAATCAGAGGAGAGGAGAGAGTTATACAGGGGAGGTTGGATTTTTTTCGGTGAAATTGTTTGAATATAGAACCTGCTCATTAAATATAATAATAGTTTAAAAGATCAGTGACTATATGTTCTGTTCTGTTTGGTATATGTGTTAAAAACATTTAGTACATTTTAATATCGTTGTTATTCAGTGACCTCATCTTTTGGATCGTTCAGTTGGACTGTAGTGTTTTTCACGAGGCAGAGTTTTGTAACTTCTTGATTTTGGTTTTCATTGCACAAATTCTCTGGCTCTGCACCAACTTGCCTCTCATTCATGCAGTGGGAGAAATTCACATCTGGGAGCTGCCCAGTGAAACCACAGCCTTGTGCTGTGGATCATTTAAGATGTCTGCTGAAGACGTTCTGTTTAAAAACAATCGCTACTTAAGAGAAGAAGATGCCATTTCAGTTGTTTTATTTTATTTTATAGATTTTCTGGCCTTCTAATGCAGCAGCTAATTGTGCCTTCTGCAAACACACGAGTTAACAATTGAATGTGAAGGAGAATAAAGGGTTTTACTATTAGAAGGAAGCATTTGGCACATTTTTGCTTACTTTCTCAAAGCTGTTTATTTTTACATTTCTAGCAGTGCTAGATTTATATAAAAACCAATAAAATTGTTGGAGTTAAGCTCTCTGTGCTCGTCTTCCTTAGGTGACTACAGACCTCAAATCAAAATGCACGGACTCCCACACTGGCACATCAGCCTCCGCCCCGCTGGCTGCTGGGATCATCGCTCTTGCCCTTGAAGCAAAGTAAGAGCTTATCACCATTTTTCTGAGTTGGCCTTGTATTGCTCTTCTGCTGCACTGCCTCATTCTCATGTCTACTTACTCACTTGTATCGAATAAATTCAAATCAATGCTAGAAATATATTTTTAAAAAGTACAAATATATCTTGAATACAACAAGCTCATTAGTCTGTGCAGTTAATATTCTGAAGAAAGTGGAAGCTGACATATTCAGATTTCAAAGCTGCTTGAATTAATGTGCACCTGTTATCGTTTCCTCACACGTGGGTTAAAAAAAAAAGAATATTTTTAGAGGCTAATATATTCATCCATTTTGGTGCAGCTTTTTAAAGCTCTAGTATTAATCAGAAAATGCTGGTGTTGCCTGTTTCCACAAGAATTTGGCACCATTATTCAACTTTTTTCCAGTGTAATGTTTTTTACCTAATTGGCACATATTCAAATTGTGCTTTTATAAATTACTCTGAGCACTAATCATTCTTATCTGGTCACACAGCGCTAATGGAGGGACAAAGAAATTTAAAATGGCCCTGAAAATGAGTAATTAGTTCTGCAGCAGAGTGAGATGGTAAACAAAAGTCTGCAATTATGAGTGAATTAGATGTGGACATTTTAAAGTAAAGGTGCTTCATACACAATGAAGTCATAATGAATGTGAAGTTTTTAATCACTGATGGACAAGTCCAACTGTTTTCTGCCTGCTCAGCTTTAGCATTGCTGCAAAAATAATAAAAACGGGGTGTTTTGTTAGATTTACTCTGCACAAAATGTTTTACCAAAGGGCAGAAATTAGTGTAAAACACATGTTGACTAAAGGCTTAATGAATGCAGGAGAGAATTGGACTGGAACCTCGTTGTTTTAATTATCCGTCCACCTGCAGGTTAGAACTACAGCATGTATTGTTTAAGGCGCTTCTTTGATCTGTTTTAGTGGCTCAGCTTGATTTATAACCCAGATTCTTACCATGTGTTTCCCCTGTTTGTGGATGTGTGTGTGTTTCTTTTTATGACTCTGTGTGTTTCTGTTTTTGTGTACTTACTTTCCAGTAAAAACCTCACCTGGAGGGACATGCAACATCTGGTTGTACAAACTTCTCGCCCTGCTCACCTTCTCACAAACGACTGGAAAACCAATGGCTTTGGACGCAAAGGTACATCCGTTTTTCTTTCTCTGCCCTTTGCAGGAAACAGTTTTGGACACAATCATTTATAATGCACCTAACAAGACATGCTGATTAGAAAGTTTGGGTCCAACTTGTAAGCAGAATGCAGATGTTCATGTTTTTCTTTGTCTTGGTTTCTGCAGTCAGTCATTCATATGGATATGGTCTGCTTGATGCCAGTGCAATTGTATCGTTGGCAAAGACGTGGACCAACGTTGGGCCGCAGAAGAAGTGTGTGATCCCCATGATCAGTGAGCCAAGGTTAGTTTGCTGCACTCAAACACTTTTGCAAAATTTGCTCCCAGTACCTTTCTTTTGATGTTGATTATTTTAGTATATGGTGAAAAGATTAGTTAAAAGTAATTTATTGCAACTTTTGAAGAAATTCGCTTCCTTTAATCCCACATTGGTTCATTTTCTGGAACATTTTGTGGCCCTTTTGATTTTGATTCTCTCATACAGTTTTTCTGGAAAACATCTAGAAAACTGCAGGGTTTATTTTAAAATAGCTAGAGTCACAAAAACTTTACAGATGTATAATTGAGCTCAGAATGAAAGTCACATTGGAAAACGGTGTCTGATTTGAGTCATGGAGGCTGAATTAAAGGTCCATGAAGAGAACAACCTAAAGGCCTGTTTCAAACTTCAACATTTATTTCCCAGATTTTATTTTTTGTTTTTTTGGACTTATGAAATTAACTCTTCCCCCCTGTGAGGTGTCTGTATGATGTTAAACATATAGAGGTTATGTTTATCACACCTTGCTTGACCCTATTGTGATGCCACGTCTTCATCAACCTGCAGATGCCCGTTAAAACACCTTCTTTTACTGTAAGCATCAATCCTCAGCCATCTTCCTCCTCCTTGTTCTGTTGTCAGAGTCTAAACTGTGTCTGACGTCTCCTCTTCATTATGCACTCCCTGTCACTTGTCTCTCTGGGTTTGAGGTTTGTCTCTTTTACTGCAGCTACGAGGCGCTCGGAGCAGATGGCTCGAGCGTCTGGGAACTGCAGTCAAGGCAGGTTATTCAATTTACATTTTTGGATTTTAGCTGGCTAGATTATCAGGAGTGACTTGTAAAAGATGAACAGGCGGCATTTTAACATTTTTTCCTATTGTTAATTCATCTGAAAAGGGATGAAATTATTAACACATTATACGGCATGATTAATGTTATAGTTGTTTAAATCACTGTTATAAATGGCTTGGCTCCCAGTTAAAGTGATTTATTGTGAACACAGACATTCATTTGCATAGTGGTGAAATAATAAACAAACCTTTAAGTGATGTTAAGCAACTCATTTATGAATTTCAGAGTGACAGCTCTGTGATCTGAAATCTATCATTAGAACAAATTAGAACAAACAGTTTTTATTTGGAAAATTGATTCTGTCAAAAAAGTTGCAGAGGATCTTCTCTGATCATTTAACTAACAGAATAAAGAAACACACACACACACACACACAGAATGTACAGTATGTAGCCATTTCTACATACATTGTTATGAGGATTAAACAATACAAGTTGTGCAAATGATCACAAATAACATCTAAAAATATTTTTGTGTTGGCTTCAAACACGTGCATTTGTTTTATTTATATGATTAACATGTGATACTTATCAAGTGTGTGGATATTAGCATATTGATATTTAGTTTGGTTTGTGTTAACTAATACATCTTTGTTCTCATGAGGTTTTGAGACATGCACATGCAACAAATGGCTAATAATTGTGTAATTTAAGTTCCTAATAAATTATCAATCTCTTTCTATAACTTAAGTGTATAGATTAGCTTTTGTTACATTTAAGCCTGTAGTTTTAAAAAAATTCATATTTTGGTCTCATGTTTTATAACAACCACAAGTCAGTTCTTATAAACTGACCTAAGCTGATGAAAGAAAACCTGGAACTACATGATCTTTGATGCTGATGATGTACCATAAAGCTAGTCTGTGATAATCGATGAATTGGTAGAAAATTGTAAAAGGATGCATTTAAAAATCTGTTTGGAAAGTTTCAATCATGCAGATTTTTTTTTCTTTATTAATCAACTTTAGCTTGCCAATTTCCATTGAACTGCATGGTTCTGTAGCAGGGAGCACAGAATTTAGACTTTAAATGAAATTGGCCAAAATTTACAGCAGGATTAATTTCCCCTCATTTAAGGTGGAAGTAGCAACATCAGGGGAAGAGAAATCTGTTCAGCACTCATTTTATAAACGAAACACTGATATTTAGCACCAGTTTATTGATTTTTAGCTTCATGAAGATGGAGGTTGTATTGCAATAAAAAAAAAAAAGTGATGGATTTCAAATCTGTATTAACTTGGCTTTTTAATGCATCCTCATTTCATTTGCTTCAGTCATGACAGTGTCCCTTTGCTGCCTAATATATCCAACTGCTGGATGCTGTCTATCATGTTTTTGGCTTCATCCTCAGTGGTTGCAGCATTACAGCTAATCTGCTCATCGACTGTGTAATTACTCTCACCGGCAGAAGAGGGAGACAGAAGTTCTGTTGCCTTAAAAATGGCACATAGACACCATGTTTGGAATAAAAACGTACCTAAAGCAGGTACATAAAGGTTGTTTGAAGTCTGTGTAATTAACGAGATTCACAGACAAAGAAGTAAGCAAAGATTAAGTAATAAATAAATAAATTAAATACAAATGTGTGTTATTTGGGACCATGTTGTTACAAATATTACTGATAAAGTAGAAAGAACAACAAGATTAGGCTTCTTGGTACGTTGTCTATCTCTTGTTGGTGTTGAACAGACCTGCAGTAAATCTGCCTTCATCTTTGAGTATTTTCTAAACCATTGCCATGTTTGCCACAGTGTGACAAGTTTTCCTTCTTCCAGCTCTTTAATCCCAGTTGCATACACCACCTTGACCCTGACAAATTAACTTCAGCAGCAGTTTGTATAAATTTCCATTTCCTTCTCAAATTTAATGGCACCACCAATTACCATATAAATATACGTGGTGCAAACGTGCATTTTAGATGTCTGTTTGCATTTTGATGTCATGTTGAGTAGTCAGTTTTACGTCTAAGTACTAATTCTAGAAGTGCTAATCTTCTAGATGACTTCTCCTGTGTGAGGCTGATTCATGAGTCAAAGGTATTTATTATAGGTATTCCTACAATCCTGACTGGAAAACCCATGATGGTTTGGACTAAATCAGGACTAGTTGTCTGTGAAACTGCCTGACTCTTTAATTTGGGCACATCTGTGTAACTAAAACTCTGTGCTGTCCTCTATCTTAGAATTGTTACGGATGTGTGTAATCTCCTAAGAGGATTTGAGGTGAAGTAAAGAAAGGCTGGGTGAATTACTCGTTCCGAGAACAGCGGTGCTACAGGTTGAGGCGCTAATCCTTTTCAGTGCTACAAAACTCTTCATCCTTAGAAGCTCCCAGTGTAGCCCAGAGCAAAATGTCACACATTTTTCTGACTTATCCACCAAACAGAATAAGTTGGAAACAAAATCCAATTTCACTGAACTGACAAGTAATGTCCTCTACTGACTGAATACTTTGTCGGCTGTATTTTACAGGAACATTGGCAGTCGTTTGCTTATTAACAAAAGTGTTGATGCCTGCACCGGCTCAGACAGTTGTGTGACTTCACTAGAGCACGTCCAGGCCCGGCTCACCCTGACCTACAATCGGAGGGGAAACCTGGCCATCCATCTCATAAGTCCTGCCGGCACACGCTCCACCCTCCTCCACCCCAGGTACGAATGCTACACAAACACAGACAGTTCATGTTGGCTAAACGTCTTTACACTCCTGCTGTCCTGATTTCCTGCAGACTTCATGACTACTCATCAGAGGGGTTTAATGACTGGGCCTTCATGACCACCCACTCCTGGGATGAGAACCCCAACGGGGTGTGGACGCTGGAGATTGAGAACGTAGCTGGTGCCAGCGACTACGGTACAACCGCTTTGTTACCTCATGTTTCTGTATTTCTAAAATGTTGTTTTATACAAACGTAAAAATGAAAAATCACGAGTCCCAAAAAATAAGTTTTTTTCTTCTGAGCAAAAGTCATGAAATGGTCTTTCTTTAGTACCTAACTGATTTAAATCTGTTGGGTCTACTCTTCAGCTCAAAGGTTCAAGGTTCAGTTGGTTCAAGGAGATTAGAGATCAAGTGTCTTTACTGTCTTTGAGGGAGTTGATTCTGTGATGCTTCGGAGCAATCAGTTTTCCTATTCATCACACTTTGTACACATGAGAAATCAGTGAATCACACACCGTCCTCTCAGCGAGGATGTATGAAAGGATCTACCTTTGATTTTCATGCTGAAGGCTCCTCCTCCTCCTCGATCCTCCTTTTCCTCGTCTTCTCAAAGGTGTGTTTCAGGGATAAAAAATTTAGCTCAGGTTTGTGAAGAGGAAACAATATCTGGGTCATGAAAGGAAGGAGGACACTAGACAACAAGAGTTTTAGAGAAAAGCATTGTTTTTGTTTGTCCTTGGATCATCCACCAGCAACCTGAACATTCCACTTCTCCCACAATGCAGTGCTTCAGCCAAGACGAGCCCAAAAAACAGATCTGAGTTATCATCTCACACATCCATCTTTTGCTTGGCTTTATTTACTAAAGTGAATCCTCACACAAGACTCGACACTTGAACGATTCTTGGAAGATGTGCACTTAATAACTCAACTTAGTCCCAGAATGGAGTCATGCTGTGTCTAAAATTTGAGGCTCATATTGCTGATTTTTTCTGTCAGGAATATCAGAGTCTTAAGGCAAGAGAGTTCGTTCTCAAAATCCTTTGGGAGTGCCGGAGCGTTACAGTTTTTGACAGGCCTACTTCTAATTTCTCTTTTTATTCCCATCTCTCCTCTTAGGCACTCTGACCCAGTTCAGCCTGGTGCTGTACGGTACCGGCTCCACATCTTCCAGCTCCTCCGAGGAGTCCCAGTCCAGCAACGACAGCTGCAAGACTTTGGATCTGCGGGTGAAATGCATCGGTAAGACTGGAAGCTCTTTTCTCTAGTTTGTTTCTTACAGGAAGTCACAGCAGTCAGAGGGGGGGTAATTCAAATAAAGGAGCCTGATTGGTGTGAAAACCATCCAATGTGATGGTGTGTGTTCAGCTGCACCTGTTTGCATTGTGAGCCTTGATGAGACATTCACTCTGATAATCAGTCATGACAGCAGGCAACCTTAACCAGGAGTATCAGCTTAAAGTAAATAGACGTCTGATCAGATGAAATAATCTTGACCTCAGGTCTCCTTTAACTAATCTTGTTTTGATTTAAAGAGCTGCTTCTCCGTCTTAATGCAAATATTGCTACAGGCAAGGTCTAACCTGAGACAGTGACAGTCTGACCCCTACAGGCTGTCAGAGGTTCTTACATCTTCACACCTTTAAGAGCTAACTGAATGTAATTATCACGTATTTGATTATCATCTCACACTTTATGATAATTGTATATCACAGGAACATCACGTTCTGTGACTAGGGGCTCACTTTAGCTGGTTTTTCCCAAAAGAAATGTGTGCTGGGTTTAATAGGCACTCCTATATTCTTTATATTTTTCTTCCAGGACGTTAGACTTTTTAGTGATTTAAAAAAAAATTATGATCTTTGTTTTTTTAAATGTTGTAAGGATTTTTAGAGTTTTATCTTTGAACCATGGCTGATTTTTCACTCAATTCCTGTCCAGTTCTTGAAGCTGACCATGACAGAATACTGTAGGTGTGGCTAAAGATCAGGAAAGTGAAGAACAAAAGAAGAAGGGTCAGGTTTTAAAACAGTCTAAACAGCTGACACACAGTATCAAGAGAAAAAAGAAAACAATAATTCAGAAAATGTTTGACACAATCTGAGAGATGCATCATCCTTCAGTTGATCATTGACTGTATTTTCAGCTAGTAGCATTCTGGGAATCACCTTGTTGGAGCTAAAATGTGATTATCTGTCCATCAAACTGTTTTCTTTAACATTTTTTAAAGATTCAAGAAAAGAAATGGGAACAAATTGTGTTTCTGTGACAGGCCGCTGATAACCAAGAGCCTAAAGATGACATTAAAATGTTGTTTTTTGTTATATGTGGACACAACACTGGTTCAAGCCTTAAGTTTAAGAGCCTTTTTGTACCTGAGTGATTTATGGGTTGGTGTTTAGGTCCTTAACAAACAAGCAAAGGCATTCCTCTAAAACTACTTGGGCGTATTGGACTAAAACAAATAAAGCAACCAAAGTCCGATAAACCTCCATCTTGGACACAACAGATGATGTTGTAGTAGCTAGTTGAGCTCTCTGAGCCTGGTCTATTTGCGTTAAACTCCTAGTTCCTTGCTTTTGGCTCTTCTGACTTGCTTTAAGAGGTAAGCGTTGTGTACAGCTGCTAATTTCTGTTTCTCTCTGCTGCAGAGTGCAACGCCGGCTACTACCTCTTTCAGCAGAGTTGTGTGAAAGAATGTCCAGCGGGCTTTGCAGTGGGCTCCCAGCCTCTCAACTACACAGTGGGAAACGCCGTGCTACCATCTTCTGTCCCAGCCTGCCTGCCCTGCCCGTCGCCCTGCGTTACCTGCAGCAGCCTCAGCCCACAGTCCTGCTTGTCCTGCCCCCCTCACAGCTCCCTGGACCACACCTCTGGTACCTGCCTGCACCTCAACCAATTCATGCGTGAGTCTCCTGGCAGCTTCATGGTGGCCCAGGGGATCCAGAGATCCCAGCTCGAGCTCAGCTCCCAACTGCCCATGACCATCGCCGTGGTTAGCTGCATGGCCATCATTGCCACCTTCGCTGGCATCTTCCTACTGCTGCAGATGCGCTCCGGTGCTCGCATCAAGCTGCCCTTGTTGGAGGCCGGTGGCGGCTTCAGCCTGGGGGGGAATAGGGTGGTGTCTTACCGCGGCATCCCGACGGTGTGGGGGGATGACGGAGTGAATACAGACACGGATAACGAAGAGTTTGACGTCCAAAATGAGAGGACTGCCTTTATCAAAACACAAAGTGCTCTTTAATGCCTCCACACATTCTTCCTCCTCCTGCTTTTTAAATCATTTCCTCCTCATTTGTCTGACAATTCAGGGCTTTTGTTTCTGTCCTTCACAGTCTCTTCTGGTCTCATCCACCATTCTTTTTTCCCTCAGGTCTCTTACCTGCTTTTTGTTGTAGGACCTGGTCTTCCTCTCTGCTGTGGGAGACCTGATGGGAAGCTGCTGTTTCTCAAATCTGGGGAAATTCTGCGCTTTGGTCTCTTCACACATCGGTGAATTTCTATTTAAGCAGCACTTTTCCTTCTTTTTACCCATAACCACAGAGCGCCTGTCTGCGCAAAGTCCATTTTCCTTTTGGAACCTTTTTTTTTTGCAGTAAACAAATGATTATCATTTGACTCATTTCCAAACGTTTTTCTCCATTTTCATTAGTCTCCATGCAGTAGCCAGATGAGATTGTTGAATGTGAGTGAAGATGCGCGTGAGCTTCTGATTAAATGAGTACGCATGAATATGAGTGTCTGGGTCCGATGAGCAGGGAACAGCGGCGTTCCCTTTACGAAACTGTTTAAGCAGGTCCCACCATTTAGTTTTTAAACTAATTGATAATAAATTATGAGGCACACCGTCCCACTGGAAACATTTGTTCTCTCCAAACTCATTTAGTAAAATATGTCCAGAAAGTGCCACACGTTTGTAGTAAATCATAATTTTATCGTCTTCAGACGAAGAGTAAAAGAGTCCATTAGAAATGGCAGAGTCTCTTAATAGAAACTCTCAAAACCTGTTCTGGTTCCTCCTGCGTTCATAACCTCATGAGAACAAAAACTATAAGAAAACAAAAGAAAAAGAGAGACGCTGCTTGGTCAACCCCCGAGGCACAATCCCTTCTAGGGATGTTTAATCTGCGTCTGATGTGCTCACCTCGTGAACCTGAGAGGGGAATCAGCTGAGGCGCTGCTTGTTTTTGTGACTGTGGATCTTCTCAGAGCAGCTGACAGGTGTCGAGGTACCTGTGATTGATTTCTTGACAGAGCAGACACAGTAACAATGCATCAAGGCTTCCCTGCTGTCAGAGCACATCAGCGCTACAAACACGCATTGTAATGGCTGAATGTTAGTTTGTGTGTGTGTGAGTGTTGGAGTGAGTTCGTTGCATTGCGAGGATGGAAAAATGTTTACCCAGCCTTTGAAGTGAGGGTTCCTTCTTCACCTCCTTCATCTCACAGTCTCTGCTCTCCTCTTCAGATCCAGAGAATTGTTTTTAAAATCCCCACGTCGACTCTCTGCAGCTCATCAGTGTCTCTGCACTCATCCTCTATTCTTCTTCTAATCTGAATTTCAAATAATCAATTCAGCATACTTGGCAATTATATTCCGAATGATACCGCAGCAAAGGATTTATTCTGAGAGATTTTTAATAATACCTTTAGGGAGTTTTTTTTTTCGTCTTGGGCTGGTTATCATATGAAATGTGCATCTCATTGTTTAATCCATTATAGCCATTTTGATTCCACTGATCTCTTTCTCTACTTTAAATCATTAGTTTTATTATTTTTTTCTTTTATTTCCTGTACAAAATCAGTGGAGCTTGCTAAAAGAGGTTGTCATGGTGATGGCGTGCATAGAAAACTGCAGCTGCTCGTCCGTTTTATCTACCTCTCATATCATACAGCAATGGTTCATTCACACTTAGAGGGGATGTCAAATCACAGGGGTTAAATTCTATCTAGGTTAGATCTAATAAGGCTTTTTTAGGGGAAAGATTTAGGAGAATATATGCTTTAGAAGAGAAACAGATTTGTAATTCAGAAATTGTAAAACTGTTTAAGTTCTGCTACCCTGGATCTCCTTTTAAATCCATTACCTTCAACGATTGGCATTCATGCGCAGTCACACTTGCGCTTTAAAACTTGTTGCTGAACTGAAAGAGGTGGAAGAAACAGAATTGATGGGGAATGTTTGTTTGGTCCATCTCTAACTGGGCGTCTCCTCTTAGAGTTATTTCCTTGTTTGTTTGTTTTGTTATTTTCAAGTTTATGTCACTGACAATCAATTTGCTTGTCCTGAGAGCGAGAAGGTGCAGAGGCGCACAAATAAAATCAAATTGTAGCTACCAATTTAACCACTTGTGTTACAAAGCCCGAACAGGAGGTGTGTTCATAAATATGCATTTGAATGTGATTTAAATTGCAGAACTACATTCAGAAAAAGCTAAAAGTGATTGTGAAACCCCATACCTGCTCAAATTCCTCTTCAAAGAGACGGAGGGAGATTAGTATGGATGCTGTGGAACACAGCACCGAGCCGGTGGAGCCCAATCCGCCTCAGATGGCCACTGCAGGTGTTGCACATCTGCTTTACTGCAGCAGTTTATGAACCTGGGAGTAGATTGGGTGAAAGTGCTCTCAAAGTTAATTGCCGCGAGTGTGTTCTGCAGCGCTTTGAGTGATATACATTAGTGCCTGCTGCCATTTAGGCTTTGATCAGTCCCTGTTTAACTTCAGCCAACAAAATCTTATTGACTTACCAGCTTTGAGCAAAGTGTATAAACAACAGTTAATGGGCTAATGAAGAAAAAGAATCACTTCCAATTAAAACCTTGCTGCTTAGAGTTTTCTTCTTTTTGAAGAATTATGATGAAAGACTCAATCTAGTTCATATCAGACACACACACACGCACGCACGCGCACACACACACACACTGTGCTTCAACTCTTACAAAAAGTTGTCCCTAAAACGCGACAGTTCTGGGCCTCATTAGTGCAACGCTCAGTGATTTCTACATCTTGGCTCGATGAACTCACTACAGCCTGAAAATTGAGCTGAGGAACTTTTTGTATTCAAGGGTTTTAACTTTTAAAAACCCCTGAACATAAGCAGCGTTAATTAGCTTGTGCTTCCAAAGCTGCTGAAAAGCATTAGCAGCCAGCTCACTGCTGATGTAAACGACACACTAAAAAGAACAGGTTCTCTAATTGTCCCAGAAAGCAGCTTTTAATTATTAGAAAGCCACCAACTCAGTGGCTGTAAAGGGTGGAGCCTTTAACAACAACCTGTTTGTTGTAAAGTCTGATCAGAGAGAGAAAAGTCACAATAGAGACCTGACTTTCCACGGCTGATATTTAATTTTGTTCTCATACGGAGCTCGGTGTTGCTCCTGTTCAGCTTTAGGATGTAGCCTGAATTGATCCACGTGAAGTCAGATGTAGTTGATAGGAGCAATATCTTTGGCAAAACCAAAGACAATCATTTTAATGCCGTCTGTTTTGTACTAGAAGGTGTTGCTTTCGGGTTGGTGCGTCCCATCGTCCCCTCCTTCAGTTGAGTTCAAAGTGTTTTGTTGGAGCTGTTCTGTCATGTCTGCCTTTGTGAAGATCTGCGGGGACATCCTGTGTGGAGGGAGGAGGTAGAATGTATCCCATCACCATTACCTTAAGGGCTGAGTCAGATCTGTGTCTGCACATCGCTTTGTTCAAGTCAAAACACGAAACACTTTGTGACGGAGGGGCAGTCAGTGGAGCCTCCTCCCACCTCCTCGTGAGGTTCCTGACCTGTGGCTCGCTGCACACAGTACCTTACAGACTTGTGACCTATGATTAATGTATAAAAATGACTATCTTACATGGGACATAACTCTAAAATAAGGCCTATTTTTGTACTATATGAATGGTGCAGTGTAATTTACTTGTAATTTAAAGATCTTTTTTCTTTTTTTTTGGCTTTTTTTCCCTCCTTTTTATTTAATTGATGTCAATTATAGATTCTACTAAAATAAAGATCTATGCAAATTTAATGTGTGTTTTCTTTATTTCAATGTGTTTTAGGGAAGTATTGTTAGAGATGGGAACTGCTTCTTGGTTAAAGTGAAATAATCTGTTAATTTAGGTAAAAATATATTTTTACAGGATTATTAAAGTTCAGCAATCTGTTTAAATGTGTAAAAATTAAAGTTTATTCTCAGACCACCAATATAAAAAGTTTAGTTTTCTTGCTTTAGATGGTTGCAGACAAAATTTGGAGGTTTTCCTTAATAGATCAACAAAACAAATCTGAGTCATGATGCAATAAATAAAAAGAAATGGTTGGCATCATTTTCTTGGAATTTATTTTGTTTGTCCATATTGGGGACATTTTTAAACTAAATTTCTGGTTGGTTTATAGTTCAAAAATACTTGTGTCTCTCATCTACAGACACGTTTACAGTGATACAGCAGAAAGTAGAGCAAAAAGAAAACTAAATAGAAGTACTACAAGTAATAAACTAAGTAGAAAATAAAAATAAACACTAATAAAATATGCTAAGATCAGTAAAAATGTTAGCATTGTGTCAGCTGATTGTTTATTCAAGTGAACGTTTTACAAACTTAGTCCATAAAAAGTTGTAACAATGCAAAAAGCAGCATAGCAGTTCGTTCCTCATCCTCTTTGTTCTATTTCCTAATCATCTAAAAACATCCAGTTCCTCTTAACCAACATTTAGCCACCAAATTCTTGTTTTAGAGGCTGAACTCAAACATCTGCTGTTCCCTCTTTACGGCACATTTTAACTCTTCTTCACTTTGTCCTGCGAGTGTTGTTGCTGATGTATGGCTGGTGTAATTTCACCAATGAGGCTACAACAAACGCAAACCAGGTCATAAACAAAAGTAATGATGCGAGCCTGGTTTCAGACTGCGGTTACAAGAAAATGAATAGCTTAGTGTTTTGTGCAAAAAAAAAAAAAGCCCTAATAATATATGTGTGTTCTGTTGTGGTCTACCAGGGGGCAAAATGGGTTTAATATAATGCATAACAGCAGGGAGGGGGTTGATTGTTTTAAGTGCATGTGCAGAAACATGAGTTTTAGTGATAATTCCAGTGTTGTTGCAGGTTTTCAGGATCACATCAACCTCTAATGTGACCTGACTGATCAGACCTCATGTCCATGATCATAAAGTCATATTTAACAAACAAAATCATGTGTCCACTTCTGATACATGAGTGAATTCATTGCTTCTATAAGAACAAAAGCCTGACATTAAACTATGCATTCTCTGTATTTGTTCTTGTCCATCTAACCAGAATCAAAAATACTGAAACATTTACACAAACATGAAACTGAAAATGCCTCATGATGATTAACAAACCTTAAAATATTTGTACTTTTTACTCTCTGCGCTGCGGTCCAGTCACATTGATTTAAAATAAAATCTAAACCTTTTTATATCACTAATTCAGTTTCATTTGATTGACTTAAACTTAAAACCTTCTTGAAATAACCCTTTTTTAAATTAAAGCTGTCAAAGTGAAATGAGGAAACTAAAGATTCCCTCAACTTTTTCACAGTTCTACATGAGCTGACTGATGCCACAAATAAAACCAAAGCTCCCTAATCAGTGTTTTCCTGATGTTATTACCAATATTTCTAAATGCAGAAATGTGAAGCACATCACTGCAGAGGTTACGTCATTTCTTTAAGTTATGATATTAACAAATGAATTTCTTATAAATGCGACATCATCTCTATAGATTCATGAAAAGCTTGTTTTTATACTATTTATGTAGACTGGGTTTAAATAGATTTTTGAGCACAAGAAGTTGCTGCATCTCATCTCTGCAAGTGCAGCAAGCCAGCAGATCACACAAAATCTGTTTGTGTTACACAGAGCAACAGCAGATAAGCAGCGATCACAATGAAACACACAAAAAAACTTTGAGCTCAAATCGGGCTGCAGTCAACCTGTCCTGTTTTTCAATAGATGTGTTAGTTTTTATATAAAAGCATGGGTTTGTTTGTTGAGGTAAAGACACATGCAGTTGTAACTCAAGAATGTGCTGCAGTAGAAGTTTGTAAATTGAAAGTAAACTGGTAAGTAAACTGACGAGAGGAAGTGCAGCCCCAAACGAACCGCTGTAGGGAAGTGAAAACCTCTATGGTCAAAGAGAGAAATGCTCTTGGCCATTAGAGCAGCTGCTGCAGCTCTCCACTCTGTCGCTGCTGCACTCAAGAGAATGAGCTGCAGGATTCACTGCTGACAACAAGTCACTTGCAGGAGGAGAGTGTAGCGGTCCAGAGATGGGCTTTGGGAAGGATCTTCGGTGTCCACAGGCCCACGCGGGGGTGCTGCGGCTGCTGGACTCAGAGCTTCATCTGATGGAGGTCATGAAGAAGTGGATGGGTCAACGGGCAAAGAGTGATCGGGACTTTTCAACGCAGCTGCATCAAATGACTGCCATGGCTGAAAAGATGGAGCGAGCTCAGACCTGCCCGGGGTTGGATTACATCAGCCAGCTCAACAAGGTGAGCTTCCTGCTGCCTCCAATCCCCCACACACACTGATGGAGTCATTTAGAGTTTATTGCTCCAACAGGTCAAATGCTCCGAACAATAAGTTATTTTATACAAAACGACAAAAGTTTTACAAAAGGCCTAAAATAACCAAACCAAAGATTCACCTAAAGTACAAATACATCATCTAGGTCCTCTTATTGCACCTAGTTGGCTCATTACTTTAATGTTGAATATGTTCTCAGTTCAAACTAAGATTTCACTCACTTGCAGTGCACCATTGCTGAAGCTGCACAGCTCTGTAAATTTTTAATCTGTGAGGCTTTCAGAATATCTGATCAGCACATCTGCATAGATTATTCAAAATGTCAAGCATGTATGTAAAACTGTTGCATGTTACTGTTCAGATAAAAGGCATGTTAAGCACCAGAATGCGGATGTAATTATACAGTGCTGTGTACTTATAGCATTTGAACACTTTATGTGTTCAGTTAGGTGGAAGAAGGGAGAAAGATGGCTTCTTCTGGACTCCTGACCCTTTTATTGTAGATAGACTGATTAGATGTGTGTGTGCATTCTGTGACTTCCATATGTGACCTTGACCTTTGCCCTTGTCTGTCAGTCATGGGGGGTGCTGGTGTCGCAAACCGAGTCTCTGAGTCAGATCATGAAGAGACGCTCTGAGGAGCTGCAGGACGGTCCAATCAGCAAACTAACGCTGCTCATCAGAGACAAGCAGCAGCTACGCAAAACGTACGCCGAGCACTGGAGCCTTCTGAGGCAGGAGCTCAACAAGGCATGAAACAAAACACACACACACACACACACACACACACACACACACATACACAGTGGTACTTCCAACACCTCAAAGTCACACTGACACAGATTCCTTCCCTGCTGGAGACTCATCCTACTCCTAATTTCTGCATGTTGGCTTTTTGGGGGTCGAATCCCCAGATTTTGATGTGCAAATACAAATCTGCCTTACACACACTTTGTTCCTAAACAGTCAGACGTTCTTGCGATTTTTTTTTAGGAAGAGTCTTGATGAATGGTTCTTCAGGCTTTCTGGGGTCTTTTAAAGTTATTCTTTAGATCTCTATTTTCACTCATTATTTATTTATTGCATTAAAAAAAGGCTTCTAAACTCAAGGGATGAGCAACGCAGCAAAAAACGTATTCTAACTCAGATCTGTAGACACTTTGTTATCAGCAGCCTGTCATAAAAACACAACTTGTTCCAATTTCATCAGAGAAATCTATAAAAATATCAAAAATAAAACAGTTTGACACAAAATAGTGATTTATTTCAACGAGGTGTTTCTCAAAGACGGATTGGCTGAAAACTACAGATGATCAGCTGAAGGATGGTGACTCTCTGGTCCTGATTCGGTTTTTGATTGATTTTTCTCAAAGACACGATTTTCAGATGCTGTTCAACGGTTGTAGTTTGTTTGTTTTTTCCAGTCTGGTGCTTTTTTCCTCCACTTGTCCACTTTCCTCCTTTCTAAGCACAAACGGCACATTATGCTGTCATGGTCAGGTACAAGGACTGGACTGAAAATGAGTAAAACAGCAGCAAAAGTGAAAACAACAATAAAAAAAAAACTTCAAAAAGTCTGCATAACTATTGATCAGAACCACTTCAAAAGATCACAAGAAAGCCTGGCTGCTTGGAAGCAAAGTATAAAGAATATCAGCTGCGGTTTAAAATGTGTTCTCAGTATTTTAAACTCTGCAGCACAACAACCCACAAACACTTCTCTATATAAATACACTTTGTAGCTGTGACTAAACGCTCACACGTTATTGTGATGTTTCCTTAGATGTGATAGGTTGTGTTGTTGTTTTGTAAAGTTTTGTTGGTGAATTTTTTTTACAAACTATGCTGTAAAAAAGTATATTCCCTTTTACAGATTTATTCTGTTTCAGATCATCTAATATCAGACAAAGAATCCCAGAGTAAACACAGAAGACGGTTAATGATCATTTTATTTATTAATAAGTTATTCAAACTAACCTGGTGCTGTGTGAAAAAGTTATTGATTAACTACAACCAAGTGTTTGTTAACTAGTAATGAGTTTATGTGTTACTGTGGAGGAACTTTGTTTCACTCTTCTTCACAGAATTGTCTCAGTTCAGTCACATTGGAGGGTTTTCCAGCATGAACGGCCTGTTTAAGGTCAAAGGTCAGACATTCTTCTTCAGGGTTTTCTGGTAGACAGCAGAATTCAAGGATCCATCAGTTACAGCAAGTTGTCCAGGTTCTAAAGCAGCCCCAGACCATCACACTACCACCACCTATATTTACAGTATGAGGATGTTTCTTATTGTTGAGTCATGACCTCTGACCTTTATCTTAACCAGTTGAAGCCTGCAGCTCTTTACAGGGGTCATCCTCCTTGTGTGTGCTGCTCTGTTTCTTCCTGTTCCTCCTCCCGTCTCCCACGCCACTCCTCCACAGGTGTTGTTCGTTTCAGGTCCACTCACCCGCCTGATATTTATACTCTTCAGTCACACCTGGTCAGGTCCTCGTGTGAACTTCCCTCTGTGCCTCTGTTATCCTGCTTTATCTTGATAAACATTTTGTGTTTGCCTCCTTTACTAAATCACCTGCATAGTGGGACCTACACAACACCTCAAAACATAACAGGTGCATCTAATATCCTTTTTTAATTGATCTTATGTAATATTCTAATTTCAGAGGCACATAATTTTGGGTCTTGATTATCTGTAATCCATAATCATCAACATCAGAAGAAATAAAAGCTTGAACTAGTTCACTCTATGTGTAATTAATCATTTTTATGTACCTGTATGATGTTCTGGGCTCTTGGACTTCTTCAGAGCAGACACATGGACGGTGTGTTGCTTTCTAAGATCTTTTAGCCTGCTTCATGTTGTCAGACAGGTTTTTAAAGTGATTTCTTAATTCCACAGGTCTTAATCAGACCTGGGTGTGGCTGAACTCAGCTTTCCAAATACAGTAATTACACAAAAATTCATCATAACCAGGGGTGTAAGAAAATATCGATACTGCAATATATTGCGATATGTTCTGCCACGATATTATATCGATATTGTGCTATCCGCATCGTGATATTTTGCTGTATCAAAATTTAAAGCAAATTATCAAATTTTATTTCATTAAATTTTTTTTTAAAGGAACCATTAATGATGACAGTAATTTTTGTAGTAAAATTAAAAGTATGGCCGCTAGTTGGTGGCTGTTTTCACCTTCTTCGTTCCAGTGGATCAAATAGATCTAGTAATAAAACTGGATGTGTTATGTATGAAAAAGGTTGAAGTTTTTAGAATGCTGTGACAGTTTTTCTACTCTTAAATTATGTTTTAAAAATCAAAATATATGGTCTTAGTCATAGTATAGCATTACATCGCAATATATCATATCGTTTGTCCCGTATCGCGATACATATCGTATCGACAGATTCTTGCCAATACACGCCCCTAGTACTCTAGGTCAGTTCAGACAGCTTTTCTTAAAACAGCAACACATTCGTTTATTAGTCCCCACCTGAACTTTCTAGAATGAAGAAGACATTAAAGTCATGAAAATCCCCATTAGGTGTTAATCTACTAAACCCCAACCTAACCAAGTGGCTTTGTATATCCATATGAAGGAGTGACATAAAGAAAATCTCAACTAACCTCCACTTTCTTTTCTTTTTTTTACAGTTTAAAGATAATCTCAGTTTTACAAACTATAAAACAACTGTCAAAACATGACCAGCTGTTTTACAACATGGCTGCACTTGGACCTAAATTCAAGATAAACACATCAAACAGCTCCCTCAACGCACATGATTACCTATGATCAATTTTCACGCATGTAAAACATGAATCGCACAAAACAAGTTGTTTCGATCAGCTTGGTGATGTTTCGCCGACGTGACTGTGACATGCAGATGGGATTTGCTCTGGCAGCTTTAAAAATAGCCACTAGTCAAATAAAAGCCTATAGATTCAAAAGGGTGAAAAGAAATGCTCAATGCATTCTGAACTCATTTCAAACTGGCAGCCACCCACACACTGCTTTTATTATCCAGTTGCATCAAGCGAATGATCCATGTTGTGTTGCAGCTTGTTTGACACTTTGTTCTTTCCTGCTCAGCTGAAGCTGCTGGAGCGTTTCTATGTACAATATGCAGATTGTGTTTTATCGCGATTAAAAAACAAAGAAAAAAAGAAAACAATGTGAGAGATGCTATCAAAGGGCAATGGCACATCATTGTCAGCTTCGTGACAAAGGTCAAATCGTTTCCTCATAGGCTGTTTGTCGTGTTTCATGTTCCTCTGCAGAGCAACACAACAACAAGTCCACTTCCTGTGTCTGTGATGCTCTAACAACTCACTGCCCTCGGGTTTTTGTGGTTGTATTTGAGAAGTACAAATTCTGAGACAGTTCTGACTCTGAGCTGACTTCAATGAAACCATCAGTAGGCCACAAGTTTTAAGCTCTTCACTCTGGTTTTCTCATCATAATCACACATATGTTTTAAAGCAGCCTGTTTGTCCTGATTTCAGGTGACCTGCACTGAGCTGGAGAGGCTGAAGAACAGCTACAAGCAGGCAGTGAAAGACGTATCCCAGGCGAAGAGGAAGTTTCAGGAAACAAGTAAAGGTGTGCACTCTGGGAATTATTTACTTAACAGAATCAGTTTCTGATTGACACATTGTGTTTTCTACTTTTTAATTTAAATCCGTGTGTTTTGTGTGCAGATAAAGACCGAGACAGGAACAAAGAGCGCTACGTCAAGGCTACGCTGAAGCTGCACGAGCTCCATAATGAGTATGTTCTGTCTGTGAGAGCTGCTCAGGTTTACCATCAGCATCACTACAGCCAGATGCAGCCGGCGCTGCTCAACGCGCTGCAGACTCTGCAGCAGGAGATGGTGCTCATACTGTAAGATCACAGAGTGGATGTTTGAGAAAGTGTGTGTGTGAGAGAGATTCATGATTATCAAGGGAAATTCATTTCCAAACAGCAGCAGATCAGTCTGATCTGTTCTCGTCCCCCACAGAGAAAAACAGCTCTCCGTTACATTATTTAAATCACTGCACAGTAGGAATGTTTGCCCATTATTATTTTCAGATTTGCCTAATATTTAATTATCACACAAATGGAATATACTCTTCCGGTCACTTTATTAGGTACACCTTACTAGTACCAGGTTTGACCCCTCTTGCCTTCCGAACCGCCTCAGCTCTTTGTGTCACAGTCTAACGGCTGACTGTGGAGTCCAGTGAACTCATGGTCATGTTTAAGAAATCAGTTAGAGATGATTAGAGCTCTATGACATAAAGCATTATTATACTGGAGCTATCACAGTTTGATACTAAGGGTATCAAAGTGGGCCAAAAAACGACGCCATCGAACCAGCAGCAGCCTGAAGCGTTGATACAAGACAGGATGGATCCATGCTTTCAAATGTTGAAACCAAATTCTGATCATCTGAATGTTGCAGCTGAAATCGTGACTCATCAGACCAGATAAGGTTTTCCTCTTATTGTCTAGTTCTGATGATCCTGTGTGAACTGTAGCCTCAGTTTCCTGTTCTCAGCTGACAGCAGTGACACCTGCTCTGGTCTCCTGCATCTGCTTCAAGGTTCAACATGTCGTGGTTCAGAGTCTTCTGCTGACTGTGGTTATTTGAGCTCCTGCTGCCGTTCTATCATCTGGAACCAGTCTGACCTGGTTGTTGAATTTGAACTTCAGCAAGTCGTCTTCACTACGTCTAGATGTCTGAATGCATCAAGTTGCTGTTGCAAGCGATGGGACAGGTGTACCTAATAAAGTGGACGATGAGTTTATTTTGCATAAACAAGATACTGAGCTTAGTTGTCAAAATTTACTATTTATTTTTAGTAAAAAAAATTTTTTATAACAATATACAGCCAAATCGCTTAAAAGTAAACAGTCAATGTCAAAATGATGCAGATTAAATCAAATCCAAGTGAAAACACCAAAAGGTTTGAGGTCTGAGTAGAAACTTAGAGCTTTGTAGCTTTGAATGATTTTACTGCACAAAGCAGCTTCACTGAGCTTAAAAAGTTTAAGGAAAAGAAACAAGAACGAGAAGCAACTCTGGCCTCGCTGCTTGTTTTGAACTGATTAGGACAAATTTCAACATTTATTTAGAGTTTGAGTTCGGAGCAAAGAAGTTTTACTTGTTGAAAAACTGAGTTCCCCCCCCCCCCCCGTTCTCCTTTTTCTGTTTGGATCACAAAGGAGCCGGACTCCAATGGGTTCTATTAGGAAGATGAGAACGTCTGGTTCTTATAGGATCAAAGTGCTGCTGATTTTTGACCACAGCTCTCACATGAGAGATTCTGATTTCAAATGGCTTTGACAGACCAAGACTTTCAAAAGGCAGAAATCCATGTAGTCACTTCTGCGAGGCTTTAGTGAATATTGGAAAAACTGTGGCCTTTGAAAAATATTTAACCATCTTTATAAAAGTCACTGAGGCAGCGATTCCTGTAGGGCTGAGATGTACATCAAAGGAGGCTTTGAACGCAGCTCCATCCTGACAGTCCAGTGGTTCTTTAGAGGGAAAAACGGACAAGTTTGATGCAGATTCTGATTTAACCCACTGGCGCTTTAAGCACAAACACATGAGGTGAACTGGTCTTTCCTGTGTTTTTACACCTCCTGTTTTTGCTTCTCTTCACATAAATTACTAACAAAAAAGATAGAAAGGATAAAAAAACAAACTGTCAGTCTTGTGTCTTTACTTTTGTCTGTAATCACGTTCCTGATGACCCTCTGTCGTCCTGGACAGCTCCTGAAATGTGCTGTTCAGATTTAAACGCCTTCCTCTCCTGGACGGTGCATTTTCTGTGCCACACATCGATGGTGCTGATGATGACACTCTCCAGTGAACTTCTAAAGAAGTTCTATAACTTTCTCAGAAAGTACAGCCTCCTGTGAGCTCTCTTTATGAGCTGAGTGTGATGAGACCAGCTGAGATCCTCACTGATGTGGGTTTCAAGGAACTGAAAAGTTTTTACTTTCTCTGCTTCAGCCTCTCCCGTGTGATTAGGAGTGTTCTGCCCTCCTCTTGAAGCTTTTCATCACAATAGGGGTTAATGCAATCAGGTCGATATCTACCGGTCTTATATTCTCAGAAAAAACTGTAATTTAATGTGTTAGATTTGGTCTAAAATTGCACCTCGTTTATCTTTCTTATTTTCATTTGCCCTCCCTGACTTTTGTTGCAGAAAGGAAGTCCTGCAGGAGTACTTTGAGATCTCCAACTTCCTCCATCACGAAGTGGTGAAGATCCACAGGGAGATGTCATCCGCTCTGACAGCCATCGATCCTCACAGCGAGTATGAGAGCTTCATCCATCAGAACAGGTAGTTGGAGACGAACCCCCCCCCCCCCCACACACACACACGGCACCGCTGCAGTCACGACCCCTTCACCGAGCTCACGCTGTGCGTTTGTGACTGCAGGTCTGTGGGGGAAATTCCTGCTTGTGCAGAATTCGACTGCAGCCTTCTGGAGGACACAGAGGATCTGAAGCCCAAAGAGATCGAACTGAACGACCTCACACTCGAGACCTTACAGCACAAGTGAGAACAAAAACCACAAGCTTTCATTCAGAAAACAAAACTACGCTTTCTTTTGTTAGTGTCTCAACAACTTCCCCTTGTTTTTTCCCATCCATTTTTTTTACACTTTGTTCACTTCCTCTAAACATGTGATTTCTCTGCATCCTCTTCTTTTTTCTTTTGTTCAGATTGACAGCAATAGAAGAGGAACTGCTGGAGCTGGCTCAGTCTCTGGGATCTCAGCAGACCTCTGTGGATCAGCTGGAGCTGGAGCTGGAAGACGATCAGGAAGGTGTGAGAAAAGGCCAGAGGTGAGAGGTCTGCAGCCTCCAGCAGCTCACGCCTCACAGACAACCGGTTAAAATAAAAATGTGTTTAAAAAGGTTTGTGTCCGTTTTGCCTCTGTGAGCCTTCTGGTCTCAGGGTGCTTTATTAATTATTTTGCAACATGGTTTAGGTCTCAATCCTCTGCTTTTTCCTGCTTGATGAGGCTTTCTGGAGGTTTTAGAGTTTTGCATTCCTATGGGAGTGATTGAATCATTAACACGCTGCAAAAGGGGTGCAGAAATGTGTATATTTGCAAAATGTTGCCCATTATTGAGAGCAGCTGGGGAGCACATATGGAGGTGCTGGAGGTCGTGTTGTCCTTCTATCCAACACACGATTTGTAGCGCAGCAGGAGAAGCTGCACCTGTGGTGGCCTCCTGTTCCTGGGCTCCCATCGCTCATGATGGAGGCTTGTCATGACTCAATATTCTAAACACTGTCACTTTAACTTGGCTAAGGCATTAAAATGATTCGTTTTCTATATTTTGGAATAGTGAATCATTCAAAATAGTCAGTTTTAATCATAAAGCATCAAATAGACACATTAGAAACTGAAATAAGAGAAGCTTTTTAAACGAGGACGGCTTCATTATTAACCAAACATCTTCAGATTCAACCCATAATCAAATGACCCCCGAGTAACTAAATCTTAAGTTAAATATAATAAATGGTTTTTGGCACCTTCCTCCTCTTCTAGCTGCTCCTGTCAGGGATTATTAAATCAGATCTCCTCTGCATCTTTCTCTGACACCTCGTCTACAAATCTGACAGCTTGATTTTATTTATCATGTCTCCTCACATGGACAACCTGTCCCTCTGCCCTGATGAGACATTTACCTCGTTTACTTTGACTTTCTCATTACTCTCACTGCCAATCTCAGCAGCTCCACACCACAGCTTCCAACTAGGACTCATTAACTTACCTGGGCTGACTATCATCATTCAACCCAGGAGGAAAACATCGACACTATAAACAGATGATGTCGTTTTTAGGTTTTAAAATGTTCTCAGATGTTTATTCCCAGCAATAAATACATGAAAAGTAGAGCAAATATAGGATAGAAATGATATCATCATTAAATGAAATGAGAATTTCTTTTCATTTAATGACATTAAAACTGAATGGACTAAATACAAAGTTTGAAAAAATGGTGTCTTCAGTCTCCACAGGTCACATAAAACCCATCATATCAAATTCTAATTAATATAGTAACTCCAGATCTAGTCAAAAAACAAGCAAAGAATAAAAAATAACTGATCAATTGTTTAACATGTGTTTCTGTAGAAAAAGCCTTTCTGAGCACATGAAAGGAATCCAGTTTACTTTGATATAACAACAAAAAAATGCATTTATTTGAAATATTTATGTTCCCGGTCTCTAATACAAAGGAAGAAACAAACTCCTACTCCTAGAAGGAAGAACAGCCCTGTGATCAGGTGGAGAAATATTTACTGGTGTTTATGTTTGTCCCTCCAGGGTTTACCAGTTCAGTAAGAGGCATGCGATGGAGGAGTGCAGGCAGCAGGTCGCTCTGTCTCAGGGCATCAAGGCCAAACTGGAGGTCCAGAGGTTTCTTCTGAAGAAGAAACTGGACCAGCTGGGATCCAAAGAACCTCCTCCGGCTCTGATCCTGGACACAGACTCGGTTTCACTCACATCCAGCTCTGGCAACGTATATGTTCTCTCTGAGTCCGATTTCTGTTTACTTTTATCTTTCTAGTCTGTTGTCTCTAAATGTAAATTTATGAAATGAGACTGTTTATATTGTCTTTGATGAGACAGATGGTCAAATCATTGGTTTAGAAGCTCATTGGTTCAAACTACAGGGACCTGTGAGGTTCAAAATACCACAAAACTGTACAAATAAAACAAGAAAACTATAAACAGTTCAGGAAACAAATTTCACAAAACATGAAAAATGCAAAAAACAAAACAGGAAGTAAAAAAATAAATATCTTTAAATGTTAAATAAAAGTGTTTGTGCTGATTTAATTTATTTTAAAGCATCAATCTAAAGTCAAAAATCTAAAGCAGAAATTCACTGATTTAGTCTTTTAAAGCAGTCAGTGACTTGAATTTAAATAATTTAAAGTCTGGATGATTTTGAAACCGTCAACAGGTTTCAGTCTGTGAATACGGAACAACGAGATGCAAATCGTTGCATCCAGTGATTATTTTAGTGGTGGTCTTTTAGCAGTGGATACCTTCTAAATCACAAATGTTTTCTTTAGAATCCTTACTGTTTGACTGGTGAAAACACAAGAAGGGAAACAGACATGAGAACAAATCAAAATAAAAAGATTGATTTTTGTTTTGTTTTTGATGAAATCTCCCTTCACATTATTGATCGTCACGCTGCTCTTTTCAGGACAGCATTCAGATGTCAGGGAAACTGGTGGACGGCATCATAAACAATCTGAGCAGCCTGTTTAAACCCAAATACGAGGTAGGTCACTCATCACCTTTCATTCAGGAAAATAAAAACAACAGCTGTGTTTGTGTAAATAAAAGTTGACTGGAGATCTTTTGATTTCAGGTTTTTGGTCAAATCTGAGTTTTATTGATCAGAGAATAAAAACAAAGACTAAAAATGAATTATATTCTTTAATTTATTGTGATTTTTTAAAATAAAACTTGTGATTTTGCTGCTGATTCAGATAAGTCAGGCTGTGTTCCTCTGATCAGATGGTTATAAATCCTTCAGATAGATCAGACGTGACGATCTCATTCAGTCAGAATAAAGTTTTTAAACTGATTAAAAGATGAGCTGAGAATATTTTGATCAGCACAAAAATGAAAACTCTTCATCTCTGGATGAAAGACCTCCTGCGAGGTTTAGAAAACAGTTAATCTGAGCTCAACAGAGAATTTAGTTTTTATTTCGAAGAGTAAAAAAACTGAACTGGTAATTTAATCTTCTTCCTCTGACTTGTCTCTGACTTTCATCTCCAGGCTCCTGATCTGCTTCTGGGGAAAGGGTCAAAGTTCACCCCCCACTCCTCTCCCCCGGTCTTATTACTGCTTCATCAGACTGAGCAGAAACCCTTAAAAGATCCAATATATTTTTATCAGGCTCATCTTATTTCAAATGATTCAATTAGAGGAGAGAAAACATTTTTTTTGTTTACATTCAGCAGATTAAACAAGCAGCTTCTCAGAAAACCATTCATGCAGATTAAATTCTCTAAGATGTGAAAACCTGATCAGATTTGTCTATTTGCGCTTCATAAACACACATTTCTAATCCAAGTGATTTCTGATGTTGTGTCTGTGTAAACACTCCTCCTTACGGTGCAACATTTTAGATTTTCGGGTGAAGGACACTTGTTCCCGCTGAAGGAAATGTCCTCTCCTTATCTCCGGTTCTCCCCTGAGTGTGAACTCACTGCAGTACCTGCTTCTGGATCGTCTCACTTCACCCCAAACAATAAATCATGCTGCAGGAAAAGCAGCAGAGTTCTCTGAGGTTTCACACTCTGACAGCACGTTGGGACATTTTGAGGTTAAATGACTTTTAAAACTTTCTGCCTGACCTGAATTCGAGTTTACCTCTCAGGGAGCGAGTTTATATTTAAAATGCTGACAAACAGCAACGTGTCCCAGAGTCTCGACAGGAAAAGTCATTCTGTACGTTTTGAATCATTAAAATGACCATATGCACGCAGTAAATTGTCATCCAGGGAAAATATTGTAATGTTTAATGCGCCGTACCGGAAATGAAAAGTGCAATTTTTGTGAGCTGCTTCTTCCTCTCTGACTTGCATCACTTTGCTGCCCTAGAGGCATGAAAGTGTTTCGACTTTCAAGTTTTGCAGCTTCTCTCTTGAAGCGCCGCCAAATAATCTCCACTGAATCTCTTATAACCTACCTTCTATTGTTTTGTTATTCATGCCAGCTGTAATAAAGATCAGATTTTTTTCTCCCCCTCCTCCTGCCTCCAGGTTCAAGCACCCCTCTCCCCGGTGCTGGATGTGGACCGTCCTCTGGGACAGCAGGACTGGTACCACGGAGCCATTCCCAGACTGGAAGTCCAGCAGCTGCTTGTAAACGACGGAGAGTTTTTAGTGAGGAAGAGTCAAGAGAAGCAGGGCTATGTGCTCTCTGTGCAATGGGAAGGATCCTGCAAGCACTTCCTCATTCAGAACACGGATGTAAGTAAATCCTCTGCATGGAACAGAACCGTTCTGAAGGCTCAACCTGCGTTTCATGTTCTTACATCATTTTCTTCTGGGTTTGTAATGATGAACACTAGTTTTTACTTGATTAAACTGATAAATATGTTTTTTTTGGGTGTTGTTTACATAAAAAAATAGCTAAAGCCTACTTTGACCATGAACGTTCTCAAGAGGGGATTATTATTGATCACTGCTTAGAGACAAATAAAACTCTTACCAATCCAAACAATATCTTTACAAATGTAGTATTTTTTCTTTTGAAGTCGGTAAGTTTTCATTTTCTCCCGTCGACACATCAGCTCAGCTCTGTAAATGCTTTTCCTTGTGTGTCAGTAGAATTTGTACCGTCTGGATGGAGAAGGCTTCAACAGCATCCCGAAGCTGATCCATCATCTTCAGTCGTCACGGCAACCGATCACCAAGAGGTCTGACATCATGCTGAAGAAACCTGTACCCAAAGTAATACACACACACACACACACACACACACACACACACACACACACACACACACACACACACACACACACACACACACGAGCTAAAATTGTTCTTGTTTTTTACTTGTTCCTCTTTATCTCTTCAGATTGTGGTTTTGAGCTTCAACACATCTTTGTAGGACATTAATTGATAAACACAAGGTATAAATAGTTCCTTGTGTGTGTGTGTGTGTGTGTGTGTGTGTGTGTGTGTGTGTGTGTGTGTGTGTGTGTGTGTGTGTGTGTGTGTGTGTGTGTGTGTGTGTGTGTGTGTGTGTGTGTGTGTGTGCTTTGTTTCTACCTGTAGGATAAGTGGGTGCTGGAGCACAATGATGTTATCTTGGGACCCCTGATTGGACGGGTGGGTATGCTTGATATTTATTGGCAGGAATGTAGAAAAGAGGATGTGTGATTTGTTAAACAGCTGCAAAGCTGCACAAACAAAGCTGGTGTGCACTTCTTTATATGAGGGTAAAACCATAAACCTCTCTAGGGAAACATTCCTTCACGGCCCCCTGCCTCTCTTTATTCTTTCTATTAAGAATGACCACTGGAATAACAATGACTTTTGCACAATAGTAAACTCAGTCTGGTGCATTTCTAACTTACATGACCCATTATGAGGCGTCAAGAGATGAGACCCAGGAGTTTTCATTAGAAAATTAAACAGAAAATGATTTTAAGATATTTCACATTAATCTATATGAGGGCCCATCCGGGACATTATTCTAAAGGACCTCTCTGTGAGATATGCTGGTAAATTTATTGGAGAAAAAATGTATTAAAGCAACAACTCTATTTTAAAGGTTAGTTGAAGCTAAAATCAGTTCTCGATCCTTTTCCTCTGAACTTTTAAATTCATCTATTAATACCAGGGTAGATTTAAATTGCTTCATGGTGCGTCTCCACAGCGGTCTCACAGCTCATTATGTTTATTGGGAACATGCCAGTTAAACTACTGGGTGTAAAGAAATCCAGCCCAGAGAAACCGATTCTTTCAGAAGTTGGAGGAAGTTTCAGTGATGTGTGAAAGACTTTACCTGCAAGCAGTTCTACAATTTAAAAGTAACTTTTATTTTACTGCAGAATAAAACTTTATCTGTTCTGGGTCACAGGATAATTAATAGATGACTACAATTAGGACATTTCCTATATCAAAAGGGAGAAAGCTGATAATAAATATTATTAATAATAGCACTTTCATATAGGATCAAGTTTATTTGGGAGTGCTGATTCCTCTATAGGCTGAAGAGCCTGCAGTTCAAACCCGTCACACACACAAAACATTTGGGGCATTAAGTAATAAAAAATTCAGCAAAGAGCAACAAACTATTTTAACAACAGAATCAGATCATAAAAACACAAATGCTGGTAAAGAAGTGATGCAACACTGTAAGTATGTTGTTGCACTTACTTTCAGAATTGCTTCCTCCCCAAAAAGCCCTTTTAAGCTGTACTTTTTGTGGTATGTTTGTAGGATTTTTGTGGAAACTTTTTTTTTTGGAGCTGAAAAACTAAATGAAAATAATAGACCAGGTTAGGAGTACGACCGTTCTGCACAAACAGCAGTTCTACGATACGATGGATGAATCAAAAAGAAGCGGCTTTGTTTGAAACAAGAAGTGTTCCACAGGCAGAGAATCCAAAGTGAAACTAGACGAGATGAGGATCGGACAAAGAAGAACCGAGATCATGGTTCCATGTGTGCTGAAAGAGGTCAACAGCTGACAAAGTGTGGGAGCTGAAGACCACGTGTGCAAGGAGAGCAGAAAACAAGACGGAACAAACGAGAAGATGATCCAAATAAAATAAAACGCGAATCAAAACCAGAACAACTAAACAAAACCTGGAGTGCAAAAAGCAAAAAAGGAAATTTAAAACAACATGGTTATGAAAAATTGATGGTGTTGTTGTTGAATCTGCAGGGTAACTTCGGGGAGGTTTACAGAGGTCGTTTACGCTCTGATAACACTCCTGTAGCTGTGAAATCCTGTAAAGAGAATCTGGCTCCAGAGCACAAGAGTAAGTTCCTGATGGAAGCCAGGTCAGTAGCAGCACACACACACACACACACACACACACACACACACACACACACACACACACACACACACACACACACACACACACACACACACACACACACACACACACACACACACACACACACACACACACACACACACACACACACACACACATACAGTGCTGTAAATCCTCTCCTGTGCTGCAGGATTTTGAAGCAGTACGACCATCCGAACATCGTGAAACTGATCGGAGTGTGCACACAGAATCAGCCCATCTACATCATCATGGAGCTCGTTTCAGGTAGCTTCATCCTTCACCTGCATCTCTGATTTATCACAACCAAAGCCTTTAATGCGTTTCATTCTTTAAACGTTTTAAAGGTGGAGATTTTCTCTCCTTCCTGCGTACCGAGGGTAACAGTCTGAAGCCTAAGACGTTGGTCAAGATGACAGAAAATGTAGCAGCAGGCATGGAGTACCTGGAGAGCAAGAAGTGCATCCACAGGTCAGTCTGCTCCTCCTGAACAAACAGTGAAACATGTCAGATGAGTTGTTTTCTGCCTCTTTCACAACTTCCTGACAGTAAGTTTTGCAAGATGACTTGATGAAACCTCTTCTTATGGATTTTGAAGTCAGTCCTTCTCTTTCTTCTCCAACTCAGCCAAACAGTGTAACTGAGGTCATCGACTCGCCGCCTGAGAAAGTTCCTGAATGTGTATCTTGATAGTGCAGAACAGAGTGATATCCATGTTTGTTAAGCAGGCCATTGATTTTTATAAAGATCGATAAGTTTGCCTGCAGCAAAACACTCCCAACTATCCCCGGCCCCGTCGTGTGATTCACAGCTTCACACCCATGAGTCACGCTTTCATCTCGCAACAATTATGAGCAGATCTGTTTGAACCAAAGAGCTTGACCTTTGACCCCATCTGTCCAGTCGTACACTTGAGGGTGGCTCCTCTTTAGAGACCGCTCCACAGTTTTAGTTTCTGGATCCGTCTCTGGGTAGTTCTGTCAGACTACATGTGAAGGAGCTCTGCAGTTCAGAGTGTGACCTAGAGGTGATCCAGTGTGAGCGACGGCTTTAGCCTTCATTACTTGTTACTTAGTTAAGCTGCTGTAGTCGTCCTTAATAATCAGATTCATGATAGCAGAAGATGAGAAAAGTCTATTCTGACTCTTAAAAATTGTTTTCTGAAATAAAAAATAAAAATGTGAACGTCTTTAGGTTGATACAGATCTTTTGAAGTAAGTTTCTGTGGAATAAGTCAGTTCAGAATGCTGCTGCGAGGCTTTTAACCAACACACGAAAGAGTCAGCACATTACTCCAGTTTTAAGATCCCTGCACTGGTTACCAGTACATTTTAGAATTCATTTAAAACTTTTAGTTTTTACTTTTAAAGCCATGGGTGGTCAGGTCCCTGTTTATATCTCAGACCTTTTAAAACCCTACAGTCCTCCTTGTAGTTTGAGGTCTACTAGTCAGAGGCTGTTGGAGGTTCCTAGATCACATTTTAAGTCCAGGGGAGATGAATCTTTTAAAGTAGTGGCTCCAAGATTATGGAACGCTTTACCTCCTCCTCTGCGTTGCCTGGATTCTGTTGATTCTTTTAGAAAACAGTTGAAAACTAATTTATTCAGGCTGGCTTTTAACGGATTTTAGGTTGCATGATGTTTTTGTTTTATCATGTTTTTATTTTGTGTTTTATCATGTTCGTATCAAGTTTTATCCTTTGTGTTTTTATAATTGTTTTTATTGTAAAGCACTTTGTGGCCATTGGCCTGAGAAAGGTGCTATATAAATAAAGTTATTATTATTATTATTATTATTATTATTATTATTATTATTATTATTATTATTATTTGATTAGACAGTCCTAGTTGGAATTTCTCTTTCTGTAAATTAAAGTTCTTCAAAACACCTGTAACCCCCTAAAGCCAGAATTATAAAATAATAATAATAATTTAAATAGTTTTAAAGAATTGAACTACCGGTATGTATTGGCTAACATTAATAAAACAACTATAGTTATCAGTTTGTTTAAATTATGTAATTATATAATAATAAAACTGTGATTAAGGTGTAAAACTGACTTTTTCTTCCTGTAGATCCTCCACCAGGGGGCAGTAGATGTTTATAGGACTGGATATGGTAGATTTTTGATGAAAGCACCAATCCTGATACTTCATCTGGTTGCTTTAAGTCCAGAAATGGCTTGATGCTAATTAGCGACACTAGACCATGAAGGGTTAAGATGACAAATGTGATTTACAATAAAACTGTGCTGCAAAGATAGAAAATCTTGATGCACATTTTAAATCCAAACATTTTCATTTGATGAATTTAATTGATAATAACATTCAAACTTTGACATAAAAGCAAATATTCTGGTCTAAAGCCAAGTTGTGTGATTAAAATGAGGCTGAATTTTAAATTATTTCATGTTTATCTTCAATTAATATAGCTGATAATTTATTAACTGTGAGTTCATAACACGAAGTGACCTGACTGTTATTTACAAGCAACAGGTTTTTATGGCACCTCCTGCATTAAATCACACATTCAGCGATCATGATTAATGCATTGCTTAGTGATTTTACCTCTGTTATAAAAAATAAGTTACAAAATCTGAAAAATGTAAGTACATTTTCCCCACAACACTTCCCTGTTTTGTTATTGAAGAAATGTCTGAAAAACAGGAATAAAAAATCCCCCAATCTGTTGCAGAGAAAAGATTTTCTTTACTAAAATAGGACATAAATCTTTATTTAGCACTAGATTACATCAAATGTAAATTACAACCTTTGTTCACAAATGATAAAGGAATTATTTCAGAAACTGGGACAATTAAAACAACATGAAATTATGAATAAAGCTGCAAGAGTTTAAATACTAAACAGAAAAAATAGGAATTACAGAAATACGAGGCAGCAAAAACCAGTGAGAGTATAAAACCCAACATCTGCGTGTAATTAATATAAATATTAATGTTATCAAGCTGAACCTCATGAGGTTTGAGTAAATCTTCATCTGTGGTTGAAATGAGTTGAACTCTTACTGCTTCTGCAGCCTGTGGTAAAAATATCCCACTGGATTTTATTTTACATCGACACAAAGCAATAAAAGATGGACTGGTTTTCAGCTTTGGTGCATACAGTATCCTGTAAAAAGAATTTTGCTTGCAAATTATTTTTCATTCAGAGGAAAAACCACAGAAACGAGTGTGATGAGTTCCTTTTGAATATGTTTGAAACTGATTCATGATCTCAGCTGAAAATGTTTTAAAAAGCACCAAGGACTGGCCTGAGTGAATCGTGGGGTTTTGTATTATTTTGTAGCTTGCTATGATCATCACTGTATAAAATATGTCATGTTTTTAGGGTGACAATTCTGTAGGAAAAGCCTGGAAAGAAGAAGTGTTGTGTTTGAGTGGGTTTGTGAAGATGAGCTGAGGATGAGGCATCACAGAAGACTGTGGGAGCTCTGGAGGAGGAGGATGAGGAGGATGAGGATGAGGAGGAGATTGTGATATCCCTCTCTCCGTACGGTTCACCCACAGGGGATGGATCAGAGCAGGCTTCTGGTTGGAGCTGCTCAGTTTGCAACGCTGCATTTCAAATTGAACTCAGAAACATGGAAAAGGATGCTTGTTATTTTTTTTCCCTTTACTGTTTGTTTACCTGCAGTTTTCTTGTCATGCAGAGCTTCATGTTTTTGTCTTTCTTTCCCCTGCCTCTCTTATATTTTTCTCTTTGCTTTTAAAGGGATCTGGCAGCGAGGAACTGTCTGGTTGCAGAGCACAACGTGGTGAAGATCAGTGACTTTGGGATGTCCCGTGAGCGAGACGACGGTGTCTACTCTGCAGAGGGAGGTCTGAAGCAGATCCCTGTCAAATGGACAGCTCCAGAAGCCCTGAACTATGGTAGGCCACATTTCTCCTGCTCCTCCACACTGCGTGCCTTTGCCAATGCTGCCACCTGCTGTCGCTCTCAGGTCGTTATACCACACAGAGTGACGTGTGGAGCTTTGGCGTTTTGCTGTGGGAGACCTTCTCCATGGGAACAACACCTTACACAAGCATGAACAACCAGCAGACACGGGACGAGGTGGAGAGAGGTAAAACTCCTAGCAGGCACCTGGAGCTAAAAGTGTCTGAGTCCAGATGTTACTGAGAACTGGTCCTGATGTGTTGCAGGATACAGGATGCCCACTCCGTACGGCTGCCCTGTGGAGATCTCCAGGATCATGAACAGCTGCTGGCAGTACGAGCCCAAAAACAGACCCACGTTTAAGAAAATCAGATCAGAACTCAGCGCCATACACAGCAAAATCACATGATACCAGCCTCCCAACTGAACTCTCTCAGGTTTATAGCAGTTTTATTTGTTCTTTGTATTTTATTCTTCTGATATTCTGAACACTGACAACAACTCCAAGAATAAATGGGGGGAAAATGGTTGAGTTTTATTTATTTTCTAATTATTTTAATGTAAAGGACTGTTTGGAAGAGGAGTAATGTGTTAGCAGGCCAGCTGATGGCACTACTCACTTTTTATTTTTAGCTTGTGACTTTTTCACACTCACAAAGTGTCTCACAGGAGAGAAAAGAGCAGGTGTGTGAGCAGGTTTTGAACATTTGACCTAAAAATCTCCAGTTTTTTTCATCTGAATTGTATTTGGTGACAGAGGAGGTGCATTTTTTAAATACTTCAGAATAAAATTTAGGTTTAAACCTGTCACTTTAACCTGTTTAAAGTGTCGACATGTTGAAACGTGTCTCTAAATTCAGCTTGTAGCAGCTCAGTGGCTGTGAAGTGAACCAACGTGAACTCTGCAGGATGCACAAGAGATATTTGAGATTTTACATCATTTCAACATCAGAGTGAAAGTTAAACACCCTGAATCTGGTTATAATGCTATAAGGTTAATTTGGTTGTATATAGCAGAATCTTTGGATATGAATAGTTTATTTTGCAGACCTTCTTGTGAATTGGTGATAATAGATAAACTGAATTAAACTGAACAAGTTTCTTACCACCAAAGAGTTAGAACATAAACGGATGTGACCGAACCTGTTCCTGAAATTCCCTGCTTGAAACCAATGAATCACACATGAAGCAAAACGCTGCAACGTTTACTGTAATCAGCTCCAGAAAGGCCTCTCGAGGATTTATGAGCGGCGGTTCGGTCCCAGAGCAGAGGCCTGCAGCACCAGAGATAAAGCTGAACAGCAATGTGGAGTTTGGTATGTGCAGAACACTAAAATACACACAAATCGTTGCATTCTTTATGCAAGTTTTACTAAATATTTTACTTAAAAGAAGTTAACGAAACAGCTAAAAAGCACACAGAATATCTAGACTAGATCATCACAGTGTGCCCTGATGGCTGCTAGTTTGAGGCTCATGTCTCAAAAACAGATTTATCTCAGATGTTTGGAAGTGAACAGGAGTTTCGTTTTATTTAGTATTCTCTCATAATTTAGAGGAAAAAAGTCCAACTGTCTCTCTGAGCTGTGCAAGAGATGCTTTGTTAGATAAATTAAATAAACAGCTGCCAGGAAGATTGAATGCTTTAAAATATCAATGTTTAAGGGTCATTAAGCTGTTTATAAAAGAAAAAATGGCTGCTGGCATTGTTTTTATGAATTCTTGACCTCTGGCCTTTGTTTAACAAATGATAAGGCAATTACTTTCAGCTGAAACAGGAATTCCTTTTAAAAAGAACAAAAAGCAGATTCTTCTGGCTTGTTCCCCAGTGGCCACTTAGGTTGAGTTATTTATCATGTTGGAAACAAACATCAGGTTTAATATTATAAATTATACAATGACAAGAAAGATCTGATTACTAATGAATGGTGGTTTTGGAGCAGGTGTGTAAATGTTCAGGTGGAGTTATTCAGGGACGGAGCACAATGAGGGATGATAAATACCAGGCAGGTTTTAATAAAGAGTGTTATTTTCTGCCCCTCAGCAGACGGTTGGTTTGGTAAAACATCCAGAGGACAAGAAGAATCTTCACTCAGAATTTATAAACAAAAAAACATTTCATGTCAGTAGAAGATCGTTTTATTTTTAAAACATCTAGAAAACCGCATGTTCTCAATTCAATTCAATTCAGTTCAGTTCAGTTCAGTTCAGTTCAATTCAATTCAATTCAATTCAGTTCAGTTCAGTTCAATTCAATTCAATTCAATTCAATTCAATTCAATTCAGTTCAGTTCAGTTCAGTTCAATTCAATTCAATTCAATTCAGTTCAGTTCAGTTCAATTCAATTCAATTCAATTCAATTCAGTTCAGTTCAGTTCAGTTCAGTTCAGTTCAATTCAATTCAATTCAATTCAATTCAATTCAATTCAATTCAGTTCAGTTCAGTTCAGTTCAGTTCAGTTCAGTTCAGTTCAATTCAATTCAATTCAATTCAATTCAATTCAATTCAATTCAATTCAATTCAATTCAATTCAGTTCAGTTCAGTTCAGTTCAGTTCAATTCAATTCAATTCAATTCAATTCAATTCAGTTCAGTTCAATTCAATTCAGTTCAGTTCAGTTCAGTTCAGTTCAGTTCAGTTCAGTTCAGTTCAATTCAATTCAATTCAATTCAATTCAATTCAATTCAATTCAATTCAATTCAATTCAATTCAGTTCAGTTCAGTTCAGTTCAATTCAATTCAATTCAATTCAATTCAATTCAATTCAATTCAATTCAATTCAATTCAATTCAATTCAATTCAATTCAATTCAATTCAATTCAATTCAGTTCAGTTCAGTTCAGTTCAGTTCAGTTCAGTTCAATTCACAATTCAATTCAATTCAATTCAATTCAATTCAATTCAGTTCAGTTCAGTTCAGTTCAGTTCAGTTCAGTTCAGTTCAGGTCAGGTCAGGTCAGGTCAGGTCAGGTCAGGTCAGGTCAGGTCAGGTCAAGTCAGGTCAAGTCAGTTAAATTCCATTTTGTTCAATCAAATTTAAATTGTTAAATTAAATTTCTTAATATCTATTTACATAATTATGTTTAACTGATGCCTATTTATTTTTGATTTGTTTAAGTCCACTTCATTTCAGTTTAGCTTACTTTATTTTAGTTCAATTTCATTCACTTTTATCATCCCTAAAATTCAATTCAAAGGCACAAAAAGTATCTACGCACATGATGACACTCGCTGCAATATTTACTGTGTTCCTGCACATCTTAAAGTTTTAAGTTAGGGGTTAAAAGTTCATGCCTAAATGTGAATCCAACTGATCTGGACAGTGTTGCTGTTCACTGAATGTCAGCAGGACCATGCAGGACATCAAGGACGAAAGTTTGATTTCCAATGTGGTTTGAGTACAAGGATGGGGGGGCTGGAGGTGGAGGAGAGGGGTGAGCTGCTTAAACCGGTCCATGATATCAACCCTACAGCCAGGACCCGTTTAATATTACATTACATTGTTTTTAGACAAAACTACCTTTAAAAAAGGGAATGGGACATGTCCCCCCTGTTCCCCCCCCAAAAATGACATCGTAGGGTGTGCAGAAGCTGGACAGCTCCGGGACAAACGCTGCCGAGTCTTCAGCAGGGACAGTGTCCTGAGGGGACACATGTAAACACAGGGAGGACGATGTGTGAGAGACTCTAGAATTATTAATCTGATGATTTCAGAGTTTTAACAGGGCGATGAATTATTTCAAAGCAGACGCCTGAAGTGTTAAGAAAGGAGTTTCCTGTTTTGCCGTCAGATGAAGTAAAACGTTAGTAGAGATAGTAGGAAGTGGTGAGAATGTTCTTGTTCACCCCAAACGTTCTAATTTTCCTGAATCCATACTGTGGCTGCTGGTGTATTCTGAGGATTTCGAGGAAAACACCAGAAATTTATCAAACCCTGCTCAGATACTCTTCCACCGTCTCAGGCTTCCCCTGAAAGATGGAAGAGATAACCTCCGCTACTGGCCTGCTTCTGCACAGTTTTCATCACGTTTTCTAATCGATTTTATTTAACGTAATTTTAAACAGCAATCAAAAGAAAATAGCTGGTTTTCTGTCAAAAATGTTAACTTTAGATTTTTTAATTCCTGCTATGTGACAATCTACTAAATCAGTTGCTGCTGTAAAGCAAAGGGAGGCAGGTGACACTGTTGAGTGACGTCGATCTGTCTGCTTCTGATGGAGACGTGGGTGTGTAAAGTCAAGAAGAGGTTACATTGTTTTGTTACATGACTCTAAAGAAACACTGCTGTCTGGACTTGTTTGGCTTGATGTCAAAGCTGCACCGAGCTGAACCGATAATTCCAATTCATTCTGAAATTAGGTGCACTTCCCGTCTGGGGATTTACTTAACACGGATTAGACAAATTAGCATGGATAAGCCTTTTCATATCCCCATGATAAAAAGCTGCAGGACTTCAAATCTAATTCAATTTTATTTGAAATGAATCCCACTGATAATGCAAACATAGAGTTGTCAATCTGGTACTAAAAGGTACACATTTGCATCAAGAGTATTTATCCCAAATACAGGAGAGCAGCAGAAATAGAAAAAGTCCCACTATTTAAAGCTATTTAAGGTTACACAGGAGTTGGAATATGAAGTGATATCAGTGAAATGAAACATTCAGTTCGTGCAAAGAGGAAGGTGTGGCCCCAATCAGTCGACAGTCATTATCCACCTCAGGCTGCTTGGTAATTGAAAACCTGCTGGTTGAGCTCGTTCTATAACTTTTTGTTGTCAAATGTCTGATTTATTTGCATCCAAGGAAACAAAACATATAAAGCTTTTGAATCGAGGAGCAGATTCCTCCCTGTCGGCTTTCTGCTCTGAGACTTTGATCAACCAATTAGATAATTTGACAAATTGTTCATCGTCCTTTGTTGTCATTCGTTTGTTTTTGAAACAAGATCTCGAACATGCTTGTGCTTGTATTTACTGTAAATGTCTGAGCTATTTTTCCATTACACAAATGAAATGTGATCCTTTACAAAAAAGTATTAATTGGGAATGGAGCACCACCTTTAACTGTCTGGTGCCTGGTGAAAACAGAATGAAGCCATTTATTGTAGCCAATCAGTGAAAAGTTATAAAATATTTATGCATGGGTGAGAGGAAATAAAATAATGTAGTGAGGATAAACATGAAGCGTTGTATGCACAGTGAGTAATTTGATTTTCCAATCCCAAAAAGAGAAACCAGCATCTCCAGAGTGATCCAAACCTTAGAGCCTGATTTTAAACAGAACATCAAAGAAACGTTCAGAAACCAGCGTTGATAGAACCAGTTTACCTCAGGCCACTGTCACAACCAGGTGTTGAGTCTCGTTTCAGAGGAAAAACATAAAAACATGTTAGTTTTCTGAAACATAAATCATAAACATCTGATATTAATAGCAACAGGAAACAAAATGACATTTACTCATAAGTCATTTATATGTTTTAGCCTTGTAATATCTCTGGTTTTATGACCAGGATAATCTGGTTCTGGTTGTTATTGTTTCAGCTCAACCCAGCACTGGAGTCAGGTCTGCTAAAGATCCTTTTTCTAAAATGAAACTAACATTTTTGTCTTTTTTTTTTTTGCCTTAGATTTGTTCAAATTTTTAAAACGCAGGTAACTCAATACAAAAAATTACTACCTTTGCATTTTCCTATCAAGTATTGCTTTAGGAACACATTCAGATTTAGGTTTTTTCTGGAGGTCAGGTTTATGTCAAGAGCAGGGGCGTGCCTAGAATTTGTTTCTTGGGGGAACCAATTAGGGGCAAAAACTAAAAGGGTGGCACACTAAAATATCAATTTTAACTGAATGCTCTGCAGTCTTGGATTGCAATGAACATTAGGCCAAAGTTTTAATAACAAAACTATTTATTTACTGAATTAAAATACATATATGGATCGGTTTAGCATGAACGAACATGCAGTAGATTAAAAACATCTAGAACATAAATAATCTCTCTCACAATACATCAAAGACAGTCTGCCTGTGCATTTGCTTTCAATGTTAGAATTACAACAAAGAAGAATTACAAGCTATCATTCACTGAACGTCGTAGATTATGACAGCTGAATACGTCTGTTTTTGTGGTTTTTGGCAAAGCGTTCAACAAAGTTATTCAAGTTCAATGACCTTGCCCTTCTCCTCTCCGTGCTTAGCACTCCTCATGAGCCTGTCATCATCCATTGTTGCTCTCAAATGACTGTCAGTTTTGAACCATGAATCCATTTGTGCTATGATACAAACAAATTGACAGCTCTGATGGGGGTGGCCAGGCAGCGTGGCCAATCAGATTTTAAGGGTAGCCGGTGCCACCTCCAGCCACCACTGTGGCCCTGCCCTGGAAAAGGGCTCCAGAAGGATCCCTGCTGATGAAATGTGTGACTGATCACAGGAACATGCCATTGTTCTCTTTATATTAAAGGCACACTATGTAACATTTTCATATTTTTAAATATTTTCCTTGAGCCAGTATGTGCTAATATGACCTTGGGTTAATGAAAAGTCACTCAGCCCCATCTGCTGCTTTTATACAGGATACCACATTTGCAACTTCTGAGTCTCCGTTCCAGTGCCCCTGAAGTCTCACAAAGTCACGTATCTCATGAGGGTTAGGCTAACCCAATGTGGCTAGCTGATATGCTAGCGCTGGAGTGTTTTAATGCAGGATTTCTGCATTTAAAACAATCTCTCCCTGATTTCTAGTTGATTTATTTGAATGAGTGATGAACCGCTCCAGTAGAAAACAATGAAGGCTGAGGAGACATTTCAACAGTTAGATTTAGGTGTTTCTGAGCAAAGACAATGCTAACGTTTTTACGACAGCAATTTAAAATGAACACTAGGGGGTGCTGAAAAACAAGCTCGAACTGCATAGTGTGCCTTTATTCCTACATTTAAATGTATAAGTTGGACAGTTTGAAGTGGGTTTCTGTGGTAAGTCCTCACTTCCTCTCTCAGAGTTTACACCTGACAGAACTAGCTAACAGCTTTCATAGCAGTTAATCCAAACAGAACTCTATAATCTTTTACACAACTGTCAGTTTTACGTGGTTGTGTCAGCTGAGACGCTACAGCTAGCTGCTGCTGTCAGTATTAGCTAATGCAAATGACCAGATAATTTCATGTAAATAACTGTGGAATGTAAAGTCGACAGTGGTGTAAATGACATGTGTTTGCATTCATCCATGAAATTTTAAAAATCTGAGTTGTTTTAAGTCTGCAAAATCCACTTTAGTCTTGTTTTTTTTATTAGCTTGTCAGTCCTGTTTATGGTTGTTTAAAGAGCTGTCTACAACAAGTGAGATGCCAATTGTTCTAACCGTCTTCCAATTTAAAATTGTCTGACCTGTTCCTTTAAAATGATCACTCTGCAAAACAAAAACAAAGAGAGAAATCTCAGGACATAATAAAGAAGAAAAGCAATAACTTCAGATAGATTGTCACTGGATAGATTGCAAGTTTAATATGTGATAGAAATAATAATGTTTAGCTACAAATTAATAAAACACCAGACGAAGGTTTTCAGATGTTGTCTGGATCCCATTTGTGCAATCTTTTCTTTTATTTTGTCAAAAAAATGTCCATCCCCCCAACAAGAAAACTAACATAAATGTTGTGTTTTTAGGAGTTCATTTACCAAAAATACATTCAATTTTTTTCTCACACAAAACATTAAAAGTCCAATAAAAATAAACTATCAATTTAGTTTACATAAAAGTAATAAAAAAGTCTTGTATTGCATCAGTGTGGTCACACTCAACTGGTCCATTGTCTCTTAGAGTCACCTGTGTGTCTGCCTGAGGCATGTGAGGCTGTGCGGCAGGCGTGTGTGAGGCTGACGTTGCTTGACACGCCATGTGACCTGCAGAGATGCTGTCTGACAAAGTGACCTCCTTGGTTATCTGAGAGTCACGCCGTCTTCAGCCGTGCACAGTAGATTTCCATCAGCGAGAAGCGTCCGATCGCCTGACACGCTCCTATCTCTGTGGCATCTGTCTTTCTGGATGTGTCTGCAGAGTTTGAGGGGATTCCTGTGTTAGTCACACTCTGCATGCTGCTGGAGACACATCAGACAGCATTTCTTTACAGTAACCACCATGATTGTAATTACAGGGCTATCATTACATAAAACGTGCTGCAAAGATTGGCTTCATGTTAAGGGCTTATCTTTTAACCTTCTGCTACAGATCATGCAATAATATTTTATCTTTAAAGGAACCAATATTTTAGGGCTTTTTCACTCTCTGTGCAAGAAATGTTCTGGATGCAAAGTGATGCAAAATGAATAATCACATAAATCATTTTTCTTTTGCAAATGTGCATTGGAATGAGCATGCATAATTCATTTACGACTTCATTCCATTTCTCCTGTACTGTCAGCTCTTGACGCCACTCAGAGGGCTGCTTACAGTGGTCTGAAACAATGCTTAAACAAAGAAAAGGAAGGACCTTGAAAAGCTTTCTTGGTTTAAATAGCTGCTGTGCATTGATAAGTGCTTCATTCGCTCAGAGACTGACAGCAGAGCTTCATATCTGCACTGCGATCATTCCAGAGCGGTGTGCCACACCGTGTGACAATTACATTACTGAGATGCCTTCATCAGATTAGATCTGAAACCTCCATGATGCTCTTCTGTCACATGCCTAATCACAGCAGGCCAGCATATTTCAGGGTAACATTTGATCATTCTTTTGTTTTTTTAAACAGTTTTTTTTTCCAGACAGTTGATGGTGTCAGTTATACAAATACTTCCTTAGGAAAAGCAAACACAACTAATTCAATGTGCAGAATGTATACAGTGGGGCCACTACCTGCTGTGTTTTCTGCAGCTGTGATTTAGACTGGAATGCAAAACTGCGCTGAGTTACAGATGACAGATAGAATATTTTATGCATTCAATCTTTGAATTACATCTGCTTTTCTGGCAGGTCTTGAGCAGTGAAATGCCTACAGGAAGTCCTGAACATGGCAGTGGTTGAGTGAACTTCATTATGCCTGCTCAAATTAAATATAAGAAAAAAGAAAAAAAATCACAAAGTCCTCCACAAAAAGGTGAAAATTAAAACAAGATTAAAAGACAAACAAAAAGTTGAGTAAATATGGTTAAAAACCATATTCATACATTTGTTTATATTTACAGGTATATCTAAATTTATTATATTATTAATTATTATTAATATTTTAAATAATACAGGCTTCAGCTGCTTTTTAGAGGTGTCCAGACTGTCAATATACAATATTAAAATAATGTAAGTTCATTCATGGACACCCCTCCCCCAACAAACACACACACACACACACACACACACACACACACACACACACACACACACACACACACACACACACACACACACACACACACACACACACGCAGACACACACACACACACACACACACACACTTTGCAAATGCCAATTTTGGTCCTCTGTTGTTTGAATCCATCAATTTCTTTGCTATAGATTTATCTATAGACAAAATGTCAGGATTTCTGCTTATTTTTACATAAAAATGAGATAAAATTTGATGTAAATGAGCTCTTTTGACCAGACATCACAATAATAATTGTTAAATTGGTGATAATGAGTTGGAGTGAAGTTGACTATAAGGTGAAACATAGTTGGTCTGATAATTTAATGCTACATGCTTTACAACCAGTCAAACCACAAAGGGAACAATAAAGAATGACTAGAAACACAGTGAACTGAAAGTGTTGGAGTTCTAGTTTAAAACTCACTGCTGTGTGTGTGTGAAATTTCTCTTTGACATCTTTGTACTGTATGTATAGGGTAGACATCATGTCCCCTCCCCCTTACTTAAGGTAGTTTGTGGACCTGATGGACTCGGGTTGGAGACGCAAAATCTCTGACTCTTTTCCTCTTCATGTTTTGTGCTGCAGACTTCTTTTTCAACTCAACATCTGCCAGGAAGGTTCTACCAGAGCAAACTGCCTGGTCAGGAGTCTAACAACTTTTTGGACAAGCAATAATATTGTTTACAGAACAATCAATTGAGTGACAGAATCTAAAACCTGGTCTGAAAGGCCAGCTTGTGTCCTGATGCCTCCACATTTACTGTAGGTACAAGTGATGGATAAAGGGAAGATGCAAGTAAAGCCATCCTCATTCCTCTGTCTGTAACAGACAGCTGAACCATTACAGATCCTCTTTCCTTCATGGCAGTGATCTCTGAGGTCACTGTTCTGCAGGTTTTAGATGTTTCTCTGCTCCAATACTCCTGATTCAGATCAATGGTCATTAACAGGCTTCTGCAGAACCCGAATGGATCAAGACTGAGAACTTCAGGCTGTCAGACTTTATAGATATTTTTTAAAAGCATATAAGCAGAATTGCACAGAACAGACTACATAAAATAAATTAAATTCAGTTTACAAAATAACTATTTTTAACAATGTACATTCCACTCTGTATCATATCACCTTAAATCATAAAAGTATTGTTAATTATGCAAAAACAGGGTTTTTTGGGGTCAGTGTTAAAACTCTACATTCCTGATTTTTCTCTCTCGCTGTTTTCTAAAATATTTTTTAATGCATTATGTATATTTTTGTTTTACATTATTGTATTCTTAATTATATGCACATGATTAAAAGTTTCATTTTTTAATATTTATAATACATAACTTCACTTTCTTATTTAAAATGTTTTATGCCTCTATTCTCAATTCATGCTCTGTTAAAAACATTTTTACATTTCTTTGCTTGATGTATTTGCACCTTTTCCCTTAAAATAAACATTTTTCAATCTTTAACCCAGGATTTCTTTTTGTTGCTCATTTGATAAAAAACATCTATTGTGTAACAAAAAAGTTGTTTCCTCACTAAGTTTTATAAACATCACCTCACCTCGACTGTCTTCCTTCAAGTCTTCTCTCTATCTAACAATCTGTTCTCGTCAAACCAGTTTTCTTCTATTCAGGTCACGAGATCGAGTTAATTGACATTTCTCGATTACACAAAGAACACATGTGACATCCTCCTATGACCTGTCAGCTGCTCAGGAGCTGCTGATTGGTGGGACGAGCTTCACGGAGTCAAAAATGTTTGAAATTTTCATCAGCTGACCAAACAATGGCTGAAACAAACCATGTAGCCTGATTAAGATCAATGTTGTTTTAAAGTGAAAATCTCTTGGATGCTTAAACTTTTGCACTCTGCTCTATTATAAAAAAATAAAACATCCTTTTTATTATTTAAACCTTTCTTTAAATGTAGGAACTGTTTATTTATTTCAGGTCAGGAGATTTTTGTGAACTTGCATAAATAATAATACTTCCCAGATGTTTCTGTTTTTGTGCGACAGCGATGCTCCTTTTTGCTCCAGGGTGTTTCTGATGAGTGAGAGCTGCATGGGATGGATCTTTAAACACGACTTTGTGACTAAGCTGCATTCCTCCTTCGTTTCAAGACATTTTGTTTTCTGACTATGAACTTTGTGCAATCGCTGCTTGTTTTCCAACACCTTAAAGGAGCAAAACAAACCTCAGTGTGTTCTTTTAATTTAAAAACGATGGTCTCATTTTTAATGATGATGCATGATCACAAAGAATCATTTATATATAGTAGTTACTGATTGAGAGGTAAAAACAAAATGATCAACCAAATTGTTGATAAGTTTAAACTGGCCAATTACTTTGTGCACATTTAGCAACAGATTAAATGTACATGTTTTAATTTGATGCTTTTTAAGGGTTTACTGGGTAAAAAAAGATAATAAAAACAATTTTAAGTCCTGAAGATCTGACATGCTGCAAAGTGACAAACAGAAGAAAAAATAAAACTAATTTTGGGATGTAGTTTTGTCTTTTTCTCTAAAGAAAAAAAAAATAAAAATAACGAGGAGATGAAATGATGAGATGACGAAATAATGAATGAAATCAGACACTGGATGTGTTCTGAGAACACAAAGAAACTCAGTCTACCTTAAATTCCATGAAAGACTCTGCCCTTCAAAATAAGAGTCAGGTGGTGACGTAAAAAAATCATGGCGTTGAATCATATAGCTCTTTAGCACAGTGTGTAATACTATCTCAATTAAATCTGAGTACACAGTGTGCTACATCATGGTGAGGTCAATATGTTGAGGCAGGAAAACAGATATCAGCTGGAATGTTCTTGGTGTCACTCAGGGACCTGAGATAGGAGGAATTCTTCTCTTCTTCTTTAGATTATCATCAGATCTGAAGCAAAAGCATCCAAACAGAGAGAACGATTATGAAGCAGTGAGTTGACATAACAGTTTTAGTTATTAAATTAGATTAAAATTGTTTTTAAACATTTATCATTTGGATTATGATAAAACATATTCTATCTTAATGTAAAAATTGAGTTTTAAAATGTATATATTTTTCTGTTTATACTGTGAAACTAGCCAACACACGGAGGGTGAGGTGTTTTTCTCTTAGGGGTGTGTTTGGGATTATCATCCTGCTATACAAGACTTCTGATCATCCCCACCCTTTATGTTTGTTTTCAGAATTTTCAGGATTTAAAAGTCATTTTTCCTCACAGTTAGACGGGTGCTGCACTCTTTGTACTAAATCTGTATTTTGTTTGTGGCAACAAAAAAATTGACCGTTAAACCGGTATTCATTGATTAATTTCTAATAGTCATGCTGAATCTTCTGATATTCTTGTTTAAGATCATAAATCCAGAAGCTGCTGCACATTAGCGCAGTTCATCTCTAATCTGGAGTCTGATAAAACCTCATGAAGGTCCTGATCAAATTATAGGATTAGTTTTAAACTTTCTGGATGCAGGACAGGAGTTCAAATGAGTTCAAAGCTGGTTTTTTCTCCAGAAGGTCTGAACCCTTACAAGCTAACTGGTTTGAGACCCTGGTGAATTTAAACAACAAGTTTCTTAAAGATACAAAACTTTTAAGTGAAGATTTCTAACAGAGGCTTTCTTAAAATTACGAATAGGAAAAGTACTTGACACAAAACGAATAAAAAAGCAACAAAAGTTCAAATGAATCATTTAAAACATCTTCAGAAAGTTTGAAAACCTGTTGATTAAAATTGTTTTAAAAGATGATGAGAAAGTCTGGCTGCTTGGAGGCAAAATATAAAGACATGAAAGTTTCCTGATTCTCTGAAAACCACTTCCTGATGTCAGTCAGCTGCAGCTCTCTGGATGATTTGTTGCATAATCCTGACTGACACTTCTGTTCACCTGAGATCTGTTTAATGCTTTCACCAGAAAACAAAGCTGACATTCAAAAATCATTTCCAAAGGCAACAGCTTGTTATTATCTCAGCTACTGCAACAGGTTTTTAACATGATAACTGTCAGACAGAAGCTTGTCTTCTGACTGATGATCTCCTGGATAATCTTAAGGTTTTTTTTTTTTTAGACAAATAGAAGCAAAAACAATAAAACTTTTAAGTCACATTTAGTTAGATTTAATACATGCTTGTAAAGGTTTGTTTTAGTCATATATATTAGTTTGAAAATAAAATAAAAAACGTCCTGCAATCCTTTCTGATGTAACTTGTCTATAAAAGCAAAAACCAGCAGGTAAAGGAGTGGTTTACCTTCCAACAGACATGATCAATCCCTTCCTTGCTTGTGAGTGGTGGAAAAGGTCACACCCCAAAACTACGAGTGTGTTTATAAAGATGGTGACACACAGCTGGTAGTCACAGACGAGACACCTGATCAGAACATCAGCAGAAAGTCGCCATCATGGGGAACTGTTGTGAAACTATGGGTCCGCAGAAGAACACCTACATCCGCGTCAGCCTGCCGGCCGTCTGCTTCGTGTGGCAGGTCGCCATGGTCATCCTGTTTGGGGTTTTCATCCGCTACAACGAGGAGGCTGATGCCCACTGGGTAGAGTTCAAACAGAGCCACAACCTGACTGACATCGACAATGACTTCTACTTCAGATATCCCAGTAAGTACAACATAAGCTTCATTATTTAATTAGAAGGCTTGTATTTGAATTTTATTGTTTCTTTTCTGATTTTGACTAAAAACAGATGCTGGTCTGAATGAAATGTGTTTGTTTTTATAGTCACGTTGTTTCATTTTCAGTGATGTTTAGACATTTTTCTCACTGATGCAGAGACTAAAGTCACTGAATCTGCTCTTTAGGAATCAGAATGTGGATGTTTCAGCGTTCTTCTGTCTCTTTATTTAGCTACGGATACAAATTTTGATTTAAATCAATAAAACTTTAACAGCACGTTCAAAGAAAAAAGCTTTTCCAACTGAAACATACGAGTACATCTTAATGTTCAGCTCAAATGAGCAATGATTTTATTGTATTAAAACAAAAAAGCAATATTAGGAAACATGATTTATTCTTTTTAATAGTTTGTTTACTCATTAGACATTTATAAGTTTAAGCCTTTTTATTTCTCTGACTTTATGTTTCAACGACCTGAATTATCAGGTTTTTTTGTCATAAATGTGTTCATTCCATTTATTTTCAACACTGAACCTTGTTTGTCTTTCTCCTCCTTCAGGTTTCCAGGATGTCCACGTCATGATCTTTGTTGGATTTGGGTTCCTCATGACCTTCCTAAAACGCTACAGCTTCGGTGGCGTGGGCTTTAACTTCCTGATCGCCGCCTTTGGTCTGCAGTGGGCTCTCCTCATGCAAGGCTGGTTCCACTCCCTCGATCCGATCACAGGAAACATCTACATTGGGATTGAGAAGTAAGCATTCGTTAGGATCAACTTCAAAAATGGAACCACATTCTTTTAGCTATCATGGTTGATGATCTTTACGAGCGATGTTTCCTGTTCCTCGTTCCAAACAGCCTGATCAATGCAGACTTCTGCGTTGCAAGCTGCCTGATCGCCTACGGTGCCCTCCTGGGTAAAGTCAGCCCAGTCCAGCTGATGGTCGTCACCTTATTTGGAGTCACCTTGTATGCTGTAAATGAATACATCATCCTTAACCTCCTCCATGTGAGCCTAACCAACCAATCACACTACTTCAGTGAGAATTTTTCTTTGGATTTCCAGCTGCTAACATCTATTCTGTGTTGTCTCCACAGTGCATGGACGCTGGTGGCTCCATGACCATTCACTGCTTTGGAGGCTACTATGGTTTGGCCATTTCCTGGGTGCTCTACCGGCCAAATTTACACCAAAGTAAACACAACCAGGGGTCCGTCTACCACTCGGATGTGTTTGCAATGATTGGTGAGTGAAAGACATTTTAAAATGTACTCTTTTTAAACCTCCTGCATGAGTATTTTATTCAGGAAGTGGAAGGTTTTTGATTCCTCCTCATAGTTTGACATCCCTCTGCTCACAGGCACGCTGTTCCTGTGGATGTTCTGGCCCAGTTTCAACTCAGCCACCACAAATCATGGCGATGAACAGCTCAGATCTGCCATTAACACCTACATTGCCCTCGCCTCCTCCGTTGTCACTGCTGTGGCCATCTCCAGCTTAGCTCACAAGAAGGGAAAGCTGGACATGGTAAATCTGCAAAAACATACAACCAGTCACTCAAATCTCCCAGTGATCCTAAAGATCAGGGTACATCCTTTCATTTCTCATGTCTAACACTTTTTTTTTTTAAAAACCTGACAGGTACATGTCCAAAATGCCACTCTGGCTGGTGGCGTTGCCATGGGAACATCAGCAGCCTTCATGATCTCTCCTTACGGTGCACTCATCGTGGGTTTCTGCATGGGCATCATCTCCACCTTTGGCTATGTGTTTGTCACAGTAAGTTTTGCTTTTTGTGCTGCAGATAGAATGCAAAAAAAAAAAGATGAAGCCGTATCAAAGAGAAACTTGGCTGCATGATGTGCTGCTGCAAACGAGATGGGTTATTTTAGGACCAGAGCAGCCCAAAGCCACACCTTAGTTTAGAGTTAGGGGAAGTCAGCAGCATTTGTGTGCCATCTAAAATTTCCCAGCCAAGTGGAGGAGTGTCTGACAGTTTATTTTGCAATTAGACAAATCATTGTTTTGCACAGATGTGATTTTAAAACACACAACGCTTTGATTTTAATGAGAAAACCCTGTATGCTATTCTCAGCCCTTTTTAGAGAAATCTCTGAAGCTGCAGGATACGTGTGGTATCCACAACCTGCACGCTGTGCCAGGGATGCTCGGAGGCTTCATAGCCGCTATCGTTGCTGCAACAGCTACCACTTCAGTCTACAGCAAACAGGGGTGAGTGACACATGCTGAAAATCACATCTCTAAACAGAAATGTTTACTTTTTCCAGAAAAAATGCATGCAAATGATCCACTCCTCATTTCTACTCACAATGAATTGGCATATTTAGCTCCTGCATGAAAATCAGATGAATTAATTGTTTGTTCTTGTTTCTGTTCAGGCTGATCAACACATTCGAATTTGTTGGCGATTATGCAAACAGAAGCGTGGGGACGCAGGGGGGCTATCAAGCTGCTGGTACCTGTGTGGCGATGCTGTTCGGGTTAGTTGGAGGAACTATTGTCGGTGAGTTTGGAGACGTGTTTGAAACCCCCTCATCCTTTTGTGATTTTTAGCAGTACTTTAAATGCTAAATAGACACAGAAAATGAAATATGTATTTGAGATTAGACTTGTTTAAATCTTCTGTGTTGTGTTTTTGCAGGTTTCATCCTGAAGTTCCCCATCTGGGGCGACCCTGCTGATGACCACTGCTTCGACGATGAGGCCTACTGGGAGGTAAGAGTGTGTTTTCAACCACTAGATGTCCCTCTTGCTCTTTCAACAGCCTGGTAACAATCAGTGCTCATGCTCTGGTTTCAGCTCCCTGAGGAGGACGAGGAGGAGGAAACCCTCCCTCCTGTTCTGGAGTACAACAACCACATGATAAACAAGCACCAAGACATGTAGGCTCATCACACCTGCATGCTTTATTTAGTTTGACTAAAAGGATTCTCTAATTAACTCTGACTTTTCTCTTTATCTTTTAACAGAGCGGAGTCACACTTTTGCACGGAGGAAGTTTAGAGACACACTGTGGAGAACAAAGTTCCCTCAGTCGGTTCTGAATTAGATGCAGCTATCAGGCAGTTCAGAGATGGAAACTCAGACATCTGCAGTTTTATAGGAAACATCCTGTTTTCAACACATTTTCAGGTTCAAATGATCAGAAACAAAAGGCTATAGAGGATAAAAAAGATTGTAAAAATAGTAAAGTGTTCAATGGACTTTGAATGATGATAAAACTTGTCCAGTTCTGAACTCAACATGTTTGATTTGAAATCAGTCATGATGTGTTTAATCAGCAGATCTTTGATGCTTTAGGAGTTTTTATTTTTCACTTTGATGTCAAACATCAATGGGAGTAAATCCTTCTTTGCTAAGTCCTAAACAAGATTCATATTATTTTATTTAACACGTTTTAAAATGTTGAAAGTGATTTGTAGTTGTATTTAAGTGCAATGCATTTTTGTGTGTATAGGGAAGCAGAAGGTTTAGAGAAGTGTTTTTTTCTGTCAAACGATGCAGGTTTTGAATAATTTATCTGTGTAAATATTGTCGTCTGCACGTGCAGATTATTCATCCTTAACTAAATCTGTTTGCAGAGTCTTACTTTGAAAGTTTTGAGTAACTATGACACAGCTTCCTGTCTGGTGGAGTGTTGAATGTTGCCTCCAGGAAGGAAGCAGCACATGTTTATAGTGGAGGTGTTTCATAAATGACACAAGAAGCTGTAATATTTATTAGGATGCCTAATTTTTAAAGAATGTAGTGAATGACTATTTATCAGTGTCTGTCCTGTAACATGGCTGGGATGTTATTAGAAGATATTCAGGTGTTTTAGTTCATTTTTTTTTTTTGTAATTAAAAGTTTAAAAAGTTCACTCAAAGTCCAGAAGCAAAGAAAAGCCTGCAGCTCTAGCAGAGTTAGCTGAAGTGAAGTGACAGCTGATGCAGATCATCATCATCATCATCATCATCATCATCACCAGCAGCACTTATCAGGCTCTGACACAGAGTGATGAACATCATTGGATCTTTACTTTCCGTTTCAACACTAATGTACAGTAATTGTTTGTTATACTGAAATATTATTGTTCCAGATGAAAAAACAACCAACCTTTTAAATCGCATTTAACTGGAATTAAATGATAAATAAACAAACATACGAGAAAAGATTTATGGCTCCATCTTTGCTCCGTTCTTTTCTTTTCGTAGGAGTAACAGATAAATACGCAGGACTTAAATGACCACTTCTTGAATTAATGGAATAAATTATAAATACTACAGAAGATTTTGTCTTTGCAAGTTACTACGATAAGATGGTTGAAAAAGTACAGATTTAGAATGAATTTCATAATATTGGCTGCACTGTAACATCATGTGACACAATGAAAGAAGCTGGAGGAGCATCCAGATTATTAGTTTATTTCTCTGTGGGTGAAGCTGTAATATAAATATACAAATATAATAAAAAAAATTAATATTAAACAAATTAATTTGCCTTTAATTATAATAACAGCAGTAAATATTCAGACAGGTTTTCTAACAGATCTAATAAAGCTTGAATTCCTTCTAGTAAATACAGCTGAGTGCAGCTTGTCTCTTTGACGGCTGTCTTTAGCTCCTTTAGTTGTTGTCTGGAGGGAATGAGCTTGTTAAGGCGGCTCCCTGAGGTCATTATGGACACACTTATTAACCTCTGCTCTCCCTTCAGCCTTTATTCTGATGGTAATGGTGCCTGGACTGGTCAGTCAATGGGATCATCTCGTGACCAGTCAGTGTGACATCAGTACGCTGACTGGACATATGCTTCACGCTGCTGCCACGAGCTTTAGTGAGTGATGAGGTCTGACTAGTTAAGTAAAGAGCAAGCTGCTGTCAGCTCAGGGTTTATTTATTCATTTATTTATGTTTAATACAAATAATGAGAGAATTTTTATGACCTAATTAAAAGATAGGTTACATATTTTTGTATATTTGGAAAAAATATAAAAATTCAAAAATTATTTTGACAGTTTTTTGAACAGTGTGTTTTGCATGGTTAACTTGAAAACCAATGAGAGCCAACAATGTGGTCAAGTTTAAAATTAAGGCAGTTACTTTAAAACTTTTTTAAATGCTCCTTTTTTTTTTTTTTTTTTTTAAACTTTGGGGCAATAATGACTAAATATAGGTAGTAATGATAAGACAACAATAATGTAAGTTAAAAATGTTTGGCTTTTTATTCAAACATGTACAATTATTTTAAAATTCTTCTAGTTAAATAAGTATTTTTTTAATTTTTGTTTGTTTAGGGCATGCTTCATTAAGATTTACTCACTTTATGGTTGATCTGCTCCTCAAAGGGTTAAAAAAATTGACATGCAGGCGAGCAAAAATTGTTTTATTTCATTCTTTTAAAGTAAATTTGTGAAAGAGGGTACATAATATAAAATAATGGAAGAAAACAAACTTTAGTGTTTTGTAAAAACAAACCTAAAGCAGAACTTTACATCATCAGATTCTTCAGATTCTGACAATACAACGTGTGAGATGTAACCAGGTCACCTTATTGATTCAAATCAAGTTGTTAAGGAGAAGAACAGAGATGTTCCATGGACCTGATGTCAGAGGAGAGTAAACGCACCTCTCCTTCTGAATCATGTGACCCTGGGGAGAGTGTTTGTGAAACCCCTTGGTCTGCTATTGTCCTCCTGGGACTGGCCTCCTCTGGAAAGCTGCAGAAACCCTGTAATCAGATTAAAGGTTGCTGGGAAGGGGAGGAGGGACTTTTTTGAAGACTAGCAAAGAGATCGTGGAAGTTTTCTAATCAGTACCTGCCATTGAAGTGCAGAAGAGGGGCTAAATAACGCAGCAGGAGGGGAGGCGGGAGCCAAGCTGGAGGGACAAATTGGCCTGTTGTTGGAGAGGGATGCTGGAACAATGAGGGAGGGGGCGTACAATCAGAGCAGGAGGGAAAAGATGGATGGAAGAAAGGAGGCCGCAGAGCTCCAGAGGCCGTGGCCTGGCTGGTCCCGTCTTGTTCTGATCATTATATCACCTTTATTTGATCTGATTGGTGAAGGTTGCAGAGTCCATCTGGACCCTCTGGTGCACAGAACAACTCGTTATCCTCACACCAACTTAAGTCCAACCCTCTAAGTTGAATTAAATGGTCACTTTGCTGCAGGACAGAGAGAAACATCGACTACAAAACCTTCTGTTCAGATTACTTCATAAAATTTCACACATGAAAACGTCACTGACAGAGCATCAGCATCCCTAAAGACCAATCACTACTTCTTAATGCACTTCACAAGAGTCCATTAGCTGGGGTCAAAGGGGACGGTCTCTCAGGGAGCAGTGGTGAGGAGGACAACCGGATAAATAACCATTCATAGGAGGGAGGCTTTGACTTGGGCTCAAAGGCCACCGGCTCCCTGCTGGACTGAAAGAAGTGATCAGAGCTGGTTGCAGGATCCAGAGGGTTAATTAGGCTGAGCTGCCCCTCTGAACATTAAATAATTCACAAGAATTCAAATCAAATATCTAGAATATCTCAAATAAAACATTCCTGCATGTGCTTATTGACAAACTTAGAATTTCATATTTACCTATGAAAAACTAGCATACACAAGAAGAAGGTCAAATTATTGAGAAACAGATTTAAGAATTTTTTTAACCCTCACGTCCTGGGATAGACACAACAGTAATACACAGCACATGACTCCACAACAACTTAAAATGCACACGGCAAAGATTAATTCAAGGTGTGTTCAGTGCCAACCACAGCCCAAGTCAATGTGTTTGAAACACCTGAGTTCATACTTGTGTGAACACTTTGTGAGCACCTGTATGTGTGTGTGTGTGTGTGTGTGTGTGTGTGTGTGTGTATGCGCGCTTGTGTCTATAAGGTTGTTCCATAGTATTATTCAATAATAAGTTCAAATAGCCGCAGACCTCCCAGGTCTCTTTAAACCGAGAGCAGGTGAAATACTGAATAAACACTCCAGAGTTAACAAGTCTGAGAGCAGAGGCCTCAAGCTTTTTCCTGATTTAAAGTGTTTTCCTCAAACAACAACTCAAGAAAGCATTTCCTCAAAACAGGAAGTTACTGAACACATTTCTGTTACTGTAAAAAGAAAACACAGGTCTAACTTTAAAATGCTTTACTTTGTTACGAGTAATTGAATTAGGTTTATCCAAGTTAATTTATTAAGATTATTTTTTAGAAATCTAAATAAATGAACTTGGACAAATAATTAATTTATTTACTTGTAACAAATTGAATTTAAAAAAAAATTAGACCCCTTTTTAGTGTATTTTAATATATTTTGTTTCATATTTTTATTTTATTTTTGAGGCATCTCAAAAGCAGAAATACAAATAAGAAAAAAATAATTCTTTAAATGGACGTCCAAATAATCACTGGAGCAGCATCAACAAAAATAACCACAGCATTTTGGTTTGGTTTGCAGTAAACCGTTGTTTATTTTTGCAGAAATTTAGTTTTTAGTATTTAGTCAAAAATTTTGTTCAATAATCAACAAAAAGCAAATCATCAACCTGAAGAACCATATGTGAAAAATCACTTTTAATTTACCTCACTGGGACATTTATACGTAAATAATTAAAGGGTCTCATTAACATGTAGGTCAAAGGATGTTTTTTAACTTCTAATTCTTGTGAGTTACTTTTTAAAAAAATAAAACTATAGATTTTTCATGTTGTAAAAAAGAGAATCTGTCACACTCATATTTTTAAAACAAGTCCCACCCAGACACATGTTCTGGGGATAGGGACTAGTCCTGAACAGTTATAAAACATGTCTGGTTCTCATTGGACCGCTCTCCACAGCTCAACTCAGTCAAAAACAGACCATAAAAGCAGACAAGCCCTCCAATAGGCTTTATGCACAGAGTACTTAGTAGAACTTCCGGTTTAAAATTACCTCGCGGGACCATTTCCGGTTCCATTTGAAACGTGAAGATTTCCAGAGTTAGAGTGCATTTCCAGCTAAAGATATTGTTTATAATCAAAACGAGTAATAGTATAGTATAGTACAGAATGATATATATATTATAGCACTAAGAAATGAAGCCATCATATAAGTATCAGCGGACGGGAAGCCTTGACAGCTGAACACTGCTGTGCTCCGTTGTGTACCGCATCAGCTGAATAGAATTCATCAGTCCGTTTCCACACATTTCCACTGAATAAATAACTACAAAAAGGAAGGATTGTGAACTTAAGAAGAGAAAACGTGATCATTTCTAACCACACCGTGTCTGCAGTCCACACTTTGCAGCACAGTAGTCAAAGAGCCGAGTGGAGGAGGCTAATGGAGGAGGCGCGGCGCCGTTCGTGTGTTATTTCACTGGAACAACTATTCTTTTGGTGAATGAAGACTTGGTGTTTGATAACGTAGAGCTAGACCAGAGAAAGTTGAAAGTTGGGAAGCAGTTGGAGCCCACGATCACGGCTATATAGATCTGTCTCACTGTTTTTTGATGATGGAAGCTACGAGCTAACGCTGTTAGCTTACCTTCAATTTCATGAATAAAGCTGGTTATATACAGCTTAAAGTCCTTCACCCGCTTGCTCGCAGGCGTCTCTGTGTGTTTTTCAAAAATTCGGTGGACATCGTCTACCGTGATGCGCGGCAGGTCTTGAAGAAAACGGGTAAAAAAATCAATTTTGTCCAGTTTGTGTGGGAACAGCGTTGAACCGGAAGGGAGCGGAAGCCTCTATCGCAACCAGGAAGTGACCGTGCATAAACCCCATTAGACCAGTTTGAACCAGAATCTGAAAACTTAAAGCTCTGCTTCCCACTCTGGGTCTGGAGGTTTGGCCAGTCTCCTGGTATCATGAGAACAGTGTTATCATGGGAGGTGGTGAGAGATTAAAAAGTCCGTTTTAGAAATATTTTGATTTTTACAGGAAGTGATTAGTGAAGCTAAATCAGGAGAAATGTGATCACTCATCAGAACTCTCGCTGCTTCATTCTGGATCATTTTAAAGGAATACTAGGACACCACAGTCATGTCTACAATTTACAAGAATAAGATTCTGTTTTGTTTTGTTTTTCTTTCAGTTTCGTGACAGAATGCTCCTGAATTTTGAAATATTTCACAAATGAAAGAAGGCAGTCATGAATACATCTGTAATTTGTGAGTTTCGGGCAGGTCTGGTGAAAAATGACTCAAGGTTTCTACAGTGACTCTAAAGCAAAACTATTAAAGGTAAGTTTATTGTTGGAAATTGAGCCTCAAGGACAAAATCTTATCAGAATTTATGAAAAAAAATAAATTTGCCTGACATGATTCCTTCATAAGGTAGCTGGGGTCAACCTTAGCAATAAGGTAAATAGCTTCATCCTCCGAGGAGCCCTCAGCAGAGCCTCTGCTTCTCAACAACATCAAAAGAAGTCAGTTAAAGCTGCAGTATGGAGCGTTTTTTTCATAGTTTTATAATTGTTTCAAATGATAGTTCAGTTCTAAACCATGATGGTTCCACAACAATTGTTATTCTTCTTAAGACCCTCCTTCCGACCCCTATCAATTCACACCGATCGGCAATTTTAAAAAATAAATTGAATTTGAGTTTCTGCATTGTTGGCTGTCAATCAACGTGCATGGGCATCGCACAAACCTGTAAAGGTGGGGCCGTGCACAGGACGCCCCGAGTCTTCCTGTTTACAGTTGCCATATTGGAAGAGCGCAGTCATGGAGAAGTCGGATCAAACTTTTACTAAAGAGTTATCCATTCCCCAGCTACCGAGGGCTTCATCAACTTCAGAAAGAAAAACAAAGAAAAGTCTGGAGACTAAACTTGGCAAAAAATGCATTAAAGACCGGAGTGACACGCGTGCACAGTTGTAGAGTTGGAGTAAGAGGAAACAGGAGGGGGAGAAGGGATGTTTTGGGAGGGGTCTTGATATGTTGGATTCAAATAATTTTCTCTGGTCAAATACTCCAGACTGCAGATTTAAGGTGGTCTGGGAATCAAACTGGAATGCCCCCTGACCACCTTTCTCTGGAGGTTTCCAGATAAGTCCCATGAGATCCTAAGGCAAAACTCTAGGGTTAGATGACTGTTCCCTAAAGATAAAACGGAATTGTTCCAAGCACAGAACCCTGTGGGACACCATGGCTAATTCTAGTGAATTTAGAGGATGCATTGTTATTAAGAACAAACAAGATACATTTGAATTGAAGCATAGCAGCATAGTGTTCTTTTTACATGAGATCTGAACTCTTAATGAAATGTAAACCTTTAAAAATGATCTATCATTTGGTTGACATTCGTCACAGACAAAATGCATGAAGCATTTTTTGATATGTGAAAAAAGCTCAACCTGTAAGGAGAGCGTTGCAGAGAGGGGGCAGTGGTCTCACAGTGCAACAAACGCAAACGAAGGAGGGAAAGTTGTGGAAAAATGGAGGGAAAGAAGGAGAGAGTAATGATTCTCCTGGGAAGGGAGGGTGTTTGGGTGAAAGGCAACAGCATATGTATTGTTGGAGGCCCTGACTCGCCACCCTGGAGAGCTCCCTGTTCCCACGGTTTGCTCAACAAACAAATGCAGCCTCCTCCCTGACACACACACACACACACACACACACACACACACACACACACACACACACACACACACACACACACACACACACACACACACACACCTCCCCTCACACCACCATGCTCCTGCACGCAGCAGTGATGTCATTAATTAACATCAAAATGAGCATGACAGCAAGCAAGTGTGCGTGTCTCTGCTAGCGCGGCATTGTACGTGTGTGTGTGTGTAGTGTGTGAGTGTGTGTGTGAGTGTGTGTTAGCGCAAGGGAGATGTAGGGAAAGAAAAAGACCATTGTCCGTTCTGAAATAAAGAAATCTCCACTGAAGCATTGTAAATGGAAAAGGCAGAAAAATGGACTAAATTCTGGGATCTTGGAGTGAAAGCTGGTCTGTCACATCTCGTCAGAGCCTCACAAAACCTGATACACGCACACACACACACACACACACACACACACACACACACACACACACACACACACACACACACACACACACACACACACACACACGCACACAGGCTCGCCTCGACATAGACACACACTGTGGCCTTGTGGCTGTCTGCTGTCTTGGTGAAAATCAAACATTTTCCTTCCAGCATCACCGACCTTTGTCTTCAGTGTAATTTACATTTAGTCACAAACAATTTAATTCAAAGGATTTAAGGGCTTCATGTCTGAGAACAGGGATAAAAGATTAAATCCTAATCAACAATTATCAAATGTGTCTCCTATTTGAGGTCAAGGTCAAACCAATGAGGAAACCATCATCAAGAACTGGGTTAAAATGGGTTTTAGAGCAGAAAACATGACTTCAGATTCAAATGCATTTAAATGTCAAATTGATCATTTATCCAGATAATGAGTTCTTTTAGGACAAAAAGTAAAAACATTCCTTCAAATAAAGATTAGAATATGGCATTAATCTGAAGTCATAAATAAAATTATGGTACTTAAACTGTGAAAGTTCAAAACATTATTTCCCACAAGTTCATTCCAATTCAGCATTTGATTGATCCAAACTCTTAGCTTACAAATACATTACCTTTCCTAAACATGTTAAAAAAATTTAAGAGGTGAAACAATAGGATGAAATTTACAGACGAATTAAAAGGAACAAAAATCTGTTCAGGAGGAAATAAGTGGAAAATTCCTTGATCTGGACCTTCATTAGAGATGAGTTGGTTTTGTCAGGCTGGGCCTCACAACGCTTTCTCAGTCAAGCAGATCAGAGACTGAGATTATTGTCAAAAACACACGAGATTCCTCCTCATCCAAAGTTTGCTCTCATATTTGCAGCCATTTAATTTAAAACGAAGGCGTGTTAATTAGAGGCTTGATTTGGATGCGAGGAGGAGGAGAGAGGAAAACACAGTCTTTGTTGTTCTGTTTGAATCTTTTCTCTCTCAGGTTTGCTGAGCCGGAAGACTTTTGTCTCAAAAACTCTGATGAGGTCCCAGTTTCAGGACCAGTCTGTGTCTTTAGCTGGGAAACCGTCCAGCTTTTCATCAGCCATGGCAGAGGAACAATGCTCTGCACTCGACACGTGAGATGGAAGGTTTTTATTCTGCACGACAGCATAGCGCCACATCCTGTGAGTTATAAACCTCACTATCTTCTAATAGATGTGGCTGAAAAACTTTAAAACATCTCAAAAATATCAAGATACTTTGCATTATGTCACTGCATTATGTCAATAGTAGCAATTTGCTACTCCAAAAAACTTTCTGTGCTGTATAGGTTGGTTGCATGTTGCATGTAAGACTTGAAGCAAAGAAACTGTTTTAGTAAAAAACTACACTAATAATCACATTCTAGAGACTAAAAAGCTTGTTTTTGTGAGCAGACTCGAGCATTTCTCTACCTTCTTTTGCGACTATGTGTGCTGTTTGTTTCTGCAGAGAGAGCTATGAACGGTCAGAAAGATGTAATTCCACTTATCTCTTATTTCCAGCAGGTGGAGCCACAACAACAAACACCAACACATTTAATTTAGCAAAATAAAATGCCTTTTAAATCATTTAACCAGGGTATAAGTTATAAAAATAATGACAGTAGCTTTTTATTTTACATGTAAATAATTTGTCTGATCATGAGGGTTTTTTTTCCCATGATGCCCTTCAAGCTCATGCTTTCATTTTTAACTCTGTGGTTGCAGACTCGTGGTTGTAAATGTTGCAGAAGTAATACAAGTTATTTCTGAAGGTCACAAGTAAGGACTATGAAGTGTTAAAGTGTTGAACCTTAAGACGGGTTATTAGAAGTTGTGAGGTGCAGCAGCAGCGTGTCCCGACGCCGTGGTCATGGCAGGGACAAACAAAGAAACAGATTTATCACTCAAAGGTCAGAAGATTCACAGGAGATTTACAGTTTATACACACAGACAGATCAGCAGAGTGAGAACTCACTTTCTCTTCGTCTCTCACACTTTCTGCATGTAGCTTCATTTAATTTATACCACTTTGACTCAGACTGTGAGGCTCATCGTTTAGTCTTTTGCTTTGATTCTTTCTGTATCATTGATGCCTTTTTTTTAAAATTTGCATTCAAGAGCAAAATTTTGCGGAACTTGATCCTAACAGGAAAGATTTTAAAGTTTTTCTTGTAAGAAGTTATTTATCAGCAGTCAGTATCTCTCCTGCAGAAGTTGCTCATATCATCCTCAGTTTAGAGAATCGGGCATCCTGATAGGAGAGTTGCACTAAAGCTGATGGGAAATCAGACTAAGACCAGTTCCTAAGCAGGTTTCTGCTTTTTTATCTGTTGATACAAGTTATTTGCATGTAATGCAACTGCACTTTTATTCAGCTTTACTCTGTATCCCCTTTAGAATTATACGGTTATTTATACTGCAGGTTCACGTGAGCTCATGTTGGTAAACTGAACAGTAACTGAGTAAATTGGGTACTTGATGCAACAAAGTTTCCTAAAAAAAAGAGTTTGCCTATAAAATTATTGTTTTTATTTTATAATATGTTATATGGTTTATCATAGGGAGCTGCCTGAGGTCTATTAAACATTAACAAAATGGTCTTAGATGTTTCACATTTGGGATAATATTTAAAATGATTCCCTGTTGGAGTTTAATACAAAATGATTAACCACAAATGTTTAAAATAAACTGGAAATCTGGGACGAGTTTAAATAAATGAGACAGATTTTCATCTCTGTTATCTTGTCTTTCTGAGATGAGTCACACTGTAAAAAGAAGTGCTTCAGGTTTTTAGTCTTTTGTAGATTCGCCTACTTTTTCTGTTTCAAAAGACTGATTAATAAGATTTTTCTCCCCTGATTATCTAAAACCAGCAGCAGCCCCTTGAATTCAGCACTGAGACGGTCTGATGAGAAAGAGAACATTTCTAAAACAAACTGTGGACGGGCTGAAGCAAAACAGCCGGGGGCTTAAGATTTATTAAATTACCATGATTGGGACTTAAGGCGCGGTTAAAGCCTGTTTGAGAGGCTGGGGAGCCTCAAAGCAGAGCTATTCATGTCTGGGGAGCTGGGTCAATAGGTTGGGGAAGTTCACAGGACCTGATTCTATTCTCATGCAAACGCAGAGAACAAGACTTAATGCTCACTCGGTTGGAAAATATAAATGACTGGACAATCCTCCACAGCCGTCCACAGACACAAGCCTGGCCTGCAGCGCCCTACTCGTCATTCATGACTTCACTCCATACATCTCACTTCCTTCTCATGAAGCCACACAAATGGGTTTTAGTTCTGCCTCGTGGAAGATCCTAAAAATTCAGGTTTTATCTGAGAAATAATGTAATAAATGGAATAATGCGTTTCATTTCTTAGCTTTGTTAAACTGCAGAACCTTCATGAATAACCTCTAGTCAACATAAAGCATTATTTTTTATATAAATCAGTTTGTTCGTCTAAATCTGGGGACATCTTTTTGTCTCATAGATCATCAGTAGATGAGCACACACGTGTCTGTCGGCTTGTGTCGGGTCAACTTGTGTCCCTGGAGGCTGAAAGGTCAAGACTCTGAGTCCAGCAGCAGGATAATGACATCCTCCAGTCAGACCACAAGCAGCGACATGCCCATCAGTACTGATCGTAGCTCTGATATCACCTCCATTTATTTAATATCCAGTTAGATTTCATGACAGAAACTAATGAGGGAAAAGCTCTCAGCTGAAAGCGTTGTTTGCTTCAGTTTTGGTGTTTAGTAGCAGTGTTATAGGATTATCTCACATCTGAACTGTTATATCATATTGGATTTTTATTTCAGATCAGATAGAATAAAAAATTGTCTAACGAACATTTTATTATTATTATTATTACACATATATATATTCTCTCAAGTATCTGAGTTCATATGTTGTCTTTTAACGTTTGTCCTCTGTGATTTTTGGACTAAACCTGCAACGTTTGATCATGACTGTCTCTGTCCAAGGTGCTGACAGGAGCCAGCCTTTATAAGGGTCAACCCTGGGAAAAAATGACTAACGTCATAATGTTGGTCCAGTTTATTGAGAAAAGAAAGCCTCAGGTGATATTTATAGTGTTTAACATTTTGATCTGTCAAAACATTGTACCTAAAATTTGCAACATTTATAAATAAAATAAAATAAAATAAACTTAGACTTTAAACTTAGTCATATTGTATGTGCTAGGAATCGAACCTGTGACCTTAAACGGCATCAAAGCTACCAACTCCACCATACAGCTTTCTTGTCTTTAACGGCATCTTCAGAAGAATGTTCCCTCTCAGATTAAAGTGTGATTCCAACACACTGATCGTAACACAGTGAGAGATTTGTTTCATCAAAAAAAAAAAAGAAAGAGGGAAAAAACCAAACCTCTGCACTAAAATAAATCTAAATCAAATGTAATTCAACATTTACACAAACAATGTGGTCCACAGTAATCAGTTACATGATGTAAAATGTTGATCAGCCTTGCTGCTTCCAGACTCACCGGTTATTTGGAAAGAGGTTCCTGGACATTTTAATCCCATTGGGAGACACGATGAAGCTCTTTCTCTGCCAATTTTCACCCTCTCACTTTCTCAAACCTCCTTTTTTATCTTCAGCTTCACAATACGTGATTCTGCTTTCTTTTTTTTGTCTTCTCTCCCATCTTTTCTGTGCCACTGTCACCCCCTGAACCCCTCAGACAGCAGGCAGTTTATGCAAATGATCCGCCTTTCATCCCCAAAGTTGAATGAGACCTCAACTAAATCTTTCTTTCACCCTCAGATTCACACACATGCATCCCTAAATGTAAAAAATCCTCAAATGTTATGTTATAAATGTAAAATGTTTATTCCAGAGCTCAGATGGGGAAGAACAGGAGACAGAGAGGATTTTGTGTGCAGGGAGTTGAGAAGCGTGACATTATTTATTGGCTGTTTTTAAGGACAAATGGATGATTTGAGAGCAGGTTGAGTGTGTGTGTGTGTGTGTGAGAGAGAGAGAATGATGAATGTGAAATTTTTAGTTGTTCCCAGGGTCTGGGTGGTGTTTGAAAGGGCCTGAGGGTGGATAGCTGTAAGAGAGGGTAGTGGTGAGGGTGGGGGCCTGTGCCCAGCTGTTGAGTTGGGGGGTTGGGATCCCGAGTCTCTCTCCGTCTCTCTGACAGGCCGTCCTTTTCAGCAGCACATAGTCAGGCCATCCATCCCGCTGCCATAACAACACTGCAGCCTCTCGGTCAGAGTAACGCCATGCAGTCATGGCAGGAGGGTGATGAGGGTAAGCATGGGGAGGGGGCAGCGATGAATGAGGAGTCGAGACGTTTCTTCCCCTGTGAACTTGAACTTGACTGTCATAATGAACCACTGGCGGGATGCAATGGAAATTCACTCGTGGGAAATCTGTGATTGAGCAAAATTAAAAACTCTTTAAAAGATGCAAATTGTTGCTTGAAAATTTAAAAGAGCAAATAATTTATTATGATCTGAATAATATTAGATTATTAACAATGCATTTCTTATAGACTAAAATTAGCTAGGTTTGGTATTTCTGAGACCAGATCAGGAGCAGAGTATGATCTGAGATAAGAAGCTGCAGTTCAATACCTGCATGTCTAATATTCCCAGCATTTATGCTTCATGGCTCAGTGTGATTTGCCTGTTTGTTTTATAAGGGGTCTTAGCTGCTCAGACCCACTCGATCATGGGAAAGAAGGAGCTGTGAAAGGTCCCCTGTCGTTGCTACAAAGCCAAGAACAAACCATAGCAGCATAATCATGTTTATCCCCTGATTAAGACAGGATTGCAGCTGCTGTATCTCTGAGGAAGGAGAAGGGAGCCAAAAGGATGTAAAACTTATCTCTTGCACGCAGGAGAGTTTATGAACTCTAAGAATAAAACTGTTAAAGCTAAAGACCAAATCAAATGTAAATAAATGTTAAGCAAACTACAAAATGCAGATCTGAGTCTCTTTTAAGTAGAATGTGACTCAAAACCAGAAATATCCTTCAGTGTTTTTGTCTGAAAATAACACACAATACACACACCTTAATAAAGTCAATGGCAGACATAAAGAGGTAGAAAAACAAAGAATCAAAATCTCCAAGCAGCATTTTTTCCTGGGCTGCTGTGCTCTAATGCAGGCATCTGCCACTGTCTGGTCTGGTCTGGTCTGGTCTGGTCTGGTCTGGTCTGGTCTGGTCTGGTCTGGTCTGGTCTGGTCTGGTCTGGTCTGGTCTGGTCTGGTCTGGTCTGGTCTGGTCTGGTCTGGTCTGGTCTGGTCTGGTCTGGTCTGGTCTGGTCTGGTCTGGTCTGGTCTGGTCTGGTCTGGTCTGGTCTGGTCTGGTCTGGTCTGGTCTGGTCTGGTCTGGTCTGGTCTGGTCTGGTCTGGTCTGGTCTGGTCTGGTCTGGTCTGGTCTGGTCTGGTCTGGTCTGGTCTGGTCTGGTCTGGTCTGGTCTGGTCTGGTCTGGTCTGGTCTGGTCTGGTCTGTTGTTCCCACCTCAGAGGTGCCCGCCGTTTTCCGCAGCAGCCTCTCACACATACAATGTCAGGAAAGAGAAGAGGCAGACCTTTGTCAAGTGCTCCTTTCACAAAGCAGCCATTGTGGCAAGAAGCCAGGATCAGAATGATAATGTGTAGTGGCCACTGTTTACCAACAGGCCAACAGGTCTCCTGCAGCTGCAGAACTCAACACCCACTGAGGAGCTGCAGGGTCTTCATGCACCAACGCTCAGATCCTAAACGTGGAATTTATATCAGAACTTAAGGATTAAAATGGCTGTTTTTATTTACTCTCATGAGACACAGAAATATAGTTCAGATGTAGAGTTAATGTTATGCACTTCATACAAATTTGAGAGTAAAATACTTTATTTGAAGGCAAATAAGTGTGAGTAATAACACCATCAGCAGCCACACTTTACACACCGCCCCCCCACCCCAAAAAGAAAAAAATCTGCTAATTACAGTCTGATCTTAAAGGAACAGTCCACCTGTTAGTTTGTCCTTTCAGACTAAAATACATATTTAAATGACATGGACATTATTTACATCATGTTTATCCACATCAGAGTTTAGGGGTTCATACATATTTAAAGTATCCAGTTTTTAATCATTAATCTGAAAATGTACAGATTAGTTCCTACATGTGAGGTAGGAAGCTGGACTTTTATTAAGACACGTTGAGTTTTATGATTTTGCTGTATTTTACAGTGTAGCTGTTACAGACATTCACATGTTTTTGAGGTAAATTGAATTTAGAAAAGCAGCTCATACAGTATGTGAGCAAAAATCAGGTTTAAGATAAACAATTATTCATATATTTTAACACATGGGTAAATAAAAACCGGACACTTTAATGTTAATGAATTTGATCTGGAGCTTTGAAGCCTCTCATCCTTCTAGACAGGTTGTTGTTGTTGTTGTTTTCTTCTTGGTGCTGCGCCTTTAAGACCTGCTCCCTCTCATCCCAGTTTCTATGCAATTATGTTAATATGGGAGCTTGTCTGCCTCCTATTCATTACCGGCTGGAGTTGCTTGATTGTTTCTTTCTTGTGTTTCCCGTCGCTGTCAGGCCCTTCAGCAGAGACCGGCAGCTGAGCGGGTCTGGAGCTCTGGTCCCAGTCATCCGGTTCCAGGGCTGCGGGTTTGATGCTGTTTATGAACTCTAAGCTACAGTTTTAAAGTTGAATAATAATGACTGTATCTTTGCTAATTATATACGTAATTAAACGGGTCTGTTGGTCACGTGACCCGAAGGTCGGCTCTTTATAGTCTGCAAACTAAACGCTTATTTCATAATTAAAACAATGAGACGATCGTACATGTTTTTTAAATATCGGCCTATAATTTGATTATTATGAAGGATGTTTTTATTTAAAAATCCACATAATTGTCATGATAATGTTTCGTTTGTTTCTTACTTAATAAAAACGCTCAAAACGTCGCTTTTTTCTTCTTTTTTCGTTCAATCACTTTTTCTTTTTTACCTTTCTTTTAAGTTTTTTGTGATGATAAAAAAACGTGTTTCTATCTTTACTGTTCAGGAGACACAATTATTGCATATCTGTTCTCATTTAACTTCAAATAAAATGAAAATTAAAGCCTTTGCTTAAGTGGGTGAATGTTTTACAGTTTTTATTTTGTTCATTTTCCTTTTTTTAGTTTATATGTTTTAGTTCCTTTTTTAAAGAACAATTAGTGTAAAGAATAAAGGCCTGGAGTTTGGCCTCTAATTTTCTGACAGTTTTCATGACAATTAGCTTCTTTTTCTGCTCTATTTTAAAACAACAACAAATATTTTAAAATATAAGTGATATAAATAACATAGAGACAGATGATCAATGTTCTCAAAAAAAGGTTTTAAACATATAATTTTCTGTTTGTCATTCTTTAGGTTACATCATTAAGTATTATAATGTTACCAGCTAATATTTTATTTCTGCAAAACTAACACTTTTTATTTATTTCTTTTTTCCACCTTCCTCTTAAATTGTTTTAATTTGATTTGCTTCTCATTTTGATATGAGCGTAATCACAGTCAGGGGAACTAACATTTTTTTGGTTATTATTTAGTCATTAAAGGCCTCAGAAATGTGACTTGAATAATTAGCCATGTCTCCAGTGAGTCAGATCACATCAGACGAGAAAACCTGCAAACCAGACTCTGCTGTAAAGATCCTGATGGTCCAGAACGTTCAGCACAGTTTGATTCCAGCAGGAAGAACAATCCTCCTTCATGGACACCATTCCTCTCACTGCTGTGCTTCATGAAGGAGGCCTTTCAGTCACACATGCAACACAATGATGGGCTTTTATTAAAAATATATAAAACACATTTTCAACAGCTGAGAAATGTGGTTGACCTTTATTTATTTATTTTTTTTTAGCTTAAATTTGCTTTTTTTTCCACCTTCACTTTAAGAATTATCTGCAAAGGTTTGGATTTCTTTTAAGTTCATTTTTTGGGTTGTTTAAGATACTGACTGTTGACAAAAGTTCATTTGAAATGTATTTTGTATTTCACATCATAAATGACATGCATGCTTTAACACATTTTGTATTTATTATAAAATATGTTAAGTCTGACTTGTTGGGAGCCTTTTAGCACTATATTCAACTTAGACCTGTTGTTATAATTCAATGAGATTTTGTTTTAGATTAACATTTATTAATATTGTTATTTTAAAATTGTCAACGTTTATATAATAGAAATGAAACAATGCACATAAAAAATGCTCTGATTTCAGGAAGTAAAATAGTGAAACTACTAATTCATGAGAAATGATAAAATCATGTTTTTATCACAGGAGGTCTTAGCAGCTATGAGCAAAATATAAAATGATCTAATTTCAGTTCATTCTTCAGTAAAATTCATCAAAGACACAACATATTTAAAAAATCATCATGTTATGAAAGACAGTGATAAAGTTTGGCCTATTTCATTTATTTTTATTTAGTTTTTTACATTTTTGCCATTCAATAAAACAAACTGTGCAGAAAAAAAGAGAAACAACTCACCAACAATCTATTAAAACACTTAATTATTTCTCAATTCATTCTTGAAATGTTCATCTCCTACCTGAACTTCTTATATAGCCTATAGAAATTGCAGCTCCTCTGAAACGTGCAGGAAGCTGAAGGTTTGGAGGTCATTCCTACTTTCGGTTATCTAGCTTTATGATGGACTGTTAACACTCATACAGCTAGATAACCAAAGACAGGAACAGGCTCCTGGTATCAGCCAGAGCAGAAAACTATAAGTCTGAAAACACTTCACATCAACGACAGTGAGAGGTTACATCACAAAACAGTCAGCTGACACCTTGGGTTGCTTTTTTATGATGAAAAAAGTCAGATACAGAATAGCTGCACAGTTTTTTGAAAACCAGTAAAATTCTTATTCTAGTAGCAGAACTCTCATGTGCAGCTTTTTATAAAAAATATAAAAAATAAGTCTTTTTTAATTTATTGATGATGACTTTTTAGCTATGCATTATGATTTATAAAAGCACAGCACCAATTTATAAAGTTTTCTGACAGGGAAAGAATATTCTGACATATTTTAAAAAGCTAAAAAAACATTTTTTTTCCAATTTCATGTAACTGTACGATTAATAATACTTATTATAAGACTGTTAATAAATGATACACGTGTTAAGAACACTGCAGCAGATATTTATGTCCATTTTTATAAATAAACCCAACCTGCTGATCTCACGCTTCCTTCTCTCACTGCGTCTGACGTACAGTGTTTTAATTGGGGGCAGAGAGTGCGTCACCCTATTAGGAGCTAATACTAACAAATGTCAGATTTTTATTCTAAAAAAAAAACCCAAATATATAAGTGCAGCTGTTTTATCAACTGAATATATTTTGTTTGTGAAGTTATGGTGATTTACTCACAACACCACGTTGTTTTTTGGTAAAATAAGCTGAATTATAATAGACTGAACCAACTTCATCCTCTGGTCAAACCTGTGACTTCATTGTGAAATAAAAACCATCAGAGCAGGTTTTAACGTTCAGGATGACCTGATCAAACCGTTATGAGCCTGTTTGAACCGCTGATAAAGAAACAAGCAGCTTTTCGGTGTGAATCCAAATGGCTCACTTTTCAGCGCTGCAGGAGCGTCCCTGTTTTCTGGAACATCCAATAGGAGCGGAGGGCGAATCGGTCCAGGCTCCAGGTGTCTGTTCAGATCTGCTTCGACAATCAGGTGATTCTGATCCATAAATCCCACACCGTCAGCGCCGAGGAGGCTGTGGAGGAGAGATCTGCTGTGTTTTAGTATCCATCTTCAGGAGGAGGAGGAGGAGGAGAAGGGGCTCCCGGGTCCAGGTTCTGGTTTCAGACTGAGATGCTCCGCAGTAAGAAAAGGAGCTTTTCGTCCCCCGAGATCAAATCCTTCAGTCCTGGTCCTGATGCTGAGCCGCGGCCCCCTGACAGTAGTATCCTCTCACTTCATCGCTGCCTTTTCTCCCCCTGAACGCTGCCTCCCCTCACCTCTGACGTCACACGGACGGGGAGTTCTGATAACCAATGAGAAACAGCTTCTTATGAGCGTCTGCGTATGGAAGCCCATTTCCGCCATTTTGAAAAATATTTTTGATACTTATCTCATAATTATGAGATACTAAGTCATAAAAATTAGATAATATCTCATAATTATGAGATACTAAGTCAAAATTATGAGATTGTATCTCATTATTATGACTTAGCATCTCATAATTATGAGATACTAAGTCATAATAATGAGATAGTAAGTCATAATAATGAGATACTAAGTCAAAATAATGAGATACTAAGTATCTCATAATAATGAGATACTAATTCATAATAATGAGATACTAAGTCATAATTATGAGATGCTAAGTCATAATAATGAGATACTATCTCATAATTATGAGATACTAAGTCATAATAATGAGATACTATCTCATAATTATGAGATACTAAGTCATAATAATGAGATACCAAGTCATAATTATGAGATACTAAGTCATAATAATGAGATACTATCTCATAATTATGAGATACTAAGTCATAACAATGAGATACTATCTCATAATTATGAGATACTAAGTCATAATAATTAGATACCAAGTCATAATTATGAGGTACTAAGTCATAATAATGAGATACTATCTCATAATAATGAGATACTAAGTCATAATAATGAGATACTAAGTCATAATAATGAGATGCTAAGTCATAATAATGAGATACTATCTCATAATTATGAGATACTAAGTCATAATAATGAGAAACTAAGTCATAATAATGAGATACTAAGTCATAATTATGAGATACTAAGTCGTAATAATGAGATGCTATCTCATAATAATGAGATACTAAGTCATAATAATGAGATGCTATCTCATAATAATGAGATACTAAGTCATAATTATGAGATACTAACTCATAATTATGAGATACTAAGTCATAATAATGAGATACTATCTCATAATTATGAGATGCTAAGTTATAATTATGAGATGCTAAGTCATATTTATGAGATACTATCTCATAATTATGAGATGCTAAGTCATAATTATGAGATGCTAAGTCATAATAATGAGATACTATCTCATAATTATGAGATGCTAAGTCATAATTATGAGATGCTAAGTCATAATAATGAGATACTATCTCATAATTATGAGATGGTAAGTCATAATTATCAGATGCTAAGTCATAATAATGAGATACTATCTCATAATTTCGATTTAGCACCAAACCAGTAATTCTCAAAGTCTGGGCTGAAATCCGGATCAGGACTGCACAGCCGTTCCATCTGAATCCAGCATGTTATATTATAATGCATTTATGTTACAAGATCTATGTTTAAGTGGACCCAAGAAACTTTTATTTTTTATATATAGTTCTTTTATTTGGTCAAATATGACATATTTTGGACTTTTCGGGTGCTCTTGACCTGAATCCAGATCCGATCCGGATCAGCTTCTTACCATCGCTTGTCTGACGTTCAGCAGCTCCTGTTAGCAAAGAGCTAAAGTCATGTAGGATTGGTCCGGCTTGTTTTTGTTGTCAACTACGTGATTTTATGGTTAAATTTGGTCAGTTTTCAGACTCCTGTAGTGAGTCTTTCCTCAAAACGCAACCAGCGAACTATCTAAGGGACTTTTCTGCTGTTTTTAGAGACTTTTGGAGATCTAAATGGTTTTCTATGAGCCGCGACTCCTTCCGGTTCAGGTCTACTGACAGACAGACAGAGACCCGAATCCTCTGTCGGTGTTTCTAACAGACAGCTGTAGAGCTGTTATGTTGTATCACCGTGGTTTTATGTAAACCTGCAGTAAAAATCCAGGAGACATTTAGTCTTGGTCCTGGATCAGCCTGAGCTCAGAGTCCTGAAGCATCCTGGAGCATCACAGCTCCATCTGATCATCACAGCTTACTCTGGAGTTTCATCATGGAAACCTGATTAACTTACTCACTTTTCATGTCTGAACAAATACATTGTTTTCAAACACAAATAAAACAAAACGAACTTATAGTAACGTTTATATTTAAGTTAACAGGAAAGAGTACCTTTTCTTAGTTTTTCGTTCAGATTGTTCCAATAAATGCAAGTAGTTTTCACAGAATAACAATACTAGCATGTTGCTTCTCATATTTCATCACCAAAATTAGATAAAAACAGCCAAAATTTTAACCAAAAACATGTTATGAAATATTGGTCCTTTAGACACTTTATTACACATTTTTAACTCAGTCAAGTTCATTTATAAAGCACATTTACTTTTGCTCACGCAACCCAAAGTGCTGTACATGATAAAAGACAGCTACATAAAACACAGATAAAACATAAATAACAACCCGAGGCATTTTGAATGTTTTTTAAAAAAGCCAGTGAGGTAAATTCTAACGCTTTATAGGTGATTTTAAATAATGTGATGGTTTTTCCTTTTAAAAATGTATAAGTGCTCGACATAAGGAAAGAATGAGTTATAATGTCCAATATGAGATTACAAATTTTTGTTTAGGATTATGCAGAGCAAGATTAGTTTATCCCATATTTGTTGAAAATGTAGTAGTAGCAGCAGCAGTAGTAGTAGTAGTAGTAGTAGTAGTAGTAGTAGTAGTAGTAATAGCAGCATCAGTAGTAGAAATAGTATTTATTTTATTCAGTCATGAAAGTAATTGGTGTAGACAGAAGCATCCTGTCATGATGAGACAGACGGATCCTAAAGCGGCAACAACCACAACACAGCAGAATGAGTTTAAAGATTTATTAAAGTAGTGAGGGCTGGAGTTCCAATGGAGCCTGGATTCAGGAGGTTTGGATTTCACAGGAAAGCACTAAGGGGAGGAGTGGAGAGGTTAATATTGTCCAGAGAACGTGGAGAAAGGATGATGAAAGACTGCCAGAGGGTCGTACTGTCAGAGAAGCCGCAGTGGTCTGAAGGGAGGAGGTTCCAGTCCGGTAACAGGGTGGAAGGTCAGGTGTGTCTGTAGGGTGGACAGGCAAACGGCTGGAGCTGGGGTCCCGGTGTGACTGGAGTTACCTGAGGTTCTCAGGTTACACAGGAGAGCAAGTTTTCTAGTGGGGGAAAACAATGCAGAGACAGGTATTTTACTGACAATGCAGTTTAGGTTAGAGAGAAAGGCCTGATCACTCACTCAAGCGAGCAAAACAATCCGGCGCAGGCTTCTGGTCTTCTGAGCCTTTTAAGCAGTTCCTGATTAGCTGCTGATGCGACCCAGCTGTGCCTGTCACACCCTAGAGAGAGAGAGAAGGAGAGACACACCCAACACAGAACCTGACACATCCTCTCTATATACAGTATGCACATACATAAATATCTATACCTACACAAACATACGTATCCATAAATATGCTCACTCAGATATAATGTATAGTATTAGAAGGGCCAAATGTGGCTCTGGAGCCACAGGTTACAGACCACTGGGGCTCTTCTTACACTATATATTTGAGTGAGTGAGCAGCATATTTAACTTTTAAAGAGAACTGAAAAGAGTTGGAAGTACTAAAATCTTGGTTTGATGTGAATAAATTATCAGGGAATATTAAAAAACTAAATTCATGATATTTGGAAATGTAAAAGTAAATAATGTGGAGTTTATATTACAAATTTCAAATACTGAAATCGAAGGAGTTTTAGAAACAAAATTCCTTGGAGTTGTCATTGATTATAATTTATAACCTATCATGGAAACAAGATTAGAATGATATTATTGGATAAATATCTAAATTACTGGGAATACTTTATAAAGTTCAAGATTTATTAAACTCCAAGGCTTTTTGTTTAATTTATTGCTCACTAATTCAATCTTACATGTCATACTGTATAGAAAAATGGGGCTCAACCTCCAAAACAAACCTAAAATTAATTTTAAAAAATTTACAAAAAAGGCCATTCGAGTTATAAATAAGATTACATATACTCATACTGATCCATTGTTTTTAAATTTACAGGTTATGAAATTAGAGGATCTATATTACTATAAAACGATGCAATTCATGTTTAAAACAAAATTAATGTCACTTCATGAAATGTTCTTAATGTGGGAGAGTAATTATGATTTGAGAGGTGTCTGTAAGTTTATGGTTCAAAAGATAAGAAAGGTATTAAAGGAGATGTATTTCTATTATGAGAGTATAATTTTGGAATGAGGCTAAATTTGAATTCAAAACAGCAACTTCATTTTTAGTTTTCAAATACTTGTCAGTAAAAATATTGTTGAAAGGTACTAGTGTGACTTATGTGTTTATCACACATTTATCATCACATTGAGGAGATATAGTATTTGATTTGTCAGTGGGTTATGCAATAATAATAATATAAGCTTTTGCTTCTGCCTAAACCTGTTCAGTCATAGTATGTGCAAGTGTTTATGTGTATGTAACCTACATATTTATGTAGATGTTATGTATGTTTATAGATATATGTATGTGTATGTATATGAATAATATATATATATATGCAGGATGCTTCTGTCAACAAAAATTACTTTCATGACTGAATAAAATAACTACTACTACTACTACTACTACTGGTACTACTACTACAATCTGAATGAAAAACTAAGAAAAGGTACTCTTTCCTGTTAACTTAAATATAAACGTTACTATAAGTTCGTTTTGTTTTATTTGTGTTTGAAAACAATGTATTTGTTCAGACATGAAAAGTGAGTAAGTTAATCAGGTTTCCATGATGAAACTCCAGAGTAAGCTGTGATGATCAGATGGAGCTGTGATGCTCCAGGGTGCTTCAGGACTCTGAGCTCAGGCTGATCCAGGACCAAGACTAAATGTCTCCTGGATTTTTACTGCAGGTTTACATAAAACCACGGTGATGCAACATAACAGCTCTACAGCTGTCTGTTAGAAACACCGACAGAGGATTCGGGTCTCTGTCTGTCTGTCAGTAGACCTGAACCGGAAGGAGTCGCGGCTCATAGAAAACCATTTAGATCTCCAAAAGTCTCTAAAAACAGCAGAAAAGTCCCTTAGATAGTTCGCTGGTTGCGTTTTGAGGAAAGACTCACTACAGGAGTCTGAAAACTGACCAAATATAACCATAAAATCACGTAGTTGACAACAAAAACAAGCCGGACCGATCCTACATGACTTTAGCTCTTTGCTAACAGGAGCTGCTGAACGTCAGACAAGCGATGGTAAGAGGCTGATCCGGATCGGATCTGGATTCAGGTCAAGAGCACCCGGAAAGTCCAAAATATGTCATATTTGACCAAATAAAAGAACTATATATAAAAAATAAAAGTTTCTTGGTTCTACTTAAACATAGATCTCGTAACATAAATGCATTATAATATAACATGCTGGATTCAGATGAAACGGCTGTGCAGTCCTGATCCGGATTTCAGCCCAGACTTTGAGAATTACTGGTTTGATGCTAAATCGAAATTATGAGATAGTATCTCATTATTATGACTTAGCATCTGATAATTATGACTTAGCATCTCATAATTATGAGATAGTATCTCATTATTATGACTTAGTATCTCATAATTATGAGATAGTATCTCATTATTATGACTTAGCATCTCATAATTATGACTTAGCATCTCATAATTATGACTTAGCATCTCATAATTATGAGATAGTATCTCATAAATATGACTTAGTATCTCATAATTATGAGATAGTATCTCATTATTATGACTTAGTATCTCATAATTATGACTTAGTATCTCATAATTATGACTTAGTATCTCATAATTATGAAATAGTATCTCATTATTATGACTTAGTATCTCATTATTATGACTTAGTATCTCATAATTATGACTTAGCATCTCATTATTATGACTTATTATCTCATAATTATGAGATAAGTATCAAAAATATTTTTTCAAAATGGCGGAAATGGGCTTCCATATCTGCGCGTAGTTTTGAGGTGATGGAAAAAAAGGGTTAATTAGCAGGGAATTTGATCAAAACAAACAAAATAAATAAAAATAAAAAATAAAAAAGATAGAATTATTTATCAATAGATTAATCGATCAGCTATAATAATCAGACTTTATCTTTATTATATTGTTGACAAATTAACAAGAAAGCATGTTTAATTTTACAGTTCGCTTCCTGCAGAGATTGGATTTAGTGTTTTGCTGATAAAGGAGCTCAATATAGGTCTGGTGCTCTGAAAGAGGCTGATCAAACTTTAACCAGAGGATTTGATAGGCTTTACAACCAGAACCACTGTAGCGCCACCCAGTGTTTAAAACGACAACCACAGACAAAAGTTACTGTCAATTAAACACATATTAACTCTGGCACGTAGCGCTCTGTCCTGGTGTGAAGAATTGATGGAGAGGAGTCCACCTCTACCACCATGTGGACAATGTTCTAATGATGAAACATTTGGATGATAGAAGTTGATCTTTTTCTCTTCCTTTGCCCTCTGGCCTTAGTAACTTTAGTTGATGAGGCAACAGATCCTGTGATGTCTGAGATGATTTGAATGTTATTCAGTATTTATCAACAATAATTTCTCCCAAATGTTCAGTAAATGCTGTAGGATAATCAGCGAGAGCCCACAGGTGGCTGAGGTGACATATTAGTTTGTAGTTCAGTTATTCAGTCTTTTAAGGTGATCCCATTATTTCCAACCCCCAAATGAATCAATAAGTTAAACCTTTCATACAAGTTTTGCTTTATGATTAATAGAAGTCAGCTGATATCTCCTGTAAGCTGAGCTAACCCGGGATTAGTAAGGGTTTAGTGATAGAATGGTGGAAGTTTTTGTAGCAGGGTGATCTGTAGCATACTGCCCTCTAGTGTTCAGTCTGCAGACTGACACGTTCAATGTTGCAAAAAACAAAAACAGCAGGACACAGAATTCTGACTTAAAGAGGATTTTTCATAATGTGTGTAAAGTCTCGGTTTGGAGGAGTGGATAATGTTCTGAAGGTAAAGGGTGGCCATTTAACTTTTGGATTCACTTTGTATTTCTAACTAAAATAACAAAAATCATATTTAAAGATTTATTTTTACTTTACAAAATTTTTTCCACACCTTCCTGAAATCTTTTCAGGCAGGTGTAAGACAGGAACATATGATACTGACAATGTTACACTGTGTGTAGCCACATGAGCCACAAATATTTTAATACAAAATACTGTAAATGAACAAAAGTTTACGTTAGATATGAAATAACCTTATTTTAAAATGACATTATTTTTGTAAGTAAATTCACTTAAAACCTGCATGAAAACATCAATATTATCTCAATAAAAAGTGCTTTGTAGAAAAAAATCAGTGGATTTTCAATTTAAAAGATCTTCAAAAACTAAAAAAAGTGGAAAAAAATTACTAAATACTGAAAATTTAGACAAAATTCGACACAACAAAGTTTAAAGTAACACTCAGACAGGATTCCTGCGGACATCGATTAAAGCGTTGTTTGAGGTCATCGGTCCCATGATGAGGCTGGAGCGACGAGACTCTCTGCGAGATTTCACCACAGGAAGCGATGCGGGACCAGTCCAGGACCCCATACCAGTCTGAACCACACGGCTAGCAGGAGAATCTCCAGACACCTGAAGCCACAGTTCCTCCATTTCGGCATGTTCCTCTGTGGGAAGAGAAGAGCGCCTCCATGTGGACGGGAGGGGGGTGTTCACCAGTTCCCTCATCTCCTCTCTGGACCTGGTAGGTTTGTCGAGAAGCCCCGTCCCTCGGCCTGCTGGGACGTCATCAGGGCAGCGGCTCAGCTTCTCCATGCTGCCAACGTTTGAAGGTTTACCATCAGGTGGCAAGACTGAAAGAAAGCAAGTCAGCAAGAGAGTTAGAGGTTCTGGAAAAAACAAGTTCTAACAGGGAGCATTAGATAAACTAATATAATAACTTATGCTTATACCAAAGTAAAAGCAAATGTGTAAAACTAAATAAATATAACTAAAGTCTGACCTTCTAATGATTCAACATTTGAACTAATTCAATCAGTTTAATTAAAAAACGCAAGAAGTACAGAACATTTTTTAAATTTACTATAAAGTTTCTATCTACTGTATATAAAGATTGAGCCACGGAATCAAAAAAGTTGATCTCAAGGACTTGATGCTGACACCAAACATCTGACTCCAACAAAATAAGTGATCCGTCAGGAAATAATCCCACAGCTACACAGATATGAACCATCAGATAAAGGTTTCTATTAATTCACTCTAACAAGGGATCAAATATCTACAGTCAGATCAACACTCATGTCTATTTTATTTATTTATTTGGAACTTGAATAAATAATACATTGAAGTCATACAAAAAACAAAAATGAGCAAAAAAAAAAAAAAACATGTTGACACTTTTAAGTGTGTGTCATCCCTACATCACATCCTTCAGCTGTGAAGTTTGCATGTCCATTATTTGATTGTTTCTCACTACCTTGCTTGGAGGCTAAAGTCACGTGACAGCTGTAACCCCACATGCTGCTTTAGTCCTTTCAGTAAACAGAGACAGCCAGGAGGGACCTCAGACCCAGCTTAAAGTGTTGTGTGAAATGGGCTAAAGATTCTGATCTGAGTGTTTACCTTTGAGAGACTCTTTAGGTTGACAGAGCTCTCTCGGTTTGTTGCTGAGCTCCAGATTAGCTGTCTTGTAGTGGTTCAGCTCCTTGCTAAGGTTGTGGATCAATCCCTCATACTGTCGCTGCCTTCCTGCCAGGCCCTCATCCATTTGTTCTGTTAAAACAATTTAGGCAGTTATATTATGCTGTGAAACAAACAATCTGGTTTTGATGAGATGGTCCTTTGTTTTTCCCCCCACCTCGACACTGCTGCAGCAACAGTTGCATGCTCCTCTCGTGTTCCCTCTGCTGTTGTGTGAGCCTGCGATCGGTGTCGAGTTGTGTGCGGTCAAGAGCATTTTCCAGCCACTGCACCAGCCTTTGCTGCTCTTCCAGCTGCATTTCCAGATCAGTCAGTGCGAGCTGCAGTTTACGCTCCTCCTCACGCAGCGAGACCACCTACAGAACATATCCACATAAATGTCGTTCTGCAGAATAGCTGGTAAATTCACACACAGCTGTCTTCTGACAAGAACTGGTCTTAAAGTGGTTGAAATTTAACTGACTACAGTATGAGCGTGTCCTTCAAGTTTGACGTAAAACAATGAGAACCTGGTGAGAAAAAGCACTCTACAAACCTTGTCAAAGTACTTGCACAGCAGAGCTCTGGTCTCAGAGGCAGACAGATAGCTGAGCTTAGCCATTAGGTTCATTTCCCACTGAGAAAGCATGCTGGCAGAAGCTCTGAGCTGTCTCTGCCTCTGAGTGATGGCCTCGTTCTTGTATTCAATAGCTGCATCCAAAGCCTCGATTGCCTCGTCCAACTGGAAAAGAGTTCGCTCCTCCTGGTGACATCACAGGGAACAGATGTGCTTCATGAGGACGTGAGCTGACATTCATCAAGTTCTAATCTAAAATGTGCAAACAGCTATGTTGAATTGAACTCTAAAGCAATAAAAGCTAACCTCAGGTGAGAGCAGGTTTCCTTTCCTCAATTTATCATCCAGCTCCACGCGCTGTTTAAGAAGTGAATCTTTCTCCTGTCGCAGGTTGGAGATCTCTTGCCGGATGTGTTGGGAATCTTGAGCACTGCTGCTGCGAAGGAGGCCGTTCCTCTCACTGAGCTCCCGTTCAAGTGACTCAATCCGTCCAGTGAGCGTCACCAGATCTTTACTTAGAGCCTGGATGAAAAGATGAATAAGAAAACCTCAACACCTGCTGGTTTCCTGCATCATTAAACTGAGTTATTAGTGTTTGTTAATACCTGACTGGAGAGGAGCCTCTTGGTCTCCAGCCCACTGCGTTCTTGTAGCAAGGCTTCCTTCTTGGCCAGGATTTGCTCTCGTTTAGTCAGCTCTCCTTCTAGATCTTCCAGTCCTCTCCTCTGGTCTAGGACACGCTCCATTTCCTCATCCAGCCAGCGCTTCTGTTCCTCAATCTTCTAAACTCACAGAGTCAGGACACAAAGTAAAACAATTTGGTAGCTTGAAACGAGTGCTGCTGTGACACTAAATTAACAAAAGAATATTTCTAGATCCAAAAATCACATCTCAAAACAAATAAATGACTTTCAGATCTTTTCTCACCTGTTGCTCCTCTAATGAGACGACCGAGCCGTTGCTACCACTGCGTCTCTGTCTCTGGAAGGCTGCAATCTCCTCAGTCTTTATCCTCAAGATCTTTTGCTGCTGCTCGTTCTTTATTTCAAGTTCCTGAAACGGTATTAAAATTAGAATATAAATATTAATAATAAAACATGTGTAAAGGAAAATGGCAGCTAGCAAAAGTCCCTTCTTTTCCTTCAGTGTGATGAATTGCATAAAAACAAGTTGATGAGGGTTAGTGCTACCTTGACTCTGTGAGTTCTTCGCTGCATTTCAGTCTCCAGACGTCGTTTCTGCTGACTCTCCTCACGCAGGCGTCTCTGCAGCTGCTCCTGCTGCTGCTTCATAGACTGGACGCTCCTCTCCAGCTCTAGCACACGACGTTCGCTCTGAACAGGAAGGTTGGCCAGACGAGCCGTATCCCTCTGACGCTGACTGAGCACCTAACATTTGACCATAAATGTTTCCTCAGTTAGAAGATCAAGTCTGCAGGTCTGAGTGGTTTACAGTTATGTTCCAGGAGTTGATAAGAAACCACGAGTTTGCCATTTAATCCCACATCATTTTGTTGAATAACTGGTGAATGCTTGCTTCTTACAGTTTGATGTATAAATATCGAGGTGAAATGGTCAAACCTGAACTTTGCTCTGAGCAGCAGCTATCTTCCTGCGACATTCCTGCGCTCTGGTCTTGTCAGTTCCACTTATCTCCTTCTCTTGTCTCTCTAGATCCTGCAGCTGTCGCTGGGCCTCCTGCAGCTCCTGTCGGGCCTGCACAGCTTCACCCTCTAAGGCTGAGATCTTATGGCTGTACTGCTTGTTCAGGGCTTGAGCTTCCTTACCTTAAATTAAAGAAAAACAAATGACATGCATCAACAAAAAAAGACAACAAATATTGTAATCCACTGCAGCTATGGACATTTTTACCTGTTTTAACCAGCTCCTTGATGAGTTCTTCTTTCATGCGGATGGTGACTGACAGCTCTCTGATCTTCTGCTGCGCCTGAAGAAGTCCCCACTCTGAAACTCCTTCAAAACTTCTCAGACTTTCCCCACTACTGGAGTTGGCTTCATGAAAAATTGAGAAATGACATATTAAGTCAATTCTTTTTCTATCATATGCTAAACTATACAGTAGGTTCCAATGCTAAAACTGTAGGGCCTTTTGGTCACAGGTTGTTAAAAAGGAAAATACTTTATATACTAGATTGTGGGTGGGTCTGCAAATTCAATTCTAACAAATTAGCAAAACACCTTTAAGACTTACATGCTTTTCTGGCTAAACAGGGGTGCAGATCTGACTCGGGCTGCTGAGACGTTGTCCCTTTACCAACTGCTGCCAGACCTCCTAGCATGTCCCTCTTGGTCCAGGTCAGGTTCACCGGTCTGACAGAATAATCCCAAACAGAGCTGGAGACTCGTTCACATATAAAACTTTATCAACACAATATGTATAACAACATACTTGCATTTGTCCTGAATGAAGCCGGGATGATTTCCCTCCTTTTCCTTGTAATACATCTCTGCACCGCCTAGGAGCTCCTGGTCCTCATAAACTGTCCCATCCTGATCAATCCCATGACCAGTATGACCCACTGGACTGACCTACAATCACACAAAATAAAAACTCAACATCCAAGATGAATCTCTGTGAAGTGTGATAAAATAATGGCTGTGAAAATGTAAAAAACATGCCTTATTTACACTTTTGGGGAACCTTATCACCACTGTATCCTCATATCTGACATTTAGGAGGAATGTAATTGTGATAGGGTGACTAAAATGCTACTGCACACTTAAAGATATTCAAAATGGGACTGAAGCAAATGTTAAAGAATGTAGCAGGAGCACAGGGAGCCATGTATGACTGCAGAAGTTGACTTTTTCTCCAGTAGCTTGCAGCCAAATTAAAATCAGGTAGTTTTGCATTATAAACCCTGTTTTGGGTGGTTACCTGTCTCTGTGTGCCTCCATTCTGACTGTGCTGCCTGGAGCCCATGGGGGCAGTGTGAGGGCGTAACCTCATGTTAAAGCCGAGGCCCACCAGTCCAAGCGTAGACAGCTGACACTGTAGCTCTGATATCTGGTCCTGCTGCTCCTGTAGTTTATCACTCTGATACAAAATGAAGCAAATCAGAAACATATTTCAATACAAAACAATACAATATTTGGGTGACTTTACAAACTACTAACTGGGAATTCTGCTCTGATGGAAAAACACAAGTTTACATTTAAACAGAATCCAACCTGTTGCTTGTATTGCTCCATAGCATCCTCCAGCGCTGCTAAAAAGTCTGTGTTCTCTTTTTCTAACTGCTGGATCTGAGACTGAAGATGTGCGATACTCTCGTGATCATGATTCCACCTCTCCTCCACAGCTTCTGTGTCCTAAACAAAAGAGTAATATACCCAGTTATTGATAAAGTTTGACTGATGCAATATTTAAAATGGGTTAGAAAGAGAAACACCTGATTCCTAATAAAGGGCCTGCCTCGTCTCAGTGCAACGCTGTCCTCTGTGGAGCTGTTTTCGATACCGCTGTCTGGTCCAGAGGCGGTCGTGAGCCCGCTCCGCTCCTCCTCAACTGAGCACAGCCACTCCTTTACTCTCAGACTCTGCTCTGCAGTCAAAGACCCTTCACTCTGCAGCTCCCGCATCAATCTGTTGCACATCAACAAATTAACAAAGCCCTCTGGGATTCAGCTGCACAATCACAGTGCTTTAAAGGGCTCAATGTACATTTGAATACACCACTTATCATTAAGGTCATATTTAAAATCTTTAATTAATGGCTAACCTGTAAGCTGTGTCCGTGCAGGTCCTATAGTGAGCGCTTTGTGCTTGCAGCCTGCTGATTTCTCCTTCTCCAAGTCGAAGTCTCCTGTTTGGGTCAGCGTGAGCGATGATGCGGGTCTCTGAGCGCTGACGGTTCTCCAGGGCCCTGCGGAGAGCCTTGATCTGCTGCTCCAGTCCTTCCACACGATCCGGTTCACGCTTACAGTTGACTGTAGCTCGGTTTTGAATGTTTCTGGCCCTCATTGCATAATTTAGAGTATTTAGACTCTCATCAAAGTCCGAAGAAGAGGGGCTGATGCAGGCTATCATCAATGTTTTTGAATTCCCTCCCAAAGAGTCTTTTAGTATCCTAGTTCAAACAAGAATTATACAAATTAAAGCTAAATTATATACAATCATGCAAAATGATATACTACAATACAAAAAACATACCTTGTGATTTTAGAGTCTCTGTATGGTATATGAGAGCCCTTTCTCTTTGGATCCCCCAGTGCACCGATAACATTTCCCAGAGCCAGAAGGCCGCTGTTGATTTGGATACTCTCCTTCAGTCTCTCTCCAGTGTTACCCGTTCTTAAGATGCGCTCTGACCCTGCCAAGTCAACAAAGTGGAACTTAGAAGACAACACTTGCGGTCCAGAGCTTGCAGCAGTCCCATTTAGGCGAGAGCTTCCACGACGCTGATCCATGTACAAAGTGAAAATGGTGTGTGACCGGCTGGAGTTTGGATTCATCTGTGTTGCACCGGTGTGTCTGGCTGTGTTTCCTGACTCGAGGAGACTCAGCACCTCATCAAGACCTTCTACTTCACACTCCTTTACACCACACAAAACTAAAAAGAAGGGAAAAAATGAGCAAAATCACATCACACCACATAAACATACTCAAAAAACAATAAGGCAGTTTCCATACCAATGTTGCCTTTGTCCTCCCTGATATGGATGTCCTTGCTAGCGGTCTCAACCTCCAGTAAGTCTTTGAATTCCTCTTTATAGACTTCTAAATAGGAGACTCGAACAGAGAAGTCTGTGAGGTCATTTTCATCCAGCAACCTGAAGACATCAGCAACAGCTCTGGGGATGATACCCTGCTCCTCATCTCTGAAGGAACCTAAAGAATAAGTTAAAGATTTATTATTACATCAAACTGGTTTGGCCAGCAGAAAAGTCCAAAATACACAAATAAGCAAAGGTACGATTACATCAAGAAAACAGCAAATTATATATTTGATAAGAGGGTGTGTGTTGTTAGATTCAAAAACTTTAAAAATGCAACTTACTAATATTAGCTTCTCCAATTGTGTAAGTCTTGCCTGAGCCTGTCTGCCCATAGGCAAAGACTGTGGCATTGAATCCTTGGAAGAAAGCATCTATGAGTGGCTGGACGGACAGAGAATAAACATCCTCCTGGCAGCAAGTTTCTTCAAACAGATAGTCACAAACAAAGTGTCGGTCATGGCCCAAAGTAACCCGATGAAGTTCAGGGTCCACAGTGATACAACTCTCATGGCAGTGAAGAATCTCTTTGGGAAGAAGAGGACGAACTCGAACAGCTACTTGGACTGCAGAATAGTCTCCTCTGCCTTGACCGCCTGGCACTTTGGGAGACATTTTCTTTCTGCACTGCTCCCGCTCTTTATGTTCTGCTGTTAGGTATTGATCATCTTTAGGCTGCTAAAAGGAGGAAAAAAAAGTTTAAGGACAATGTGACTCAAGGTTACGCATAAAAAAATAAAAGCAACCTAACAGATCAAATATAAAACTGTTATTTAAAAAACTAAAATAAATAAACTGTGAGTTTTAAACTTTCCAAAGGAAAGAGCTCAGCATATTTTTATATTTAAAACAATTTTTTTAGTGTCATAAAGAACACCACTTTAGTGGTGAAAAGCAGAAGCTAAGGCATGAACTGTGATTTATAATCTGCTCAGATTGAATGAACAGAAAGCAGCCAGGGATGTTAGAGTCAAGTAGCTTAATACTCTAGCTGAGTTTGTCTGTTAAACATGGCTTTAACTTGTCAAAAAACAAACAAAAACTGATATTGACAACAATACAAGTCCAATCTTAGTCAAATGCCATGAGTTCAAAGCTTCAGACAAATACAGCCTACTAAAGATTCACAACCACATTTTAAAAGTGAATATTTTACATGTTAATTCATTGATTTTTATTAAAATTAGAAACACTCAAATATGAATGTGACCATAATTTAATTAAATCTGCATTAATTCACTTTAAGCACATATTAATTACCTATTTATAATTGAAATATATCAGTAAAATATTTCTATTTAACAACCAATTTCTAAATTTAATAAACTCAGAAACCAAACATTCCCAGTCTCATTTTTTTAAAACAATTTTTAAATTCCACAGCAATAAAACATTCCAGTACATTCTCAATATAAATAAATATATTGTACCCTGGGTAATTTTTAATACTTTAATTTTTTCATTCCTTCTATAGATAGATACAGAACAAAACTATTATATTACCTACATATTTTTATTATTATAAACTTTGTGTGCGCTAGGTTTTAGAGTTTTTTTTAGGTTTAGTTACTTTTATTAGAATGCTACACACTAACTAGCATAAAAAACAAAACGTTTACAACTTTTAAGATCGTATTATCATGTCAAAGAGACAAATCACGGTGCTATCGAGTTAGCAGGGTAGTTAGCTCGCTTTAGTTCAACCTTACAAACTAAACGGGGATTTTTTTTTGTTTAACAGAGACAAAACTAACTTAAAGCGTGTTAGCTATATATTTTGCTGGCTGCTGTAATGCTTCGTGAAGTTTACACTCTCGTTTATTAGTTTGTTTTAATGATTACCTGCCGCTAGGCTAATGCTAGCCAAGTTAGTTATAACAACAATTAAACCCGAGGATGAAGCGGAGTGTGGGATAAGTTAAATCGGTGTTCGGCTAAGTGGTGTGTAACGTTACTCTTCATGCACTGACTGGGTAAGTTCTTGTGACCACTTATAGTTAACACAACTTACTTTTTATTGCAGCAGAAGTTGGAAAACGGTTTCAGGATAACAGTGGAGTTTTTTTGGGAGAATGGAAGTTGAGGGGCAGTCGGGGGAGGAGCTCTAAAGTTCGGGATTTTAGGTTGAGCATCAGTTACAAAACACCGAGGAGGGATGGTATGGCAGGCCGGTGTGACATTTAGGCGCACTTTGTCACAGATTCAAATAAAACATTTCACCTGGTCAAAATTACATTATTTATTAATCAGAATTTAAAATGAAGACATCCATAATAACATTGTTACTAGTAAAAATATATTTCAAGATTTTTCCAAATTATAATAGGAACAAAATAAGTTTAAAATAAATTTAGGCGTCTGTTTCAACATTTATTGATATCCATCAATTTATTTATTTTTCCACCATGTCATGAGACGGGCTCCGTACAGTCTTACTGGACTGAAAGAAAATTTTCAAGTATTAAGAAGGGACGTCTTCCTATCACTTCCAAAATAAGACAAATTTCACTTTTCTGTTTTATGTGTAATTGTGGGCTTCAAACTCCAGGATTCCTCAAATACATTCTTCATTTCTAGAATGAAAATTTTTTATATCTGAAACAGAATTACTGTAGAATAAGCTTACATTTTGGTAGTCTATAATCTAATTGTTTGCATGCATAAATTAGATATTTATTGTTTTATGCTGGTCTGATCAGCAGAATAAAACCCAGCTCTGCTCACAGGTTGGAGTCAACTGCCTCACAGTCACCAGAGAGGATGGGATGAGAGGAGCCTGAGTGAGAGCAGCTTCAAGGAACTCCTCACCCCAGTGGACTGGAGATTTAGGTTTGCTTTAAAATAAATCATTTTATTTAACAAAACTCCCACATGTCTACCCATTTGTTATGGCTTTGAGCCAGGCCATAACAAACTTTGAATTGTCTTGATGTCTGAAACAGAACTATTATAGAAGAAACAAAAATTAGCTGTGGGTAGAAACCTGTATGCATAGCATCTGTTTTGTAAATCATATGAAATAATGTTTAATGTATTTTTCCCTGTTCAATCAAAGTGTAAATAAAAAAGAATAAAGGTGTTTTAATGTAGACATTCAAAATTATGTTGAAAATCTAAAATTAAAATGATTAATAACAATATTGTATGTAGGACTTTTATTTATGGTGTGAGCCATTTTTATTAGCTAATTTTTTTCTTTAACAAACATGTAGTTTCAGCCTGTCTGTCTCATAGATATTGGTCTAATAATTGATAAGGTGTAAAAACTCAAAACATTCTTGAACCATCTGCTGGATGAAGATCTCTCCTCTGTACCAGTCTGATTCCTGGTCCCAGTTGGTCTGGAGTCTGGCTCTGCTGGAGATTTCTTCCTGTTGAAAGTAGTTTTCATTTTCACTGTCACCAATCGTTTTGTGCATGAAGTAAAAATGTGATGCAATCTGCTGGTTCCTTTAGGACAGCGTTTTAGTAATTCACATAATCTGATTACATCATGACTAGACTGAACTGACTATACAAGTGCATTAAATCAGGACCTGTTTTGACATAACTTGTTGCTTTAGCTTTGAGATGACTTTTGTTTTTTGGTGCTACATAAATAAACTGAACTGAATAGGTTTTGTAGCTGAAGCAATGCAACTCTGTTGCTGCAGTGTGTGACCTGCACTTATCTAACTTACAAAAATAGTTTATCTTAATTTTTACAATGTTTAGCATTTTAACATATCTTCTAAAATGATGCCACCAATAAATCTGTTAGAAATTGTGACTTTAGTATGCGGCATGTCTAAACTTTGAACAGCAGGGGGCAGTGTTACATCATAGTTTGGCTATAAGGATATGTTGAACATGCACTAACTTAAAACATCTCTAGAACAAAAATACATTGAAGGTTATATAAAATTGTTATTCTGACAGGAATGTGCGGTGAATTTGAGCTTTATTTAACTTGATGTAAAGCTGAGTCTTGTATCTACTCCCCTCTTGAACTGCAGGCGTCTCTGGACAGTCATCATTTTTCCCTCTCTGATCACAGGTGCACTTACATAAAGTCTCCTCACATATGAAAATAATCACTGAAAATTTACATTTAGGGTGTGTGGTACATGCATTTTTTTTTTCTGTGTACTTGTTTTGCAGTTGAAAAGTTATTCATGCACTGTAAGAGCACAGAAGCTCTTTTCAGCTGCCTGATTTTGGCTGGCTCTCTGCTGAACAGCGCTGCTCTGTACTGAAGGAACTGTGGTGTTTAACAAGCCCTGCTCACATTTATCACCCTGTACAGTATGTCACACTCTTTCTGGGAGCATATTTAAGGTGTCCCTACATTTTTACCAGAGAGATCACAGACAAACAAAGGGCCAGACTTTTTTTTTGTTTAGATCTTATTTAATTAAAGTTCTACTGCATCAGAAATGGAAAAAGAGTAATAAACAGGATTTTAAAATGTTCACAATATAACTGCATGATGATCATAACAGAAATTTGCCCAGAATAATATTTCCATTCATGATAGTCTGTGATGTTTGCTCTGCTTGCTTACTCTTCATCCTCATGTAATAACTTGTACTTATTTTGGTTTCTCAGAAATCATACGGGGACACAAACATGGTGATTTTGGTGATGTATCTTCCCAGCTGGACTCGTTTCTCCAGCTCGCTCATCTCCACCTCTGCCTCCAGGGTGATGGGGCCCTGCACAGAGCTCACCAGCATCAGCTGACCCGTCTGATGGTCTGAACGCTGAATCGTGAAGTGGCGGCGGGCTTGCCTTCCACCCAGTAGGGTGAAGCGCAGCGTGTCACCTATCGGACGCAATGCTGAGACCCTGAACATGACACGGGGGGCTGACAGGTTGGAAACAACAGCCAGGTAATGATAGGAAAAGGAGTTTGGGGTCTGAGAGCAGGCTTTGTTGTCCAGAGGGCAGGGGTTACGTTCACACCGCCTGGAAGACAATAAAGAACAGGTCAAAGCTGAAGAGTGAAGGCTTCATTCATATCGTAAATGGAAAAAAAACTACACTTGTACTTTGCTGTGGTACACAATATTACAGATGATGCTCACGTAGCTGACGTCTTGACATATGTAGCGTGAGGGATTCTGGGGCAGTCCACATGAACACACTGGAACCCGCCATATGTGTTGATGCACATCTGGTCCTTTGTGCAGTTGTTTTGCCTGGTTGCACACTCATCAATATCTGAGAAAATATGAAGATCCATAATTTAATTTAAAAAAACTGTGATAAAGATAATCAAATTTACAGACAGGAAATCCTCTGAGTTGTTTATAAGAAAAAACAAGTTTATTTCATGTTGGTTGAGATTTAAAATGTATTGTTTTTCTTTAAATTAAAAAAAATTTGTCTGGAATTTCTATTTTTTATAATTTGTGGTATTCTGTAACATGTCTTTGAGCAAATTGGTTTTTGTAAAGGTTCAAGGGTCTTCTCTGTTATCAAATGGATTAAAAAAGATGCAATCAAACATGCAGACATATTGTGTTATTTGTAGTCCTAAAACTTTGCAAAGAGATGCCAAAATGTAACATTTTACAAACACCTACAAGATCATTTGTACAGTTTGACCTTACTCACTCTACAGGATGTTTTCATCTCTACTTTTTTTTGTCTCTTTATGAACATTTATGATTTTTTTATGGTTATTTGTTTCACGTGACTAGTTTTGTAGATCTTTCTGGTTTTTGGAGTGAAACTTGTGATGGAGTCACACACTTTCTTTGGTATTTTACTTTTTGTTTTGCCTTTACAGTATTCCCATTATCACTATTTTGTGTCTCATTATAGTTTTGCATCTTTCACAAGGTCACACACAGTATGTATCTTTTTTTCTTTAACACATTTTTAACCTGTGCTCTTTATAACCCTTTCAATAATTAATCCATGAAGAAAACCAGAGAATAAACAACAAATTAAATATTTCCAACATGTAAAATGAGTCCACCTCTACAGCTTCGTCCATCAGTTGTCACGTTGTACCCAGCAGGGCAGGAACAGCGGTATCCTCCAGGAGTGTTAACACACTTATGTAAACACAATCTCCCTGCTGGTCCATTATGAAAGAGCTCACATTCATCTATATCTGAAATGCACAATAAACAGACGAATGATCCCAACAGGAACACTGTAAAGGTTATAATTTGTTTCAGGGTCTGATTAAATGATGAGGAGTACCTATGCAGGTGTAGCTGTCTCTGCCAGCGATGGTGTAGCCCGGCTCACAGGTGCAGTGGGTGGTCCCCTGCACCGTGGAGCAGCGTGATGGACGGACGTGAGGCCCGCTGGTGGCAGCTGGTAAGGTGGTGGCAGCAGAGGCAGCAGAAGTGTTTGTCATGGTGATGAAAACTGAATGGTAGAGCGAGGAGAAATAGGTTTCAGATGTAGAAAAGCTCTGTTTGGTTGTATTGCTGCACGTCCCAGGCCTTCAGTGTTTATTCACCCAGCTGATAATATATGTGATGGAAACAGCTGATGGATCAATCAAACAAATAGTAAATAATAAGGCAGTTTAACTACGAGAGTAAAAACAATAATGAAATTATCTAGATTAAAATCCATTTTGTATAAACTCTTATTTGGATTTAATTGACTGAATTCCTTTGGGCTGTTGCTTGAATTGACTTTTTTTTTCCAACTTACCTATAAATTCTTTAGTTGTGCAGATCTTTTCCATTTAACCGACTTTAATTAGTTAATTAAATTAACTGTTTAATGGACTCATTTGAGTCTAGCTTTATTCAAAAGTGTTTTGAATAAAAATTTGTTGACTAATTGAACTCAAACAACATTATTTTTAAGTTAAATGCCCATTTCAGTGTGTGGCCTGTTGAATTAACCTTTATTTGGTGGCACAATAGGTAAAATCACTAACTGTTGTTCTGCTGAAACAAGTACTTTTTTAAACTGTCCTAAATTCAGAGAATAATTGTGAGGACGAAAGCTTTAACCTAACAGAAAAACATTTTAATCCACCCACCTGACTGCCCTCCAATGTCAAGAGAATAAACATTAAGTTTTGCTAAAAATAATTTAGCCATTTTTGTCTAAAGGGAAGATTTTAATAATAATTTGATAACTTTATTATTGTTCATCAAACCAACTGAATAAAATGCTGAAATACCAAACAAAAGCGTCTGACAGTGAGGAGGTGATGCCTGCACAGGCTGTCATGTGAACTGCCTCCTCCTCCTCCTCCTCTTGAATCTAATTACAGAGGCACCTCCTGCTGTTTGAGGTCATGTGTCAGCTGCTGCTCCTTAAACACCAGGCTGATGCTTCAACTCGCTGCCAGATTCTAAAACTGCTCTCAGCAGTCAGTCAGTAAAAACTTTGCCTTGCCTCGCTTTCCTCCACCTGGATCCAGGTCATGGGGGCAGCATCCCATAGGGGACCTCAGCTCATAATTCTTAAATCTAGTTATTACCAGTCATTTCCTTCTGCCTCAATATCTGACCTCACCACAGCTTGCCTTCTTTGAGTCTCAGCTCCAAGCTTCTCTGTGTGTACTCACAAGATTCTCATCATCTGCTTCCAAATTCAGCTTCTGGATCAACAGAGTCTATCTTTTGTGGTCTGTTGCCTCTAAACTATGAGCAGCATGTGATTTGGTGTGTCTGCATTAAAATGTGGAAGTTAATAAGTGTTATTCTCACATGTGGGAACAGGGCTTTGACAGGTAGCTCCAGTCCAACCTTTGGCACAGACACAAGAAAACTGGTTCACCTCGTCCACACACGTCCCTCCATTCATGCAGGGAGAGGACGAACACTCGTTGATGTCTGAGGGAGACAGAGAAGAGACCTTTGATCTCTTTCACAGACATGAATGACACATGCAATTTAATAAGTTGGATGCTTGAAGCATATCACGTTGCAACATATGGACATATTAGACAGGAATATGAAGAAAAAATGGAGGAAAGCAGGTTAATGTGTGGTGCAGTCAGTGTGTGATGGAATCTTGATGAAATGCTCTTTGAGCTGTTATCTCAAATTCAGGAAGCTGTCTGAGGACATGGAGGCTGGAAGGGAATATCACATGTCAAGTAGTCAAAAAAGGTCTCCAGACAACAACCAAAATACATTAAAAAGAAATACGATCAGAGGCAACATGAGAAACGTAGCCCTACAGGAAACAATGACATTCCTGATGCACATAAAAAGAAACGGCAAGAGAAAGAAGGAGATGGAGCACTTACAGAGAGAATGTTGACAGGATTCTAAAAGTGATCAGTGGGTTAGAGCACAGGATGAGTGATGGTCAGGGAGAAGAAGACACTGGTGAAAAGAGGAGAAAGAGATGAAGAAAAATGACCAGCAGCTCAGCGAGGCCAGGCAGCCGAGGGCTGGTTTCTCACCTCGGCAGGTGGGCTGCTGGCCGCTCCAGCTCAGGCTCTCCTGACAGGCTCTGCTTTCAGGACCCACAAGTTCATAACCCGGGTCACACAGGAAGTGGACCTCATGGCCCACGCTGTGGGATTTACCAAGTTTTCTCCCGTTGATGGGAGCATCCAGTTTTGGGCAGGTACCTGGTTGAAATATAGACAATAAAATAAAACAAAGATTGGAGAAAAAACATTATTTTTTTAGTGGTTAAACTTACTGTTTATGTGTTTTGTTGTCTGCTTCCCTGCACTGCTCTGCAGAAGGTTGATTTTCTTCTTCAGGTTGCGTAGACTCTGCATGCAGGTGGCTTCATGGGCTGACAAAAGCTTCTGGACCTGCTTCAGAGAACCTTGAATTTCTTGCCGACCGGGACAGTCCTGGAGCAAAACAGTCAACAAAAATCTTCTTGATTGATTGATGATTTTTAAAATTTTACAGACAAAATAAGAAAAAAAGATATTTATCAAAATACTGCAAACTACAGTAGCATTTAGTCATTTTTGCTAAATTAATAAAAGAGGTCATCTTGACATGCCTCTCCAACTGTTGCATGAGATTCTTCAAATTTCTGCAGCATGTTTCAAAGTACTGAACCCTGAATTTGTAAAATTAGAGAGCGCTCTTCTTAAAATTTTATTTGAAATAAATGTTGGTTTTGCTGGAATCATATGAATAACTTGTTTCTCTTGCTCAGATCAGCAACATGAACAACTCTCCTGAAAGACCACATGATCACAAACCAGTGATGTCACTGATTAACGAGTTAATTCAAGACTTTCTGACTTGTATTCATTCACAGGAATAAAAGTAACCATCAATTCAATGAAAAAACATTTTCAACCTAAAATATACAAGAACATGTTAGTCTACCATTTGAAATACTACACTTATTTTTGCAAAGCAATTGTCATAATATACAGTAGTATAAATACCTTTTAAAACACAACAATATTTGCAGTCCAAACACACCCAGCTCCAGAGCTTGGCCACAAATCAACCTCCTGAATGGAGATCTGTGCTGATGGTTGAGATGTTTGTGTGTGTGAATAAATACAGCGTAGATCAGAATGTGTTTGGTCACTTTGAGCAGAAACCTGCTCGTTAGACCTGATCACACACACAAGCTCTTTGTATCACACAGTGTGTTCCTGGAGGTTCTGCTGAAGTTTGATGAATTAACTTTAAATGTCAACATCAAAAGCTCCTGAGCTTAGTTTGTCAAGCAGTCGGTCCCGTAATCTGCGTTATATTTTTTATTTTTATTCAACGGTGTGTCGAGGGCGTCATTCCCCACCTGCCCTGCGCTCTCATGCATGTTTTCACACAACCAATTAGTGTTTTCATCCAGCGGGCGTTATGTAAGAAAAGCCAATATTTGTTGAGAACACCTTTCTTATTTAGGCTGAACTGAATCTGGAAAGACTTCAATCATCTGGGAGGGAGATGGAGACTGGTGTTTACTGTGTGGCCGTCAAAGGACTCTTTCTGCTCTCACGTGGCCTCGTGTTAACTCAGTGACGGGAAGACAGGCAGCTCAAAATCACCGCGAAGCAAATTTCAATATCAGACAAAAAGATAACCAGCATAAAAACATGTAGTTTCCAAAAGACGATTTGATTTATTAACAGAAAAAAGTGATCCAAACGGACCTGGTTCTATGTGATAAAGTAACCACATTATTTGGAAAGCTGGCTTCTGTTTCACCAGCCACACCCAGAATTAAGAAGTCACTTCAATGGAACCTGACTGACAACATGAAGTAGGCTCAAAGATCTCGAAAAGCAACACAAAATATCGTGCTCCATTCAAAAGAAATTCAACATAAAAAAAAAACTCAGAACAATTTCTAAAACACCACCTGTCTCGTTTGGTTAAGGTTAGGGTCAGAGGTCATGACTCAACAATAAGAAAGAGGTGAGAGAGTTCCAAGTTCAAAACCTCTGTTGACCAAAACAACATAAAGACCCGCCTCCAGTTTACCAAAAACCTCTTGTTGCTCCCTGGGACTTTTGGGAAAATATTCTGTGGACTGACGAGACAAAAATGAGACAATTGATAGAACCATGAATTCTGCTGTCTACCAGAAAATCCTAAAAGAGAAAATCAGATCTTTGACCTTAATAGGAAAGTTTAGGAAACCCTCTGAATTAAAATAATTCTATAAAGAATTTAGGAGCAAAATCCCTCCTCATTACCAGTTATCTCAAATATTTGATTCAAGATATTATATTACACCCAGTTAATTTCAGAGGTCAGTTTCTTTTACACATAGATCTAGGTTGTTAGGATAACATTTTTCTCTTAATAAAACAAATCATTTGAAAACTGCATTTTGTTTTTACTCAGGGTTGTTTTTGTCTGATACAGATTTTTTTCTTTCTGATCTGAAACATTTACACCTGACAAAGAAGCAAGAACAGAAGAAATCTGGAAGTGGAAAATTTGACATGTTCTTACAATTTTGTATTAGTTGCATCTCATGAGAACATAGTCAGACACTGTACTGTATGTGCATGAATACAGACGTACATGAAAAGAGTAATTCACAGGCACCTGCAGCTTCCTGGAAATGTTTTTAACACCTTGAAGCACTGTGAGTGAATTCAGCCTCTGCATCCTGTGGGATGCTGTTGCTGAACTTTGTGTTCAAACTAGATGCAACAAGTAGGTGCTTCAAAGCAGAGATGTAAACATCTAGACCAGACATGTCCAACTTGTGGCCGGGGGTCACTTGTGGCCTTCGGAGTGATTTGGACACCCCTGATCTAGACAATGAATCTCATCTTAAAATTTAAACTATTAAACATTATTCCCTCAAAAGCATATGAGTCAAGGCTCCGTAGTTAAGTGTTCTGTTGCATTGATTCTTACCTGTCCAAAAATAAGATGGGGTGAACAAAAACACACCAAAGTCAGAACGTTCACAGCTGACACAAACATGTTTCCTCAAACACCCTGGTAATAAGCCTCAGTCCTCAGATGTGCTAAAAGCTGCAAACGAAGTGAATTCTGAGCCCCGTTAAAGTGTGTCGGGACCTCAGGTGAGGAAAAAGCCCACAGAGGAAAAGCTGCTGCAGCTAAATGGTGTGGAATGCTGGGTTTACTCTGCAGGAGCCAATCAGAAAAAGAGAGACTTGAAGAAAAATGTGACCACTTTAATATGCTTTTGCTTGATATGGAGTGCACTTCCCCTCTGCCCAGATCTGCTTTGAAATGGAAGATTTTGTAGAGAAGCTGTGCCCTCTGCAGGAGTACAGGCATATCGTACGTGCATTTGGTATTAGTTGAAATGAACCATTTATATGCTCAATTTCAGAAGGTGCTTTGGATTTTTGTGCTGTTTAAAGATTTGAAATTTCCTGGAGGCAGGTCATCTCAGGCTAGCATGCATTCTCACATCTACGGCCAATTTTAGTTCATCTCTTAGCTTATGACACACAATGTCTTTAATCTGAGTGCAGAACATGAAGCTCCTGAAGCTCACTAGAGAGAATGATGTAGGTAAAACTGCACAAATTAAGCCTTTATCATGCAAGACAAGATCTGAATCAATAAATATCCTCAACATCTTGTATCAGCATGCAGCAATGTTAAGGGTTTATTATGCTGATTTCCTTTATAATATAACTAAAATTAAAGTCTGTAATGTTATTTATTTGAGGATTTCCCCCTTCATTTGGAAAATAAAAAGTAAAAAAGTTCATACTTTTTAATAATTGGGGATCTGAAACAATAATTGTTGCAGTTTTATAAGTAAACCCCATATCCATGATCGAATACACAACTTTAACTGCTCATCAGTCGCTGCTGTTTCATTCACCACACCATGACGAGCTACACATTTGAGGATCTGGACTCCATGCAGGCTATTCATGTGCACACACTCTGGGTTTTTAAAGCCACAATGACGGAAGTCATACAAAATGAACTCAGGGATTGTTCCAAAATAAACACAAACTTCCCTGGAAAAAAAATGTCGCCTTGACTTGCAAAAAAGATTCCAAAGAATTAACAAAATAAAATAAGTTTTTGATTCCTTTTAACAAAGACTTGACATTTTCTGGTAAAACAGATTATGCATAATAGATCAAAAAGGTTGGATCTGTCTCTCGTCTGGTTTCTGACACCTTTAACTTGTAACTGGATTACAGCAGCGTTACTGGACATGCAGATTTCCATCAACACCAGTAAACACTCCTCATGATACTCTGACTCAATCATACAGTTACCTAAAATATTAAAGTTTATTTAAATTTTATTATTACCGTAATTTTTTTCAGTGATTTATTTAACACTTTTAAAGAGCACTAAGTTAAAGATTGAATCTAAATGTTGATTGTCCAAACGCTGAAAAAACGATGTAAAAACTTTCTAAACGATTTTTATTTTGGGGGGAGTTACTGTAAATAAAATGCCTTTAGTATGACTAAACATACATATAATATAGTCTTTTAACTAAGTGAGTAAACTTGAGTGGCATGCTCTCAAAAATCCCACCTTAAAATCTGCATTTTGTTGCCATGACAACACCAAAAGAGGTGTGTGCTTTCTTCCAGGGCTCGGGGTGAAGGAGCACGCTCAGATTGCCACTCAGCACACTGTGCAGCCGGGTTCAACCCGCGGCGGCTAACATGGTTTGTCTGTCCCCACTGTCTGCATCTGAAGGGTGCTTTACTGCCATGATGGAGTTATTCTTTTGGCACCTATCTGTGCTTTTGTCTGCAAAAAACCATGGAGCCAGTTCTGATGACCAATGCAGTTCATGTGTTTTTTGACGTGTTGGAATGCAAAAAGTCTGCACCCTCCCACAACACAAACTGCAGTAGTTTTATACCAGATTGCTTGAGACCTGCATGTTTTGGTGATTGAAAACATTGAAAAAGCAGAAAACATCTCAATGTCAGACTAAAGGATGCTGTGCCAAGGACCAACACAGAAAGAATGTGTGGTTGTTTTACTAAAAACTTCCCTTTTCAAAGGCAAAATCAGTAAAGAGAGCTGTGAATGAGTGAGTTTACTGGTCTTCCTCTGTGGTGTTCTCTGCAGTGTGAAACCGTCGTGTTAGTGCACCATTTGCTCTGCTCCGCTGCAGGCTGATTGATAACGTCGGCAGTCGGAATGAAACCAAAATCAATTAGCTGTGCAAAGAGTCTTGTAAGGGTAATAGAATGAAATGACAACAATAAATCTTTTGTTTCTGCCTCTTTTCTGCTAAAATGTTTAGGAAACAAGTAAATTAATATTTTATTCATCACCTAATAATAATAAAAATCTGGATCATGACAAAAACACAACAGCAAACTGAAGTGTTTATTTACTTTATTTTTCTAACTGCTTGCCAACAATGCTAAATTGCCTCCCTACTGTCATTTGCTGTGCCTCATAGTGCCTATCTGCACAATTATCTCTCCTGCTCGTGATTATAACCAAGAGATAATGATGGATTGTGAATCTGACAAAGCACTCAGTACCTTCTGGGTCTAATATGAGATTTGTGCCAGAGCAAACAGTCACTTTGTCGTTGATTACGCGCTTAGAGCCACCCGTACAGAGAGAGAGCTCCTTTCCTTCGACAGCTCTCCAGCCTCAGAGCACTGTTCTCAGCTGATAAGGCTGTAATGAGAAAGGAGAGGATGTGGATAATCATCCTGCATTTACATCTCTGGTATTACAGGTAATTTTCTCCAGTAAACCCCTCAGAGGAAGCTTTGCTGAGCTGAAGAGGCATATTAAAGAGCTCCACTGATAAACCTTAAAAGGTTCAAGGCTGTGTCTGCAGATGCCTGAATAGGTTATTTTCCTTCCTCACACTCATGAATGGACCCATAAGAACTGTGAGGAGATTTTATTGTAGTGATTATTTTACAGCCCTTAAAGTTTTTTAATGATCAGATAAAAAAGCAACATTCAGGAATCTCTCGTCTCTCACCGTTTGCCCTCTCGGCAGGTTTTCTAAGAAGCATTATGAGGTCACAGCATCACCCAGTGAGTAAGAAATGAAAGTTTAGGCTTCGATATGTAAATCACAACCTCTGTTTGTGAGGTTTTTATCTCACTAATCTCTCATAACTCCCTGCAGCTCAGCATTTCATTAGTTTCCCTCAGAGGGAAGAACTTAAAACATAAATAACACTGCCTCATCCAAACATTAAATCCATCAAAACAGACTGTTTGTCTCTACGTCACCTGTGTAAAGTGAAATATCTCTGATGAAATATTGCCCAGTGACCCCATAACCCCACCAGTGGCATCAAAGTCCTTTAGTGGTTGATATCAGAGAGCAGAGAGAACAGTGAACCTTTTTACACCACAAGTGATCCCTGTCGTCAGAAATTGCAGCCATTAAATTGTTTTCGTGTTCCAGCAGCGACAGAAAAATACAAGCAGGAATCTTCTTGCTCTGGTCTTTCTCGTCTTTTGTCCCATAATTACAGCAGTCCAATCTAAAGCCATCTCCAGACTTGACAAATCCAATCGTCAGCGTGGAGCTCATCCATCAGCTCTGAACACATTCAGCTCCGAACTTCAGAGATCCAAGCAGGAGAGCAAACATCTCAGCTGATAAATGGGACTGTTTTACAGATCAGTCACAGAAAATCATCAAATGGGTTCTTAAACTACTTTATCTGAAATGGAAATGAAGTTCCACAGAACAGAACAAGACTTTTAAACTGAATAAAGCTTCATTCGTACCTGCTCGACGCGTCCTGTCTCTTTACACATGAGCCAGGAATTGTTGCTTCAGTGAGCTGGAAAATATAAACATGATAGAGCAACGCTGTGAGAGCGCCATGATGGTTTCCTGCAAGTAATTAAGCTGTTTTAATATAAACCTAACTAAGCACCTTTTAGCGGCTTCATTAGGTTTACAGGCCTGAAGCTAAAGAATCAGTGGGTTAAAAGAAACACAAAAAGCAACAATATAATGACGAGAAAAAAAGTTAGAAAAGTTTAGATGAGCTCAAGTCTTTCTAATGGCAACTTTTAATTTAAATCTAAACAACCTTCCTCTTGATATTAACAGTAAAAACTTTTTTTAATAAAAGCTAAATGAATAAAAGAAATCTGTCAAGGATAAAAATTCAAAATGCTTTATTTCAAGATTAGAATAAATATAATTTTTGAGGTTAACTGTTTAATAGAGAACATTTTAGTCTCTATATCTCAACTGGAATAAAAACAACTAATAAAAAGTTTACTAGCTCTAAAAATTATGTGGATGTTTCTATAAAATAGTTTAACAGTATAACTTTATATCATATTGCTTTTATTACATTAGCATCAGCTTGAATTAAGGACACATTTTTAAAGGTTTTATTTATTCTATTTTGCTGAGCTTTCTTGGACATTAAAAGTTTAAAATACCAAATATTAACTTCAGTTTTTGACCAATAGCTTTCTAATTCATTGCTTTTTTCTTTATTATTCCTAACATTTATTATTTTCACACATGGTTGTGGCTTTGTTGTGAGATTTTTAAGAGACCTGAGTGTTTGGTTTCTTTGATTTATTATACAGAACTCTGACGTGATAAAGATTTGAACGACACAGAGTTTTTATTATTTTTGTTTTGATAGTTTGACACAGAAAGCAGAGAGTGGGTTATTTATTTCACCAGGACTTATTATCTAAATGATACAATTTCAAGGATTTAAAAAAATAACACATTGCAAATATTTATATCTTACTGAAATAAAGCTTTTAAAAAGATTGTGTCCACAGGAATGGGACGAGCGTCTGTCTGCGTTAGCGGTGAAACAGGCTGCACTGTGTTACAAAGAGCCTTCCCTTGGACACGCTTCATCCTTCAGTCACATCAGCTGGAACACACACCTCTCTGCTCCTGGCGTCGCCACGTTTTCTGACATAATTGATTCCTGGTTTGAGGAGAGAAATGAGTTTGTTTACTTGAGTGGGCGATTGGGAGAATGCAGGCTGTCAGCACTTTACACAGGTAGGAAAACAAACCCCAAGTGTTCATATTGTTTGGAGTCCTAATGTTACATTGATTTTAGTGCCATGATGCTGCCACAGCATCACTGAACCTTGTGCTGGTTTGCAGCTGGTTTGGGCCACTTTGAGTCAGTGGGCTGTGCCAGCCACTGGTATCTGAGGGATGAAAACCTCTGGGAGATATTTGTCTGCACATACTACCCTGGGTGAAGAATATGCATGTTTTATTTCTCTAACAATTGTGTGTTTTGTGTTAAACTGCATATTCTTGGTGATGCAGGGGAAACTGGGAGGTGAACGGTCGACTGGGGGAGCCTTATAAGACAGGACCGCCTGCTCTCTATGAACCTCATCCATGTCTGGCTGTTTTAAGATCTGGGACCATGAAGGAGGACTATGTGGTACCTAGAAATAGTGAAGTGATTCAGATTCCACTTAAAATCTATTGCTTCTGCATCTTAAAACCTTATGTCCATGTGTTTATTCAGAGATTCCTAAGAAGCCGTGTCGTATGAGCTGTGGTCAACATGTTACATGAATGTTACATCCTGCAAATGCAAGTGTGACCCTGGGTTTGCTTCTGTCAGGGTGAAACTTAATAAATTTAGTCTATTTTATGTATCTTATTACTGAAATATTAAAAAAACAAATGCCATTGTGTGTGTTTGTCAGTTAGATGCAGTGTGTTCACTGTCATTTCAAAGAAGAAGAATGCTCATGCATGTGTGATGTTGGCTATTGTGGTGCAGAGTGTGCAGGTGAGCAAATGACATGTTTGATCAGATCTTATCTAATTACATGGTGGGAACAAGCTGACGGGATGAGGATTACACAGCAAAAACCTCTGGTATGTCAAATGTTCAGACACAGCATCCAACTGGATCCTGAAACAAACCAAAGAAAAGTTTTCCAGTTGTTCTGAGGACCAGAATAAACCAGATTAGTCATTTCCCTCTGTTCACATACACAGTCATTACTTGTGACATCACTTCTGGATCTGAATGAAGCAGTTTTTTTGTCTTTTTGTTATTATTCTTCCTCTTACATTACTTCATTGTGAGCTTGTTTCTATAGATTTTTTTTGTGAGTCTCATTGTGATTGTGCGTTTTATTTCTTACTTTAAAATAACGTTTTTGCATCTTTTTTAAACCATTACCAAGTTGAACAAGTCTAAATACATGCTTTTTAAATTATTTCATCTCTATCCATTTAACTTTTGGACCAAGCATCAAATCAGTTGCTGAGAATAAAGCAGAGCTTGATTTCTACCCTGAGACTGGATGAATATCAAACATCTTTTATTTTCATTCTGACTCTTTGTGTCTAAACAGAAAAGGTGCTGTTTCCCTTTGACAGCTGTGTTGTGGTGATAGATGGGACTTGTTTCATGGTGTCTTCAGAAGCTGATAGCTGCTATGGCGCTAAAGTCGCTGTCAGGTGAGATAAATCTGTTACCCATCAAGAGTGTGGGAAAGCCTCTGTAGTCAAATACGTATAAGGCATAATCGTGGTATGTGACGTCTTTTTCTGCTCTGAGTTTGCGGAGGAGTTTTAGCTCGAATCCATAACCAGAAAGTTCAAGTCATCCTGGGCTTCTATCTGAGTCAGCTGGAGGTGAGTAACAAAGCCACCAACACGACTTTGACACCAGAAACTTCTGGATCGGTACATCAAATAAATGTCAATATAACTGATTTACCAAATTAGATCCATATTTACTTATCTTCACGGTGTTTGATATAGGCAGTGTAGATGACTCTTTATGGGTTTTTTCTTTCTTCACAGGTTTGACATACAGGCCTCCAAAGGACTCGTTTTGCTGGGACACATAGATCCTTCAATTTAGCAGGTTTGCTTTAGGGCAACCTGACAACCAAGGGTATGAAGCATATTCAGTAAAACACTTCAGCATCAACACAGTCAGCTGAGGGACATTAAAAGTTTAAAATACCTGCAGAAACAACATCAAACACATCCCATTTGTCTTTGAGAGTTTTGAGTTTCTCTACCTTTGCTCACCTGCAAAAACTGAATGTTTTAGATTACCACAACTTGAATCCTGAACTAAACTGTAGTTTTTATGTAACAAATCAGAAAAGTGCATGAATGCATCCTGACAACCTTCACCATTACCAACAGATGTCTCTCTTCTTCCCCTTCTGTCTCAACTAAATCTCCTCTTTACTTTGTTCTGGCAGCACATATTGATAATGCCAGTTACCTTAGACTCACACTGTCTAATCTATGCATGACAAATGCTTACTTTAGACTCAAATCCAGCACTTTGCCCTCAACCTGTAGGCTCCCTGCTGCATATTTTCATTAATAGATTCTCATTTTTTCTGTGCAGTTCTGGAAACTGTAGAGCTGCAGGCGATGAGCGCTTTCCACTGGAATGACCAGCGCTGCAAAAGGCAGAACTGATACATTTGCCAGCACGGTAAGAAGATCCCTTCAGGGAGACGGTCAATGAAAGTGTGGAGGGGAATAAATGTGGAGTTCTCCTTATTGAACTGACCACCAGTATTATCCACTTAAACCCTGCTGCCTGGAGATGGAGGAGCAAACCATGAAGGTGATGAGCTGAAATAAACTCAGAAAAGCTTTTGAACCTTTTTTCACAGAGATAGGAGCTTAAAAGGAAACAAGTATGCAGGAGTCGTTCAGAATTCACTGAGGAAAAGATAACCCGTCTTTCAAGAAAGACTTAATAAGTGGAAAATTTCTTAGTTTTAGGCAACTGGTGTCATATTTACCTTTAAACATTTCAAAATAAAATACAGAGAAAGCAATAATTAGAAATGAATTTAGATTTTTTTAGTCTGAAAGCCTGAAAATTAGTTATTTTCTTAACCATAAAGCTTTTAAATCTTTTAGATTTATGATCAGTTTTCATGCCCTGCTGTGAGAACTGTTTGGAGACATTAGAAGATGTTTTGGTCAGAGGACTGCTGGAGCTTGTGGTTCAACCTTTACATCAACTTGTCAGGATTGTGTGGTCGAGAGGAGGACCCAATGGTGCAGGCGAGAACTTAAAAGGATTTATTCTACTCAGGACTTGACTAGATATAACCAAACTAAAACAGCAGGAGGTCAAATTAAATAGGTAAACACAACAGAAGGTAAAACAGACAACCTGACACTGAGCAACCAAACAAGAGGGTTTAAATACAAGAGTGCAATCAGAGGGAATGAGGAGCACCTGTGAGGGATTGACGATCCTAATCAGACACACAAACAGTAACCTGACAACTAAACATGACACAGTCAGGGCAAGAACCTGAACATGAAGACTCACAGGGGCATGAACCAAGATAAAAACTAAAACTACAAGGCATGAAACATAAAACTAAACTATATACACACAAATACACATGGTGAACCTAACACAGAAAACACAAAAACCTGATAAACAGAACATGGTATACCAAAAAGACAGGAGGGACCAGGATGAAGGGAGGGATCATGATCTTTGGGTGGCAGCCATGTTTTTTTCATCTTCCTTATTTTTATTCTAAAGGTTCTATCTATGTTCACCAGAGTTTGCTAAATAATGTTCTTCATCTCCAGTGAATTGTGTTGTCCCAGTCTGCCCTTGATGTCAAACATAATTTATTTCTGGGTCTAACAGCTAGAGATTTACTTTTTAATACATTCTTTTTTATTCTAACCTTCTTTACTCACAGTAACCGGAACATTTAGTCTTTATTTGCCACCAGGCCTTGTTTCCAAAACATAAAACCTTTTGCAATGTTAAAGAGTGACAGCTTATTTTATGGTTTGAATTTTAAAAGTAAATAACACAAGTGTTGAATTTGGCTGTTATCAGGGAGATGAACTTAACCAAAATTGCGAGTTTGAATCTGCTTCACTGGAGATTGTCTATCTAGACTTCCCAAAACGCGGCCTAATTTTTATAGTCTTCATTTCACAGTTTGACCTTTATAGTTTTCTCATATCATTTTTCATCTGTAGCTGTTTTTTTGCATCTGAACTCCTAATAGGAAGATGTGACTGCAGTTTTTTAAAGACCAGGTTTGATGAGTTTTAAATGTTTAAAATTTAAGTGACATCACCTTTTCTCCTGATTTTATTAGGAGCCATAACACAAAAACAATTATAAAATCCTGTTCAATTAGGAATGCTCAAATCTCCCAAAATGCTCTAAAACAAAAATGTGAAGAAAAATAATGTTCTGACTCTAAAAAACAACTAACAACAACTAACAAATATGTTTTTCCAGTATTCCTTCTTTGTGTGTTTCTTTGTGTCTTTTGGGAGAACATTTAACCTTATATATGTTCAGGTTATATACATACACACACACACACACGTTTTAGCAAAAGTGACCAAACTTTTGCATGAAATTTTAGCTAAAAATAACCATGAAAATGACATTAGGCTGATTTGATTCAGCCATGGAGACACACTCAATGATTCTATAATCAAAAGAAACATCTGTTTTCAGGTTTTATTGGTGAAACTGATCTATTTTGTTCACAGGTCCCACAGCACTTTGAACTCATTCATCAATAACAACAACTCTGCAACTGATAAATAAATTTAAACCATTATTAAAGACCATATTAAAGAAATCCCCTTAATGCTGCAGTTTGAAGTTTTGAGCTTCAGCTGAGTGTTTGAGTCTTTATTTTCTCAATTATAACATTTCCAATTGCCTTTTATTGTTACTTATTTCATCTCCTGTGTGAGTGATTATCACTGGAGACCCCAGTGTAACATGTTAATCCACTGTGTCAGTAATAATGTCTAAACAACTCTAAATTCTCCACGTGATGGCGCCTACACGTTCATTTCACACGTCTTTCAGTTTAAATCAATCTCTCTCTGCGCTCACCATCGTGAACCTTCAGGAGATCGATACACTCCGGCTTCACGGAGACCTGCTGTGTTTAGACACACTCCACTTACATTGATCGAGAAGAACGAGATGGCGGCAGGCGTTTAGTTTTACTCACTTGAGCGTGTCTTTGCAAAGAGGTGATGTGTCATCTGGCAATAATCGGACCTGACAGTCAGCCTTTTGTCAAATAAATTTGTGGTTTTTTAGAACAAGATTAATACATTACTGTCAGAAAAAGGGTTTGAGGGTTGCATTCTGTAAGTGGTAGTTAATTATTCTAAACTTGTGAATATTGAGTTAAATTTCTCTAAATAAGAGCGAAGCTTCACAAAGAGCTGAAGCCCTTTCAGAGAAAACTCCCAGTAATCAACGCTCTGCTTCATTAATTGGTGATAAAATGATAAGTGGATATCACCCAGCCTGAAGTAAACACAGCCCCTCCACTGGAGGACTTTCTGCATCACTATGCTGCATTTCTGCATGTTTACTTTGTGTTTATGTGTGTTTTTTAACAGCTGCAGAGCACATTGCACAGTGGGAAGGTAGGAAGTTACCTGGAATTGTCAAAAGACTGACGTAGGTTTGTGTTTCAACATCTACTGGAACCACTCCAGAAAGAGAAGCAACTCTTCAGTGCAAGATTTGTCCAAACCGGTTAAGATAATCTAAACCAGTCTGAGGGTATAGGTTAGAAAAACAAGCACTTTAATTCAGATAGCTTTGACTGTTGTTCTAACTGCAGTTTTTTTTTTAAAGCTGTGTTTTAGTCTGTGGTTTCTCATTAACCAGGGGTTGTCATGATTCTTGTTTTTGTGAATATTTTACTCACAAACTCAGCAGAAAATAGAACCCAAGTTGAAAATGAAGTTAGAGTGAGAATAGATCTGACAGCATGCTGTTTTCTCCATGAACAGAGTGGGAAGCTGCTGAATGGATGATGATGATGATACACACACACACATACAGGAGAGGGTAAAATGCTGCAGATAATCGGGTCAGAACAAAGTAGCAGAATGGTGAAATGATGCAAATGAACAAGAGGGATGAGGTCATGAGGTTAAACTCTTCTACCGGTAATTGTCCTTGAGCTTCACTGAGTTTCTACTTTGCATATTTTCTTCTGTCTCTCTCTCTCTGGAAGCATGAAATACCTCTACATGGTGCAACAACATGAAAGCTCCACAAAGCATCTCCTTCTTCCAGCACCAAGATGAAGCTCCATTAAGGGCGTTTGGGGATTGGTGGTTGGATAATGTTGCAGTGTGTCATTAAATGAGATGTGCTGTGTAATAAACTTTTCTGCTGATGTGTTGGTTCATGCAAATGACAGGCTGCGAGTAGTGAAAGCTTATGTGTCTGCCTGCGAGCGGCATGTGTGAGTCTTTGCTCGGTACGCTTTGCTCCGGTCTCATGGTGCCCCCTGATAAGCCGCTGCTGCTGCGTCGGGTTTCAGAATGGTGCTGGTGGCAGTGGAATTAGCTTCCATTGTCATGATAATGACAGTGATACTCTTGGCCCTTCCAACTCAGACCAGCCATTGTATGGAAACAGGAATGCAATTTCTCCTTCAGCGGCAACCGACAATCCTCTGTGAGAGTGAAAGGTCCCTAAATGACTCTCCATTCATGCAAGGCTGAGAGGCCAGCAGCCAATTAAAGTAGGAGCAGCAGAACAGTACCATCCTTAAGACCTGAGTCTGCCTCAAAACACATACATGCACGCACACACTCATGCACAACAGTTTCTGTATTTTCCTTTTGACAAAGAGCATCTAATCCTGTAAACTCTTTATTTTCTTACAGACCTGATTCTTACGGGGCCATAGGCAGTGTGTAGTAAATAACTCAAGAGGTTTACTCGGCACAGTGTGCACACTGCCTCCACAACACGACTTTGCTGATTTGAAAAATGTCCTAATGCTTGAGAGTGAGTATTGTGAAAGAGAGTTCCTGGGGAAAATAAAAACATTTTCCAACACCATCCATCATGGTTAAATTCTTTGGGGGTGTTTATGGTATCGGACAGTCTCCTCTGGGCATTTATCTGGCAGCTGAGGCAGCGTCACGATGGAGGGTGAAAGGTTTCCAAAGTGTTCGCTCTATTGAGCTGTGAGTAAAGTAAATGTGTGCTGAGGGGCTATGAGCTTTAAAGTCAGAAAAAAATCTATTGGGCTGCACAAATTTTCTAAAAGCAACAAACAATTATGCTTTTTAGTAAAAAGTCTCTTTATACAAAAACACTGCTCTTTAATGACTTGTTAGTTCTAAATAAACCTTTATTGTTAAATGTGTTTCCACTTGTAGTGTTAAAAACTCTTTAAGTTTATGCTGCACACTTCTGTAAAATCTAGCTTCGCTTTGTCGGTCTTACTGTATAAAGAGAGTTTGCTCTGATGCCTTCACTTACTAGGATTTTACAGGGACTTTTCCAGGTTCTGTCAGATGCTACAGGGAGTAGATTATGTATCTTGATATTAACGAATTGAAGTCTGAGTGAGGAATAAGACTTTACAGGATTTATTATAAAAGAAGACGGACAAACAGTTACAAACAGATGAGCAGAGGTAGCAAGGTTATAGCTTTTGTCAACACGATGGTATGGTGTTCTAAGTTGATCTTAATATCTAAGTTTTAATGATCTGAGTCTCATGATGTTTTAAGATTATGGAGTTTATGATTTAGATTAAGGATTAAACGGAGGAGTGGATGGTTGAATAAGTTACGTGGAGTGTAGAGCTTATCAACAAGCCTTTCGGGGTTACCAGAAAGTGGTCTCTTACTGTACGCCGCTCCGGGATCGACGCCGATCGGAGAGCCGGGTGGGACGTCGTGAAGGTGGGGGTCCCCTCTCGGTCGCCTGTGGAGGTCGGGACCACCGTAGGCCACGGAAGTCGTCCTTGGGTGCAGCCGTCAGAAGAGCCATTTCTGGGTTAGCTGGCGGTTAGCATTTTGGGCTAACAGAGCTGCAGCTCCTTTTCCCATGTCGTGGAGAGAGGGAGACGTGGGGTGTCTATGCCTCGGGGAAAAGAGCGGTGATCATCGGCTCAAACGGGGCTGACCCGTACAGGAAGGCCGGCAGGAAAATAGCTTAGCTGTGTAGTGGTTGACAGCTGAGCGTCTGGTCTCAGTGTAGGGTTACTGAGACCTCGTCTCAGGGAGTGGAGAGCTTAAGATGGAGTCATGTATCGACATGGACCTATGGGGGAGGTTCTATCAAGTCACGTGACTCAGATCTTTAAAACCTTATTCACCTAAATGAATGGATATGTGAATAATAATGATTTAACCTTTTAGCAAAGTAAGAATATGAAATAATACTGAAGCTGGATCAAACATTCATAATACTGTGGAAGAAAATACATTAATGGTATTAAGACATTTCTGGACAGTGGATTAAAATTAGTGTCGTTTAGAAGGAGACATCAGGAAGTCTTTGAGTTTATTATACTAAAGAGTCCTGTGGAGTCTTCCGGGAAAACGATCTGGACCTGGAAATGTTGATTCAGGTTAAAACAAAAGAGTCATTGTAATCCAAGTTATTGGGAAAAGATGATTATTGTTTGTGTGATGTTCAAGGGGTCAGAGGTTATAGCATATTTGGTAACGCTACACACTGCTTCTTCATATAAAAAGGTATAATCACCTGAGCTGAATTTGTTTCAAGGTCCTGTAGGGGAGGATGTGGTGGGGGATTGGAGCCAATCCCAGCAGTCAATAGGTGAGAGGTGGGACACAGATTGGTTACCAGTCACAAGACAAACAACCATACATGTGCACACTCGAACATAAAGTCGATAGTGCTTTCTACAGATGTCACGACTTCACTCCATAACAGCTGATGTGAACACGCATCGGACAAACCAAAACACTTCCAACATTAAATTCTGCGGTGTTTGCAGCAAATATTGCACCTTTAAAAAAAAAAAAAAAAAAGCTGTGAAATTCTAAAAATACCTTTTGAGAACTGATTAATGCAAACCGAGGAGGTGGTTTTGACCAAGAAGGACGTATCTGGTGACCCATCTGAAGACTGCCTGCCTGAACTGAAGAGATGGCTCGAAGGCTACGGACAGAGTAAGAATGTAACATTACGAGAGGCAATCAAAAAAAAATGTTTGTGCATGTATTGCATTGAAGATAAAAGTTAATCCCCGAGTGGACAGTGGTAAATATTTAGTGTAGTAGGGTGGAGGTGTAAACCAAGGCACATTGGTGCATTATTGCCCAAGGAGATGAGACAAGTGGTTTTTAAAGGTTTGACACAAGTTTATTTTAACAAAAATAAACTGAGAAGAAACTAAACAGACCATGGAGGCCTACCAGCAGGGAGTGGAACCCCTGCAGCTCAGCAGGCAGCTTCCTTACCTCACCCCCCAGTGGACACAAACACACACAAACAGTGCTGGACACACAATTAAAATGTCAGCTGCCGCAGCTGCAGAGGGTCCCGTCCACCTCTCCTCACTGGTAGGCTCCAACTGAAAACAGACAAAAACACAAATTATTTCACAAAGACTTTGGTCTACAGCACTTCAGATAATATCCCCATTGGTGTTTTAGTCAGTTGGAGCCCAAATGGTCATTTTGGGCTCTAGTCAGTTGCACCATGCACGGTCCCAGTCCAGCTGAGTCTTGATGGTAGTCCAACTCAGACTTGAACACCATGAGCAGCACCCTCCATTGGGTTGGTTGACAGAGTTCCTCAGAACTGGCGCTGACTGCAGTCCAAAAGCCAGCAGCATTTCTTCATCCATAAAGACAAACCCAGGCAAAACAGCAGCTCCTCCTGGTCACACTGGAGTATGGGCTCCAGGGGACTCTTTAAAGCTTATTCCTGGGCCACACCCTTGGCCATCAGCATGGCAATCTCTTCACACCCAACCACAGGCAGCAGGACAGGCAAACAAAGTTTCACAGGTGAGTTCCATTCACCCCAATCAGCTGAACCTTTATACAAGGCAGCTTGTTAATGATTGGCTGAATGGTCATCACTAAACTAGTGCAGTTGTGAGTGCAGGGAGCAAGCTAAATGCCTCACCTGCCACATTAAACTGAGAAAGAGGGGATAGCATTCAAACAACAGCTAGCACGGCTAATGCTGTGCCAGACAACGGCTAGGCAATGTTTCCATCTGTAGACATCCGGAGATGTTTGCCATAATAATGGCTCTGTTTACTATTATTTGATCGAGTCCATAGCTCACTTTGGAGAAGAATATAACAGCAATAACAGGCAGCATATAGCTCAGGTGGTTGAGTGGTTGGTCTGTTAACCAGAGGGTCACAGGTTCAATCCCAGCTCCAGTTGGGTTACATCATCATTGGGCAAGACACTTCTCCCACCTTGCCTACTGGTGGTGGTCAGAGGGACATTGAGGGCACCAGTGCATGGCATCCCCACCTCCATCAGTGTGCCCCAGGGCAGCTGTGACTACAACATTGTTTATCACCACCAGTGTGTGAATGACTGTTCATTTTGTACAGCGCTTTGGGGAGTGTACAACACAGGCCATTTACCACCATCGTGTTATCCTTGACTTCACCGGACTTTGAAAATGGAAGAAATAACTTATCCTCCAGGAACCGCTCAGGATATCCGGAGTTGGATTTGTATAAATTCCAACAGCAGAGCTTTGTTCCTCCTCTTTTAACATTATTTCAGAGATTAATAGCAAAAATATGCAGTTTGTAGTCAATCATCCCACCGTAAACAGAAAAAGGTACAGTGTTGTACTAGAGGCAATCCCATGATGCTTTGCGGTGTGATGTAAAATCTATTTTTAGAAACTGGGGAAAGCGCTATTTAGAATCAACAATTAACCCCTGAACTGTGGGGGGAGCATATCTGGAGAAAGCATTTCCGTACACGAGGAAAATGTGCAAAATTCACACAGAATGTCCTGATTTAACTTTCCCTTTGAAATTAGTTTTTGTGGTTTTGTTGTCATCTGCCTCTCCATCCACCATAACACCTGCTCATTGGTACAGCAGATGAAGCTGGCTCTCACTAAAGGCCTGCACAACCTCCACAAGAACTCATAAGTTTGTTTGTTTAGGCGACAAGAAAAAGGCAAAGATCATTCTGGTCAGGACATTTTACAAGAAACAATACTTATTGGACACCACAAAAGAAAAATGTTCTACTCCGATCTGTGAGAACTTTCAAACCAGAGAAAAATAATGTCATCCTTTATTTGCAGCCCTGAGAGAACAGTTTTCTCAGTTACATATACAGAAGCTCAGACACGTAAAAACTTTGGACACGAATGGAAGATCAAAAAAATATTTACATCCACTACAGTCAGGAATACATTGTCCAGTTTTGGTTGAACCTGGAACATATTGTCTGTGTTTTGGGACAATCTGATTAGTTTGTGCTGGAAAATCTGTATGTTGCCAATAATCAGGATTTATGGCAACTTATATCAAATCTGTTAAATAAGTATAATGTTAGGCCAGCAGCTTTCTCTGGACCTGAGTGCATGGTATCAATAAAAAGTGACATAACTGAGTGCAATGATATTAAAGGGACATGAGGGAGCTTTTGAAGAAAAGTAATAATTGCATGTTCAGTTTATTTAGGTTAATAAGTGATGAAGCATTTTAAATCAAAAAGAATGAGGCCACCCATGTATCATTCCATTATCTTGAACAGGCTGTGAGCTGTAAAATGTTCTGCAATTCGGTGTCCGAATTTCCCACGCTGTACTACGGATGTGACGTCAACTGACGCTTTTGCGTGTTCTCGGGCTAAAAAAGTAATAATAAATGTATATCCAGTAGGTGGCAGTATTGCACCTTTGTGTAGTGTTGCTAGTCAATGGTGGACTTCCTTATCTAAACCAGTGGTTTTTCTCATAAAACTGGTGTTATTTGGCAGCGTTTATGGAGCTGAAAACTACGGTGGCCCAGAAGGTTCAACGATTACAAAAGCCACAACACAACCACAAAAGCCACAACACAACACCAAAAGCCGCAACACAACACAACAACAAAAGCCGCAACACAACAACAAAAGCCGCAACACAACAACAAAAGCCGCAACACAACAACAAAAGCCGCAACGGAAGTGACAATAAAATGAAAGTTAAAAACGGAACCAAAAACATAAAACGGAAGTTGTAGTCAAACGGAACCTATCCTAAAATGGACGTAGAGTGACCAGCAGTCCCATAGATATGAGCACTCCTCTTTTTCCCCGGACATGTTCCAGTCCACTTTTCACGTTCTGTCCGGAGCGTCCAGGTTTTTTTTAGAGATCAATCAAAATGTCCGGGTTTTATCGCTTTTCACTGCAAATAGACACGTACTTAAAGTAACTGGTGTGACTAAAGCAGTCCGTGTAGCGTGTGACATCCCTCTCACAGACAGAACAAACAGCGTTTCACTGTTTTCTTATGCACCATTTTCCCAATATGACATTCTTAACACTACTTACAAATATTTCCCCAGGTTTTACATTGAGCTGTGGTAGTGTAATGGCTTAAACGCTAGTCTATAAGCACAGAGTTCACAGGTTCAAATCCACCTCCTACAGTGCTGATAAATTTAGTTTTTATACTTGATTTTCAAAACTTTTTTTTGAAGGTTGTTATTAAACTATTCTTCAAAACCACACAGAGACTTTATACTTTAAACAGGTCTTCTTTAATTAAACAGTATTAAAATGTTTCATGACTGAGCCAAGTGTCCTCTTTTTCAAAAATCAAAATATGGTCACCCTACATAAAGTTAAACTCTAATTTAGCTCAAACATAAGTAAATAATAAGCGACAACAGCGTTCGGATCTTGGTAATTAAATTCATAACACAAATGTAAGGCCAGTACTTTAATAAAACACCTCGTTTTGGGACATTGTGAGTTATTCGTGAATAGCGGAACTTCCGGTCAAAGCGAGTGCAGCGGAAAACTCCTCCCGGAGTGGCGGGCCGGACAAAACAAACCGAAGACTTATTACAAGGCTGAGAGGGAAAAACAGTGGACGAGTCTTCAAAGAAGATCACTTCCATTGTGGCTTTTTGTTGTTGTGTTGTGGCTTTTTGTTGTTGTGTTGTGGCTTTTGTTGTTGTGTTGTGTTGTGGCTTTTGTTGTTGTGTTGCGGCTTTTGTTGTTGTGTTGCGGCTTTGCGGCTTTTGTTGTTGTGTTGTGTTGTGTTGTGGCTTTTGTTGTTGTGTTGTGTTGCGGCTTTTGTTGTTGTGTTGTGGCTTTTGTTGTTGTGTTGTGGCTTTTGTTGTTGTGTTGTGTTGCGGCTTTTGTTGTTGTGTTGTGGCTTTTGTTGTTGTGTTGTGGCTTTTGTTGTTGTGTTGTGGCTTTTGTTGTTGTGTTGGGGCTTTTGTTTTTTTTTTGTTGGCTTTTGTTGTTGTGTTGTGTTGTGTTTTTTTTGTTGTGGTGTGGCTTTTTTTGTTGTGTTGTGTTGTGTTGTGGCTTTTGTTGTTGTGTTGTGTTGCGGCTTTTGTTGTTGTGTTGTGGCTTTTGTTGTTGTGTTGCGGCTTTTGTGGTTGTGTTGCGGCTTTTGTGGTTGTGTTGTGGCTTTTGTGGTTGTGTTGTGGCTTTTGTATTCGTTGAACCTTCTGGGCCACCGTAGAAAACCTCTCTGATGGATTATAAGGGTTTCACAGAGCTAAAGGTGCTGTTATAGGCGACCGCACAGCAATCTGTCCATGTTTATGGTCTCGGCACTGTAGGCCGCAAATCCCGGACTGTTTCCTAGACCTCAGTCCGCTTACAGTGCATCTAAGGCGGCTCTGCTGCGCACGGACCTCCGGGTGCTACGGAGCTCCACTCCGTGATGTGAATTTGAGAAATCTAGGGTAATATATGCAGCGGGGCATGATTCTATCACGCTAGATTTCTCAAATTCTCCTCCGGGTGTCGGAGAACACCGGCTGATTAAAGCTTTTAGCGATACAGGCAGCAGTGGAAGCTGGAACATAGCGGCTAGCGAGATTAGCTCTGTTAGATCGGCTCCCTCAGTCTGATCGTGTGTGTGTGCGTCGCGGGGCATTGTTTTACTATATTTCCTTTTGTATTAATAAAATGTATTTTTATTTATGGAATCATGCCTCCGGCTGCCTTTGGTTGAACCCTTATGAACTAGTGAGAAATTTGTGCACGCTCCCGCTAAAAGCTGCAGTTATTCGCAGCGCCAGGCGCGGCGCTCATGAGGTTTGTTTTTCAAAGCTCCCTCATGTCCCTTTAACTGATTTTGCATGTTTTTTTTTTCATTTTAAACGGAGAATACAATCACTTTTATTAAACATTGCAAACCTTTGACAAAAATGAAAGACATTTTGAAACTGAGCACAAAAAGTATATTTATAAAAGTATTTAAGATTGGTCATCATTAAACAAAAAATAGGACAAAAATAAAGAATCACAGTAAGATTTGATGCAAAAAACAATTATTTGCAAAATGTATTAATAGAAAATGCAATTACATTTATTTTAGTTTAAATTGGATTTGACTGCACTGTATTTAAATGGGCCTCAATTAAAAACTGAACTTCATTAATTGAATAAATAAATGCACAGGTTTGAATGAATCTAAAAGCTTTATGAAAAATCAATCACTTCATTTATATAACCTAGATTTCAGTGTCCATTTCCAGTGTTAAGACAGTATGAGCTCAAATCCTGAATTAAATCATGATTTTGTTACATTTGAAGATCTTTTTTGAATTTTCTCATGTTTTTTATTGCTTTGAGGCAAAACTTTAATATGATGTCAGCTGGTTAAAAATAGCTGTGTAATTTTTTTGGGGTAATCTGAGTCTTATAGACAAGGGGAAAAAAAGATTCCTTATTTAATATTATAAAACGGGGCTTTAGATGAAAGCGCTCACATATCTGCAATCAGCCTGCAATTATCGCTCTTTACATCTAAATGAGGAAATCCAGCTGCACTGTAGGATGTGATGATACAGGCGGAGGAGTAACCGCTTATTTCTGAGAGGAGAGGTAAATAAAACTGACGGAATTACCATGTGGGTTTCTAATCATCTGAACAAATCAAGTAAGAACTGCACTCAGTACTCACCTCGTGTCTTTACTCAGCCTCCATTTAGAGGACTGGAACTGTGTGTTCTTATATTTGTTTCACCATCTTGACTTATACTACTGAACATAAACACCTTCACACCATAGGTGAGACTGAAGAATGAAAATAAAATGTTCATTCCTATTTAAATTCTAAAAGGTAAAAAGCACACACTGGCAAATGAAGAAAACAAAAAGAAATCCCCTAATATACCAGAGTTTCAGATACGAACACAGTTTAATTTAACATGAAACCATTTCTCAGTCTAGTCAGAGGACTGCAGTGATTATTCTGCCCATCCTCAATCACCATTAAGCTATTATTCCTCCTTCTTTTATCTGCACTATTCTCTGTCTCATTTTTTCTTTTCAGTGCAGTCAGTATTGAGCGGCCCACAGCATTTGGATGCATGATGAACTTTGATAAGAGTTAATGAGAATACGAGCATTGTGCAGGCAAAGAATGGCTCAGGCTGCACTCGAGAGCCTCCTCACCAGGAAATGGACTGTAAAGAGCCACAGCCACCCACTCCTCCAGGTTTGGAGGAGGACAAGAAGAGGGCAATCAGACGAAGGAGGTGGAGGAGGACAGAGAAACCAAGGGAGGAAAGAAAATAAGTATATGATTAAGGCATAAAAATGCAGAATGGAGACCGGGGCACAAACATAATGACAGATAATTATTGTATTCACACAACTCAGCTTCCTCACAGCATGATGAAACAGAGCTCTGCTCACTAACCATACTTCTCTAATATTTTACTGAACTGACAGACTCTAAATCACTTTAATTCAAAGCAACTTACAAAATCATGGCACTTGTGATAAAGTGGCCATCTTTAAATATAATGAAAATACGAAATATGCATTTTGTTTTGCAAATATAATCTTTACCCAGATGTTCAGAGTGGTCAGAGAATATTTTAATTTGAATTTAATTACTTGTCATTTAAACAAGAAAATGTTGAGATTTACTTTATTTTTCTGCTTTTAAAACAGTTTCAGGTAGGAAGGCTTTGTTTCTCTTGGGTGCCCCCTACTGGTATGGAGGCCACAAACATCTGCTTTGTTGCCTCAAGCCTCAAGCTAGCTCTACTCAGATGGATGCATTCATGTTCTGCAGGATGCAGCATCAAGCATTTACGTTTCAAAATTACATTTTAACAAATAAGTATCTTTTCTGTCAGCCTAATGATCAGCAACTATAATTAGAAATTTTTAGACTGGAAAAACTTTATTCTTTATATAAATTATCAGCTGTTGAACAAACAGAGAGTAAAGTTTCAACTTCTTTAACTGTATTGTTCCTAATATACTTCTATAAGGTCATAATTCACAGCTGGCTGAACAAGATGAAAGCTTCATGGTTCAGTGCTTAAAATGCTGAGCCTGAATCAGGCATTTCTAAAGGAAGAGAGAAAAATCATTAACTGAACTCATTGAGGTTTATTATCTACAGTCGATTCATGACAATGCTCACTGACCATTAGAAAATCTCCCCAGTAATATTATTTTCCTGTTTTGTCAAATTTGACTGATTGTAGTTTAGTCTGTAGAAAATAACCTCTCACAGGAAGTGGACAGCTCCCAGAATCCCTGGTTCTTCCTCACTGCACATGTTTTTATTATTTAGCAGAATTTCTAATCAGAATCTTGCTTTTTCAAGAACAAATTAAAAAAAAACTTTGGTTAATGAAATGATTGAATAAACTTTTAAAAGAAATTCCAACCAATATAAAATAACAGTAAGATGTAGAAAACGAACTCCAAGGAAGAAAAGCGGATAAGGACCTTCACTGAGATGGATCTCAAACAGCCACGGTACAGTTTAAGAAGAGTAACAAGATTAGGAAGGAAATGAGTGAACCGTTTTCAGAAGACCGGTGATAAACAAATATATACTGTACATGATTGAGAACGGAGAGGGCTTCTCGAGGATGTCATATCTTAATTGAAAGTGACAGCTTCAATTAAAAATGTAATCATTCTGACCGTTTTCTAATTAAAAGCGAAAAGACTGATTGGATTGACTCATTAACTTCAAAGCAGCAGTCTGACTGAGTGGGGGAGTGTATCATCGCTGAATGGAGAAGGGCTGAGCAGATGAGAAGCGTGAAGAGGATGAAAAGAGCTGTTAGTGAGAATGATCTGCTTCAGAAGCAGCTCTTGGTCAGTGGATAAGTGGTTAGATGATAATAACCAGGCGGGTAGAGAGCAAGTATTCATCTATAGAGGTTGTTAGAGCTGTCGAAAAGCTGCTGAACTTTACCTGATGGAAACATTTTTATTCTTAATCAGCTGAGAACACACACTTATCCAATACCGTACTCTATGTGTGAGGAGGATCCACCTTCCTGCTGTGGGTTTGTTCGGTTTCTCAGGAAATAACTTTTCAGGCGGTTTTCTTGCTTTTTATGTTTTCATTCATTTTTCTAACTCCTTCATGGGTTGCAGGAGGCTGGTTTATCTTCAGCAGTCACCAGGCGAGAGGCGGGGGACCATAAAACAAGGTCACCAGTCCATCACAGGAACACACAGAGACAAACGAGACATGCGCACACTCACTCACCAGAGACAATCAGTAACAAATTAACCCAACATGCATGTTTTTAGGTTGTAAAAGCATAAATATTGCTTACAATAAAGCATAAACATTTCATTGTTTCAGACATTAAAGGAAAACGCTTTCCTAACCAACCAACCTTAGTGGAAGCTAATAACTGGTTTTAACAGTCTTGTTGGCAACAACAACAATCAAGCTTTTCTGAAAACTAGTAATGAGTTTCTCACGACAGTGGAGGATTTTTGACCAGTGGCAGCTGGTGACTTTTTTTGGGTGGGGTGCATTTTTGCAAGTCAGTTGTGCAAAATAACACATGTCACCACTAGAGCAGGGAATGAAGCAAAATATTTTCATCTGACTGAAAATTTTGCTGATAATAATCCCTATTCACTAAACATGTGGTGCAGTTAGGTCACACAAAGTTTTGATCTAATTCTGCACATCAAACTGTAAAGAAATCATAAGGTCTTCATAAGGAGACCTTAGAATAATAGAAATATAATCAGATGCAGTTTTAGATTTACCATCCCACAGAATATTTTCTCAAAGATTTGGGAAATCTTCAAAGATGTTCCTATCTTAAACAGCAATTCATTAAACCAGTAACTCAAGTTTAATGTGCTTTAGAAACATAACCTTGAAACTTTTGCCATAATTTTTAAAATTCAGACTAAAAGTGTCCTGTGTGTACCCCTCTATCTGTGCCAAACAGTCACTGTTAATGTGTCTTTTAATAATATACAACACTTTACAGTTTGTTTAACTTATGGACTGTTTTCCTTCCTTATAAGGTCTGTTTGTTTGTCTGCCTTAACTCCTGAGGTTGTTTTATCAGCTTCTAAGTAAAGCTCATCGTTTTTCCTTCAAACATCAAGCACGCCTCTTGAATTTCTCATCTGGGGTTTTTATTTTGAACAGTGACAGATTCATTATTGCTAACTTTATTATGTATTAGTTGCAGAGACTTGTAGTCTTGTCGAGGAACACGATGTTCCACACCACATTTTTTACCTCCTGCATCTGCTGTAATACGGTACACACTGCAGACAAACTGTCACACATAGCTTCCCTTATATTACTAGAACAGTTTGATTCTGTAGACAGCCTAATATTGCATGTTCAAAATAGTTTTAAATATCGCTTTTTATAAGGCAAATGATGACTTTGTTTAAACTAATTACAGGTCACATAGAAGATATTTTCCTAGTGTACTAGGCCTCACATGTAGAATTTTTATTGTCCGAGACACGCATCCACTCACACACACTTTGCAATGTCGCTAAACACAAAAAGAGCTACGTGTCAGATAAAATCCTGAAATGATTCTGAAATGTTTTTCTCTGAGATGAAATTGATCTCCAGAGGTAATCACAGCCAACAAAGATGTGAATCACAGCGTGCAAAATGTTGCTGCATGAGGTAAATAGAAAAAACTGACCTTCATCTGCCTTTAAACCATCATTTTAGAGAGCAAGAAAATTATCTGGTGTCACTTGTATGAAAGGGAGAGAAATCAATAGGAAGTCAATGCTGAAGCATTATTTCGTCATCTTATTACTTTCATCTCCAGAGCAAACTGCAGCTCACATCAGTCACGGTTTAGGCTTTGTAGAGGTTTCAAAAGATAAAACCAAAAGTCTGGCAATGTTACTAAGTCAGTTACTGATATCAATTAAAATATATTAAATAGGGATTAGTTATGGTTTTCTTTGGTTTAGAGAAACAAGGCTCCAAAGTGCAAAATATTCAAGTTGTTCAGCTAAAGCTGCTCTGAAGAACTGTGACACTGTGAGGACTCTTAGGGACATAATGAGGTGACTGTCTCTGAGATGTTGGTTCTTTTGGTTCTGTAATTGTTCCCCTCATCCCTGTGAGCGCACTCTTATGTTCTTTGTCTGATTTTTTAAATTTCTCACAGGGGAATGGATGATTTATCAAGAGAGCTTTATTCAGCTGAGAAGATCAATACGAGTTTTTACTTTTCTTTTGTAAGACAATCCAATCTATTACATGCACAATGCTCTACAAATAAAAACCAAAACATTTTTATAAAGAACAGTTTAATGCAGTGGTGAGATGAGATTTAAAGGCAAAATATGTCATTTTGGATTGTTTATAGCACCCCCTAGTGTCCGTTTTAAGTCACTGTCATAAAAACGTTAGCATTGTCTTTGCTCAGAAACACCTAAATCTAACTGTTGAAATGTCTCCTCAGCCTTCATTGCTTTCTACTGGAGCGGTTCATCACTCATTCAAAGAAATCATCTGTGTTGAAGCAGGGAGAGATAGAAAAAAGCAGGAATCATGAGCTAAAAACACTCTGGTGCTAGCATATCAACTATCCACATTGGGTTAGCCTAACCCTCATGAGATACGTGACTTTGTGAGACTTCAGGACACCAGACCAGAGATTCAGACGTTGCAAACGCAGTATTCTGAACACAAGCAGCAGATGGGGCTGAGTGACTTTTCATTAACCCTGTAAAGGGTCATATTATGTTTTTTTAATAGAAATTAGTCATATGTATAAATGGCCATTATATTATGCAAGTTGTTATATTTGATAAAAATCAAACATCACAAGCAAAGAAATCAGTCGATAGCTATAATTTTCTCCTTAAAGGTGAGGTCCTTAACTTTTTTATGTTTAAAATGCTTAAATTTGACTATCTGACCCTGTTCTATGAGAAAAAGCAAGTACTCTGTTATATTATATTGTTCTCCTAAGTCCCTCCCCTGGCCTCTACAGCAAACGAATCATTTACGTGAGCCTAACGTCTTGACCAATAGCACATTGTTTCCACAGGAGGGAGCTGTCAGTCAACGAGAACGCGCATTCTCCCCACCGTGCACTAGTGACGCGCATCTCCGCCTCCGTCAATAGTACAACGAGCGGAGCGAGTGAGAAAGCTAGCGTTTTATCAATGGATCCACAAATTCCAAAGTTACCTATTCCTCGACTGCCTTCTACATTTCAAACGAAATTTTAAAAGTTTAAAAGTCCTTCATCAAAAATCACTGTACGACGTTTAAGACAGTCTAGCCGAATTTATATTGGGGAGGCTTTTAAAAGATGGAGAGAGCTTCGGACTATAGGCCTCAAAACCGATGAAGAGTTGGCAAAGTGTTGGACAGGTAAATACTAATTAATGGGTTATATTTGATAGAATTTTATACAGAGAATGGCATTCCAATAACAATGAATATATAGCATATAATTTAATGTTGTTTTTTCTATAGGCCAATGTGGCTGGAGCATGAATCAACCTGAACCGTAACATAGTAAACAAAAATAAATGTGGAAGACAGTAGTTCAATTAAAGGGAAATTTAGCATTTGGTTTGTTGGATGTATTGATTTTTGTGGCGTTTAACTACACGCCGTATCACTTTATTATTTTTAGCCGTTGTGACTATCGTTTGCAGCAGCGGTGTGCTAACAATTCGATTGCTGTATTCCAGATGGTTATATCTGTTAGCATGTTTTAGAGCTGTAGATTATATTAAAATGAGTCATCAGCAGCTCATGCAGAACAATTTGAGGTCTGATTAGATGATTCTCTAGTAAAAATCAGCTTTGCTGTACAAATCTACATTGTGTCACTAATGTATTTTGTTGATCAGCTCAAATGTGTTTTAAACCATGAAAACCTCTATTCTCCATCGTACAAAAAAAATTACAAATCTTCAGCAATAAACAGCAAAAGCTGTTATCTTTGACCTTCTTGGGATATAATTGGAAATGTCCTCAATGTGTGTTACTTTACCTTTATTCTTCAATCACTGAGTGCTTCTCTTTGTTTTCACAAAAACTCCAAACATATTTCAGTCACCGTGTATCACAAACAGCTTTAGCAATTACTTATTGCTTCATTAAACATCAAGTTAACTTACTTTTGCATTACACTGACAGAGTTATGTAAAATACAAATAATAATTGTAAATAATATTCAATTTAGCCAGATAATAAAAAATACTCCGTTCAGTTTAATGAAACCTGATAAAGAGATGGAACATTAGTAAAATAGAAGGTTGTTGAGCCCCTCTCTGAGCACCTGCTATTAAAGCATCCGTCAATGAAGGACCATTTGTTTTTTAAAAAATGTCTTCAAATCCCAATGCCCTATTTTCTCATTCCTGCAGATTTCAAGCACATGTATAAACTATATGTCTGTTTTTGTCACCGATGGGCAGTCAAATGGCCATCCTGGACACACAGAGATGAAACTGTGGAGGGTGATGAATGAGGCCATTTGAGATGGCAGCATCCGCTCTCTTCACTGAGTTGGTTTTCTTTGCAAGATGTAATAAAAGAGCTGTTAATACAAAGTTAACGGGAATTTTACTATCTCAAAGAATAACTGAATTCCCCTTTAATTACTCGTCAGAGCCTGCCATCATAAAATTGGATGATTCTTTAAGAAACAGCGTTTAGAGATAGTTTTCTTTGTATAACACATCTTGAGGTTTGTTGGAGCAAAGAACCAGTTGAAAAGCTGGGAGAATGAAATGCCAGTTAAAGTCTTGAGGAAACGCCACAGGCCTGTTATCATAAGTCAATACTCTCTTTCCAGTCATCCATCTGTCCACCAGTGACACTCCAGCTCCTCCTGAGGGATCTCAAGGTGTTCCCTGGGTAGAAGTGGTGTGGGACCCCTCCAGCGAGCTCTGGGTCTGCTCTGGGGTCCCGTCCCAGCTGGACATGCCTGAAACAAGCTTGACTTTGTGTCAAGAACACAGACAAAGCTCTGGTTATAAGGGACCGATTGACTGCAACAGGAACCCTGACACCTCATTCTCAAATAACACTCAACAGAATCCACTGAAAGACATGGTTGTGAGATTTTACCAGGTCCACAAAATACATGTAAACTGGACAACCAAAGTTTCATAACACCCTTGAGCAACTCTGCAAAGGTAAAGATTGGGTCTGCTGTTCCACGATGTGGATGAAAACCAGTTTACTACTCTTGGATTTGAGGTTTGACAATTTGTCTCTTTTCCAACATCTAATTAAATGTTTCTGTCCACTACTGGTACCCTGCAAGCTCTGATCTTTTTAACCTTTTTAACTTTACTAACCTCTTCTAAAATTAGAGACTGGCTTCAGGCTCTGTCTCCTCAGCAATGGACATGATGGCTGGATTCAAAAGATTCCCAGTGCTTTGTCCATTGAGTGATAATATTCCCATTTCGGCTCAGCAGTTATCCACGCAAATAAACCTCAGGAGGTATCCCACTAAACTAGGATAGACCCTACTTTTCTTTTCTGATGTGCCAAACAATATTCTAGAACTTCTTTGAAGCCAACTCAAATTGATCTCCGTGGCACCTTACATTCTTCCCATGTACAAATTTTAGCTTCAGCCTATTCACTATACCTGCCAGTTTTATCTGGAGACCTCCAGGACAGCCAAGTTCTAAAAGCTTCTTCTTCAACTAACAGGTCTTATGGTCACTGCTATGAGAAGCTTGAAGATGTTATGTCCTAACCTCCTTCAGGACATGTGAAAATCTGAGGTGTAATTCATAATGGACAATGGCTTCCACCAGATTGTCCCAGTTCATCCTCACTAATTGTTTGAGTTTACTAGGTCTAATAGTATTTCCCTTCACTGGATTCAGCTAACCACCAGCTAACTCCTCAGTTCACTAGAGTGACTTGGCCTGAAGGTCTGACGGCTACAAAAATAATCATCTATCTTTAGCCGATGGTATCAGGTACCCTTATGGACCTTATTCTCAAACATGATGTTTGTTATGGGCAAACCATGACTAGCGCAGAAGTCCAACAAAAGAACACCACTCAGATTTAAATTAGGCAGTTTCTCCCAATCAATCTCCTCCAGGTAACTCTGTCATCCCTCGGTGTATTCCAGAAGAATATAATCCCAAGATGGCACCTTTTCCAGGACACCATGAAGGGACTCCAAAAGCAGGATATCATCTGTTGTTTGAACATAATCACAAACAACAGTCAAAACCTTTTCTTTTGCACTTTGAAGTTACAGAGGGGTGATTGTCTTTCTCACTGGAGAGGACGCCAACATCAAGGTACTCAGTCAGTGCAGTATCCCCAAACCAAACTCATGTTACTTCCCCTAGAAAATAGAGTAGGAGAGTCCAGCCCTTCTCCAGGCGTTTGGTTGCAGAGCAACCATTGTTCATGAAGATGACTCTATAGATTCAATCAATCAATCAGCCAACTAACCACTGGACTAACATACCAACCTATCGATCGATCAATCACTAAATAAACACAAACATATACTCTTTGCTCACACAAAAACACAACATACAACCCACTGGCTCCGACTGTGTCTGCGGCTCGCTGTCCGATTGAGTTTGCTGGTCCAGCAGCAGAACATAATGAGGTTTTCACACTGAGACACTCGAGCTAGAGGGGGCAGCGGCGAACAGTGAGGGGGAGTCAGTGGGTGTTACACAGTAAAAGAAGGTGAAGGAAAGGGAAAAGGCACTCAATGATAATGTATGAGCTGTCTGCTGTGCTCCGTGGTGGGGGGAATGAGTGCTGTGGTGCATTTAAAAAGAAGATTATCATGTCAAGATACAACCACACCTCGCTGAACACTGGTTTTCATTAAGCACATGCTCCATCTGCATGGATGTTAACGCTCTGAGCGGCTAATCAGGAGAGAGAGGGGACTTCAGGTTGTTTCCTACAAGCGAGGAAGGTGACTTAAGATGAAAACTTACTGAGCTACAATATTTAACCAGCCTTAATTTTATATAGTACTTTAATTATTGATATTCCACAAAATACCTCGCTGTTCCTTAGTTATTACTATGAGTTATTGTCTCATTTATCTACACACACACAAGTGGTGATGGAGCTACTCAGGGTTCAACGTCTCGCCCAAGGACACTTCAGCATGAGAGAGAACAAAACATCAAACCGAAACCTTGCAATTAGAGGTCAGCTAGCTCGACCACCTGAGGCACATTCACACACAGTGTGAAAACAAAGTGAAGGACCCCTCCTCTTGATGACCCTCTGGATAAATAACACCCAAAGCTGCAGTTCCCTTCGGTTTTATGGGCCACTGTACAAAGTCCCAGGTCATTATTTAGCCGTCTGAAACTCTACTGTTTTGGTTCACTCTCACTGCTCTAATAGCATCATTTTACACCCCAGCAGGCAGTTCTGTTAAGTACAAAAAAGAGGAAACCAAAATAACCCACCTTCTCAGTACTAAAAGTCACAAAGTTAGCGCCTACTTTGGCAAACATGGAGGATTTTAAAGCTGAAAAGTCCGAGATTTCTGTCAGAAGTTAGCGAGAACTGAGCTAACGCAGAGTGAATAATAAACTCAAGGCAAGGTTAAAGAAACAAAGACACAAATGCTTGCTGTTGGTGTATGGGGCTAAAACGATGACAGAGTAAACTGAAACTGAAAAAAATACATTGAAACTGAAGAAAAAAATTAACTGAAAAATAAAATGTTAAAACTGAAAAACAAAACATTGATAATGAAAGAAAAAAAATTGAAACCAAAAATACAGTAAAACTGAAACAAACCCACAAAAATAACTTTTTTTTACATTGACACTTTATTTTCAGAGTTTCTATTCATTTTTCAGTTTCACTTCAATTTTTTTCAGTTTCAGTTTTTTTTTTTTTTTCAGGTTCAGGTTTTTTTTTCAGGTTTAGGGTTTTTTTTTTTTTTCAGTTTCAAGTTTTTTTTTTCAGTTTCAGTTTTTTTTTTCAAGTTGTTTGCTGTCACTGTTTTTGCGCCGGGCGCGCGCTTGAGGGGCGGGGCTTCTAGCCTGCATATTATTAGCATTCATGGAGGAGTGAGCCAGCTAAGCTAGAAGCTAGTGAGCCGGTGAGTTATGACCGGCCAGCTGAGACCAGAAAATCAATGGCTGCTTGCAGTTAGGTAAAACCAACAGTAAGTATGTCGGTTTTTGATATTTTACAGAGATGAATCATTGTAAATAATTATGTTTGATAAAGGTGCGGTGGAAAAGCTAACGTTAGCCAAGTCGTGTTAGCAAGCTAACCTCTGGGTAGCTCCAGCAGGTAGCCTGTCTGTAGACCAGGAGAGCTGAAGTACATCTCATTAACAGGTTAGCAGGAAATATTCAGCAGCCTCTAACCCAGTGTAGCGTTATAAACTCTATTTTTATGGTTTATAATTGGCACATACTTCTGTAAATTCACTACCAGGTTTGGTAAGTTTTATACAGAGGAAACCCTCTGATACTATCACCCTTTTAGTGTTTACAGGGATATCTAGGTTCGATTCTGATGTTACAGTGAGTAGATTATGCATTTAATATTGACAATAGAAATCTGAGTCATGGAAATAGACTTCATTATTTTATTAAGAAACATACGACAAATATCACAGATAAGAAAGAGGTAGTTAGCAGGTTTAAGCAGCATTAAGTCATTCACGATGGTAAGGTGTTTTGAATTGAATCTTAAATAAGTTTTAGCAATCTGAGTCTCATGAGGTTTTAGGAGACTAGGGATTTACTTAATTTAGATTAAGGATTCTGATGGAGGGGAACTAGTTATGGATGGAATTAGTAACTAGTCTGAGTAAGCTAATGTTGTTAGCTTTTATCAAGAGGCCTTTAAGCTTTACCAGAGTCGTGGTCACTTAACTGCGTTCCTGGATCGTCCCTGTTTGGAGGTCGGATGAGACGGTGGAGGTGAGGTTTCCCCCTCGGTCAGGATCAGACGGCTGTGGGGGTCGAGGACCGCCGGAGGCCACAGGTGTCGTCCGTGGATACGAAGTTAGATAACTCATCTCTGGCAGGGAGCGTCTAGGGCTGGCATTCCCATCACGGAGCGTCAGACTGAAGGTGTCTGACCTCAGAGGGAAGCTGGTTTCATCGGCTCAGACGGGCTGAGGTACCGTCTCAGGGGGAGCCGGCAACTAGCGTCAGCTGTGTAGAGGTTGACAGCTGAGAGGAGGTCTGGTCAGCGTCAGACCAGAACAGCTCTCCTCTTCTCTAGTTCTCTCGTTGAGCTGAACTGAACTGAAGCTTCCGGGGTCGGAAGTTAAGGGAATCTAAAAGGGACGTGGCCCAATGAGATTTATTAATGTCACGTGACTCAGACCGCTAACTCTTATTGGTTGTAGTAATGAGTGACGTGGTTGTCATAACCTTATATCAGTATGTATGTGAAATAATACTGAAGCAGATCAACATTCATTAATGCTGGAAGAAAATGCATTAATCATTTAAGACATTTCTGTAACAGATTAAAGTGTCATTTTAGAAGAGACACCAAGAGTCTTTATTATTATTATTATTAAAGTCCGGTGAAATCTTCCGATACGACCGTGACCCTGGAGGAATGTTGATTCAGGTTAAAACATAACAACAGTCATTTTATTCCAAGTTATTGGGAAAAAAGATGGTTATTATTTGTGATGATCTTGAGGTCAAAGGTCAGAGGTAGTAACGCATTTGGGTTCGTTACACCAGAACAGCAGAATGTAGAGCATTATATCTGCTCTGGGGCTAATCAGGACTTTGTTCTCTTTGCTAGTGCAGGCTAACAGGTGAACTGCTTGCAGGAGTCAGGCACCAGAAATTCAGCTCAGACCTGTTTATACCCAGATCAGTTGAATAATTCAGAATATTTATCTTATTCAATATGGTTCTTGCACAACGTCAATGTTTATAGTTTTTTTTTTTTAGATTGATTCATTTTTTAAGTGTTTGTCAACTTTACTGATCACTGATAAGAGTAATGTTTAATGTAAGTATGTAATTAGTACCTTTATGGATTATTTCCAGTTGTATTAAGATATAAATTGTGTTTTATTTTCTGTTCTTGAGATGCTGTTTGCATGATGTTCATTCCTGTGCCTGAGCTGAGTGAGAAGAAGTCCAAAGCCTGTCATCGGCGTCTCCCAGACTTCCTGCAAAACCTTAAAACTACAGGTTTGTATTGTCAGTCAGTTAAAGTTAAAAATCACAACAAAGGTAACAAAAAAGCAGATATGGACATGGGTATTTTGTATTTTACAACACAGAAAAATTGTCAACTTTCATTTTTGAATGTTTTGCTTCTACAAATTCAGACTCTTTATAATTTTTCAGTGATCTTGATCAATAGATCTTCAGACTTTCTGAAGCTCTTTCAAAATGTTATATTCTTATTTTTTTTTACTTTGGCTGCATTTTCACTGTGTCCAGTACTTGACCATTTTCATAGGAATGGTTTTATTTGTCACTTAATGCTGATGTAAATCTTTATAGACATTAAAGAACCAGTGTCAACACATAACAGAAAACCTAACAAAGTTAATGAGATCAAATGTTTTTGTTACCAGCCGTGCTGTGGAGATAGTTTATTTTCTTAGCTGTTTTTCAGTTTTAACATTTATTTTTCAGTTTATTTTTTTCTTCAGTTTCAATGTATTTTTTTTCAGTTTCAGTTTACTCTGTCATTGTTTTAGCCCCATATTGGTGCTGCTTGACATGCAAGTAGGTGAGTATGACCCTGACTAATTCATCATTCTTCTGTTAAATATTATTAAACTGAATCTGTAGATTCTCACCTTCTTTAGACAAACCTTACCGTTTGTTTTTCATGAACATAAATACAGACACATAATCATCTTATTTTAATTTTAAAGCTGTGCTTTTTATCTTAAAAACACATTAATTGCATCTATTTGGACAAATACACTTTTATTTAAACACTAACAAAAGATGAAAACATTTTTTCCAACCCTCAACGTTTTCTAGGTTCCTCATGTTTGAATATTTCATTGATTGTGTTTTTTCCTTATTTACCTCTGTTCCACTGTGCCTTCTGGTTTCCAATTACTTTTGAAATCATTCCAAACGTTTCCTGCACCTGCAGGCTAATTTTCTTTTTTCTTCTCTGTTTCTCTTTGCTCAACCCGCCTCGTGCCCAGACTTTTCTGTTTAGGAGAGTCAGACTGCTGGACTGCATCAAGCCTCGTTCTGCTCCGCTACTTACTTCCCTCCCTCTTGTGCCTCTCTCACCCTCTTACCTGTCTGCTGTTTCTTTTTCCACTTCCTTTGATAACTCACAGTGAAAACACACACACAAAAAACTGAAGACGGTAAAAAGAACTAAAGCGGTAAAATGTGAGCAAATTCGTGGTAGCCCCTTGTTTACATTCTCCATGCTCGGCTTAAAACTTAATGTTCTGGAGTAAAACATCAGTTAAATTTGAGCTAACAGACAGAAAACACACCTGAAAAGCTCTTTTCAGGATTTTTCTTAGGTTATCAGATCCATTAATTCCAGACTTTACTGTGGATCCATTCTTTTGTTTTATGTCTTCATGTGAATATTGAAAAAAGATTTATTATTTTCTCATAATGACAGCTTCTTTTGGTACATTTTTTGAGAAATACAAAATCAGAATTTACATTTTGCCACTGAAGAAAGATAAAAAGGAACCTAAATGAGAGTTTTAATAGATAATTTCAAGCTTGTTCCTTTCTAAAGTTTAACAGAATTATATAATGTATCTGTTTTACTGTTGATATTTCTGCAAAAAGCAAACAAGTTACGACTTTATTCATGATGCAGTGAATGCAAGGTAAGGTAAAGTTAAATAAGACTTAAGATGTAAAAGTAGTACAATTCTTCTCCCAACAGGAATTGTGGCGTACTCTAAAGTTGATCTGTTCAGAATCCTGGTGATATTTTTTCAGACCTTTGATTTAGCACAGACTTCAGCCACTCAAATATACAGAAAAAGTGACATTTCTCATAATCATCCCACCTTTATGTACACATTGATTCTGTCTCACAGACTGATGTCCATTAGCTGCTGGTCACAGCTTTGAGAGCACAGTCACTCAAGAGTTAACAGTTTATTATTGCAACTGTGTCTGGGTTAAGTGTGGTGTGAAAAGAGGTAATAATCTCTCTAGAGTTGACTAAGATTAAAAGTTTGGCTTGCAGCCAGTCTTGGCCTGTATTGGCTGTTAGGAAAAAAAGCTAATTAAACCTACATTAAAGCCCCTCCTCAGGAGAAAGAAAGATTAAACACTCAGAAAAGTGCTCTCCAACTTCTATGCAACAAAAAGCATCAACAGACTGCAGGTTGTTAGTACCATCAAACTAACAGTTTTTGGCAGCATTTGTAATATTTTTTGCATATAAGTTCATAACATGTGTGTATGTCTTTTATCTGATATAAACACATTGAGAAAAGACTCTTTTGTGTTTTATTAAAACATATTCAGCTTTGGTCTGCAGACTGTTAATCGTTTGTGAAGTGAAGCCAGTGCATTGCACCCTTTTCATGCTTTCACACACATTCACACTCTCTCATGCACGCGTGCTGCAGCAGCTTTCTCTTTGCCTGTCTGGAATTCATAAGAACTGAGCTCCAGCCAAGCTCCTGTTGCTGAGGGGAAACCGGCTGCACACTCACCCAAACCTCCTGCCAGTTTCCCTGCTAATGGAACAACCCGGTGCACCACCGTCCACCCCCGCCTCACGAGGAGGTTTGGTACAACCCACTGGAGCTTCTCTATCTGGTTTGTCACTGACACAGTAGTATCACAGCAGTCATCCAAACGGTAGCCTGATCACACACATACACACACACATACGCTCACACACACATACACAGCAAGAGTGAGGACATCAGAAGTGTTACAAGAGAAGAAGCAGAGAAATCCTTTGGTTTGTTTCTCCGCTCTCAGCTTTCTGGCTGTTCTGCATCCCTGATATGACCCTGTTCAGTCCGAGATGTGAGTATACACCAGCAAATCTCTCTTTCTCTTTGTGTGTGTGTATGTGTGTGTGTGTGTGTTAGTGGATGTTTGCATGCTGCACTGTGTTTTTGAATAGAAGTGTTTTTTCACTGTGCCTGTTGTTAGGTTCCCCCTGAAATTGTCTGTATAAGCTTTATTTCTTTATTGCAGCTTCTCATCTTCATCCTATAACTCATCCTCTTTTTTATTTTTGCCTCAATATATATTTTATAGACATGTTCTATTTAGAAAAGGTACTTCTTGAAATACAGTTAATGACACTTACAACGAGGTGCATTACGCTGCTTTATATAAATATGCCTCTGCGTGAAACTGAGGTACTTGACCCAAGCTGAACTTGTTCTGATAATACCAAGGTCAGCGCCTGGTCTCTGAGACCAGTGAGACCAAAAATGCCTGCAGCTTTCATTTATTTGTCATGGTTTTGATAAGTTAAACATGCATTTTGTTTCTTTGTTCTTTAGCTGAAAAATGGATGTCACCTTCTGAAACCAGTTCCTAATAGGATTACTTTATCAGACATGCAGGCATAGCAAATACATCTCCCCACAACAAGCTACGGTCTTCTCACAAAGCTGCATGTTTATTTAAGAAGCTTCAGGCAAGTTCAGTGTAGGCTGACAGACTTCACAGTGGAGCTGCCTGTGTGTTATTTTGTGAGAAGGGCAGTGAGGATGTAATCCAGCACAATACACTGATGAATTTTTCACAGAATACATGTTTTTATTTGCTTTTGGTTCAGTAAATCACTGTCAGTGTGTCAGATCAGCCCACCGCTTTCATTTTCATTTAGATAAATGTCATTTGTTGACAGCAGTGCTGGTGATTGTACTGCACAGTGCACATCCACGAAGGAGGAAACTAAGGCTTTATAGTGTCTGCTTGGCTATAAGCCTGACCTGAACTTACTGGAAGACAACATAAATGGTGTGCATGCTAATTAATATGTTCAATCTTTAATGCTCGATGCAACAAAATACATGACAATGACAGCTGTTGATTTGATTCATTATGATTTTTGTAGAAAATGCAAAACACATAAAGAGATGTCCAATTATTTGAAGCTGGTTGTGGTGTCTGAAAATAATGAAAAGTTGAAGGTTTTTCTTGAATAAAATCTAAAAGAAGTTCAATTAAATGACTGTTACAATAAATCAGTTTTATTAAAATGACTTTTTACATTTTTTAGGGGAATAGCTAAGATGGCTGATTGATAGAGCAAAACGTTTTTGATGAGAATCCTTTCGTCTGTCATCAGCTCACATATTTAAAATTTGTGTTTTTATTTTTAATAAGAGCAATTTGTTAAAACTATAAGTTTATTTGCATGTGCACAGGTTTTCCAACGTGTACTTTGAGTTTTACACCTCATTCATTGTGGTAAAAGAACAGGTTCGTGTATTGTATAGGTCTGTTTGAGAACTCAAGGACATTTTATGGGGAAGTGCTGAGAGTCTTCAAGTTAGATGTTCAGAATGACAAATAATTTCTTGGTAATGGCTTTATTGTTTTATTTCCAGGCATCAATCTGTGAAACACAATAATCTGTCTCTCAGCCTGATACAAAGAAGCAAGTGAGCTTCTATAATTCATTACAGCTGATTGTATGTGACCTTCAGCTGCCACTTCTGTTATATAAAAATGCTAAGGTCTGGTTTACATGATATTTCTCAAAGGCTTTCTTTTAAAATTGTCTCCGAGCTGGCTGGTTTGTGGCGTAAAACATGACTTATAATACAATGATTTGACATATATAGTGACTCATTCTCATTATTCAATTCAACATAATGAAACATGCTATTTTTCTGGAATCATAATCTAATTTATAGATAATCATTACGGTACTTAAACAATGTTGTGAAGTTGAACCAGTTTATTGATCCTAGAGAACATGCTGCAATTACACTAGAATTTATTTAGGTTGTTTTATTTTATTCTTCTTTGTTATCAATTTTTAACAGAAGACCTGAAAGGCCAGCAATAAAATCCCCGCACTGTCCTTATTTTTGGGCCTATGGAGTTTTCTATTCATTTGGGGTCAATTTGACCCCCTAAGACAGTGTGAGGGTTTAAAAATGAAAATAAAATAGGGTTTTCCTTCTGTAAAGTCTGACTCTATGACTTAAAAGCAGACGAAAAAAAAAGTTTTTTGATGCAGATACAGAAGCTTTGATAACGTTTTTTTGTTTTTCTGAAAGAAGCCATTTTTTTTTTGCCATGAAAGGCATATAAAAATAAACAAACAAAATCTAAAGAAAATTATAAGACTCAAAATTTAGACTGAACAAAAATTAAAATAAATGCAGATGCCATCTTGGGTTTTTGTAAATTTCACTTAAAAATAATAGAAGAAATAATTATTTGAAAAGGTTTTATGCAAATGAATAAGTCTCCCATCCACCTCATTATGGCCCCTCACCAACAACGATGCATGCCACATTTTTGTTAGAATAGTTTAATTCCTCCTGCAATGTCATTCCATAACAACCATTAATCACTATTACATTCATCCTCCTCTGATTAGACACAGTAACAGACAGCAGTGTGAGGTTTACAGAGAGAACAGTGTTGAACCTCCTGTTTCATCACCGTAGCAGAGGAAAAAGACAGTTCTTAGGTACAGCAAAGCAGAGAAACATCAGTTTAAAAAAATGCATCTAGAAGAGAAATCTCCGCTAAAACAACTTGATTGTGTTTGTGTAGCTTGTATGTGAAATCTGGTGAAGCTAATTACGGCATGTAGGATTCTGTTTACGAAAAGGCACGCTGATTACCTCCTGAGGTTTTGTTCCCGTTGAGCGAGACAACTGTGCTCAGCAGCATCCTCGTCTCTGGTCCTGTGTAATGGCTTCATCATGCAGTCAATCACAGTCTTCACGTAGCGAAGCAAATTCATCATAAAACTTTGCTTTGTTTTCCAAACCCGTGTGAAGAATTGAGTCTGTTTTAGGTCTACAAAGGAGTTCTAAATCTTTTGTTCTTTTTACGTAAGATGTGTCCTGAAGGTTTTTATGCTCCTCTACAGGATGAAAAGTCAATAAATGAATGGTTTCTAAGTTATTTTTTACAAAGCTGTGCTCATGGTGTGGATGTTGATCAATGCAATCACAAACCGTGTCTTCAAAATGTCAGTGCACTTACCTTAAATAAACATTTGGAGATGTCATTATATTTATGCTTGCTGCTGTTTTTTGCATGCATTCATAGTTCACTGTGCATGAGTGCACGGTTCAGACAAATAGCAGTTAAGGTGTCAGCAGCGGAGGCAGCCTGCCCACCAGCAGAGACACTGCTGGCTGCAGAGAAGCCATCCAACAGGGCACTGTTGTGCTACAAACTGTCAGGAAAATATCTCTGCTGTGGGAGGCAAAGGCGCATACACACATCAGAATTTCCTTTCACACATTCAGACCCATACTTAATTAATTGTAGCTCCCAGCCATTTGACAGTCACGCTGTGTGAGTGTATGTGCAGCTGGCCCAGTCACACTCCATTCACCACCCATCTGTCCATGTCAGCCTGGACTCCTCTCCCTCTTTCCTTCCTTCCATCTTTTTGCTGTTTTTTGTTCTTTTTGAGTAAAATGATGTTTTATGTTGGCGTACACTGTAATCAAGGTGATTTTATTAATTAGCAGTTGCAGCGTATGAAGTAGAAACACTGATATATAAAGTTTTAGAAAACCTTGCATACTGGAAGTAAAAAAAAATAAACAAGCAGCCAGTTTGAGGTAAAAACCTACCTGAAAACATCTATTGTCAATTTGATTTGTCAATTAGATCAACTGAACACAAATAGTTTTTCACTCAAAAATAAGACCTCAAACAGAAAAAACACAGGTTAGTTTATCATATAAGCATTCTTCTGATTGTTTGATTTCTCCAGTCCCTATGTTGGGATTTGTACCTCTTTACTGTATCAGCTCAAACTTAATTGGTTGTTCTTTCATGCAGACATAAGCATGAGTGGAGAGCTGAAGTCAAGCCGCTCCCGGGCAGCCAGTAAGAGGGCCAGCAGCACCACTTATGGGTGAGTACGACCCCCCCCCCCCCCCCCCCCCCCCCCACATACCCACGCACACACATCCACACAAGTAATCATGGTCTGTTTATGCTGCAGTCTCTTATCTGTAACTCGTCAGTCGCATCTCAGCTTTCCAATAAAACCAACATTATTTGTTATTAGCATCATACCTGCTGTGTATAAGCTGCTATTGATTTGAGCCAGAGGTGCAGTCTCCATCAGTCAATGTTTTAATCTATCCGTTGATGTAGAGCACACATGCGATTGGAGCTGATTACTGTTTATTGCTGGCAGTTCGATGAAGCTCCGTGGAGCTACGCTGGCCGTGCGTGCTCGGGTGGGGGAAGGTGGTGGGAGAGATGACAGTGTGTGGGTTTGTTTACATTCATTTATGCCCTTATTAGTCCAATCCCCATCCCACTCCTGGAGCTTTTTTTGCTGCCTACTTCTCCATAGGCCTGAACTTCTTCATGAAATATGAACAATGTTGGTCTCAGCAGAGTCGTGTGAAGCTGGAGGAGATTATAATTCTTTATTCTACAGATTTAGTGATGCATGTTTCCTAGAATGGCTTGCAGAAATCTTTTTTTGTTTGTTTTATTAATTGCATTGCAACAAAAAAGATCCTTTATTGAGTTCAACTTGTAGCCAGTCCAGTGAGAGATTGTGTTTATGCACATGATTTATAACAGTTTTAAGATATTTTGCTGGACGTCCATCTTAAGATTCCAAAATACAAAGTGAATAAGAAGAACAGATGCAAGTTTAGGCTAGATGTTTATCCATAGCATAGCCAGCAAACCTCATAATTACTTCTGTCAAAAAACAAAAGGTGGGCTATAATGTTATTGTCTGTGTCTGTTTGTCTTTGTATGTCTGTTTGTTTGACTTTTAGCAAAATATCTCAAAAACCACTTAATGGATTTTAATAGAACTTTTAAAAATCAACAATTTGATTCACTTTTACAACAGATTACTTTTTAGAGTCAACTGAATGAAAGATGGCAGCCACCAACACTAATAAATAAAACATGTCTATAACTCAGTTTTTCAGATATTAAGCTATAATTTGGTTTGTTAGTAGGTGAGCATTATCCCTTTATAGTATTACAGATTGCAAACATTAAAACAGCTTTAACTTAATCAATGTCACAAACTTTGGTGTGTTAGTAGTTAGGCGTCATTCACAACACATACTCTGAATGTCAACATATCATAAAAGATTTAGTGATGTTGTGCATCATATCATTATGACCCAGACTGCTTTAAATCATCAATTTCTCAACATAATATGGTCTGAAAGCTTTTGTATTCATTCCATCAAGAAATATAGGACTTTAATTATTACTTAATTTTCAGAGTACCTCATATGTTTGCTTTCACACTATAAAAATGTAAATAAATATTGATGTTTTCGGATGGCCAGTCCAGACAGTAAGTCATGCTGTATTTAGGCTAGTGATTTACATACAACATTTGCACAATGCATTTTTTCCCAGCATGCCCTTGTCCAAATGCAGCATGTCCTTAATCCAGCTCTGTGCTCCCTCCTCCACCCCCTCTGACCTTAACCTCAAAGATTATTCACCCAATCCCCCATGTTGTTATTCAACAGCGTGCATCAATGCATTAATGAGGTTAGTCATACAGTGCAGGACACACACACACACACACACACACACACACACACACACACACACACACACACAGTGATAACCACAGATAGAAACACCTGAGGTTTCATCCCTGATAGGATCTGATGTAGCTCCAGTGAAAGAGATGATATAATGATAACTAACGTTGTCAGGTCTATACTGAAAAACCTGCAGCTTCACTGAGAGGCTGAAAGCTCGGAGCTAAAGCTTAACTTTCTTCATCTGACACGCTGATGTTGAACAGATACTTTGTCACACTAATCCCTACTGTGATTTGGTCTATTTTCTAATTATTAGATCATTCCTAAAGCATATTCAGGGAGGTAAACAGCTGATTTTTGTCTAAAGTCTGAAGTAGTGATCGCTTTAAGCAGAAAATAAATTGTGTTTTTTTTTCTAAAAATGATATCTTTGTGCTTTATTAATACAATTATAGTGTTTATTTCTATACAAGCACCTCCCATTGACTCCTGATATTTGGATGTAATGATATCTAATGGAATGTGTGTTTTTATTCCTACTTTGTGTTTTGGTTTTAATTTGGTTATCTCCTTTATTTCTTGTTTTATTTTGAAACACATCAGCTCTTGTGTATTCAGTCTGATTTCTAGTTTTGTTTATTTTCTGTTAAATTCTCTGTTATCTTCAGATTACATTTTCTGTTCTGCGTTAACTCACCTGGAGCTCCTTCAGAAATCAATCTTTCACAATTTATTTTGTCTTTTTATCAGCTTTTTGTCATTGTAATCACTATCAGTTGTCTCGCTCAGTCCATGTGCTTCTTTGAATTCCCTGCATTGGATTGCACTTGCAATATTCTTTTTTGTCATGTTCATTAGTATAAAATACCTGTTTTATTGTGTTTGACGTTTCTTTTGACTCACCATAACAATGTGTTCTGCCTAAATATACCGGTATGTCAGCCTAAAGTGCAGAACTTTGTAGAAAAACTAAATGAGAATTAGTCATTGACAGAACCATGTGCTAACATTTCATTATGTGATGTGAAAAAGGTTTAATTTAAAATATTTGTATCGTATTCCTTCAGCTTAGCTATAGATTGATGCAAGCCTGAACAAATAAGTTAGGATCAATGATCTTTTAGCTGAAAGTCTTGACAAAGCATTTTATGAGTCTCATCTTCATTTTTCATTTTTTTTTAATAACAATCAAAAGAATGAATGTTCATGCCCACAATTTACAGAGAAACTTTATAAGCTCATCACAACAAAGTATTTTACTTTAGGCTTTTATTTTTGAAGTAAGGACCTGAATTAAATATGTGTTGTTGTTTTTTACATAATACACAAAAACAGGATTGTAATGATGATTAAGGAGGATTTTAAAGTAACAAATGAAAAATAAAAATAAAATTATGTATTACAAGACATCTAGAAATAATTGTCTTTCATTATTAATACTGTATTATGAATTGAATTATAAATGTTTCTTCTCCTTTTTCCCCTTTAAGTCTAAAGAAATATTACCCTCATTTCACTTTTTGTTAAAAACACACATAAATGGAAACATTCATAATCATTACACGCAGCTTTAGAGCATAAACGCGATTCATTTTATTTTTCATGTTTATCATCAGTCAGGACTCGAGATTATAACTGAAGCATAAATAATAAAATGTTCTAATCTACTGTACCGAGACGTTTCCTAAACCCAGAAACAGCTACAGTCACAAACGTAAATGGTGCTGCAGCAGATCTCTCTGTCCGGACTCCAATCATCCTGCTCTGTGCGTCTGGCAGCAGTCTGCTTCGTCTGCTGCCTCCTCCCTCCGTTCTCACACAACGGGCCAACCAACCCTCCTGCCTGTGGCCCAGATTAGTTCACCACCAAACTTTTAAACTCCTGCCTGAGATGCTGAAGCGGTGTAATCTGCTCATCCAACTCCATGCAGGTTAACTACTTTTCTGAGCAGATTTAATTGCTGGGACCTCTGATTAGCCTGCTCAAAATTAAATTTTCAACCTCAGCTGTTTGGATCAAATTGAATCTTCTCATGTTGCATCCAAATACAGTTCACATTATTTCATGTTTCATGATAGCAGGCCTGTTTTATATCACTCCCTCCCTTCATGTGTCCTCCCCCAGGCTATTTGCTCCTGCAGATTGACCCCGACGACTCAGGGTGTTGTTATCGTTTATCATAGCTTCCTGACTGTCATGGCTCCCCTTTAGCTCAGTGAGACCCAGCTGTGAGAAGCAGAGTTTGGGTGTGGAAACGTTTCTCAACCCAGACACAGATGCTGCAGCAGCAGCCGCCGTGTCCTCTGTGTGCTCTGCTGCACAGCTATAAAAGCTCACTGTACTGTGTGGCCCAAACAGCAAGGCTCAGGTGCCAACACAAGAGACCTGAAGCTGTGTGTAATGAACACATGATTAGAGGAATGGAGGAACGAAGGCTTCTGAAATCAAAATGTTTTACATTTTTTAATTTGTCTCATTAATTAAATATCAAATTTCAAGGTAAACTTCCTACTTGATTGAGTCTGTGTGTTTGCAGCTTGTTCCAGCATTAGCACCTGTAACAAAGTCATTTTGACTTCTGCTTTATTATACCTCTGATGGAGGAGTCAGAGGGAGAGCAGGGGACTGGCCATTAAGTAGAATGAGCATCTGGTCTCCGGTATTTTGGTCTGTTTTCTCTACGGACGTCACTATTAATTATCTATCATGTGTTTTAATATTCAGAGAGGTCGGCCATAGAGGAGTTTGATTTAGGATTGAAGCAGCAAGTCCATCTGTTTTCTTTAGGTTTAAAAAGATGAGGATAGAAACTTTGTGTTTGCAGTGGGAGTGAGTTACAAGTAACCAGTCTGATGACCCAGTATGTTTTTTTTTATTAATTTTAACTTGTTGTTAGGAGATAATATGAACGTGTTGACTCTGAAAATGTATAATAATGCAAAAATCCAAACACAAAATTAGATGAAAATATTTCTGATAATGCAACCATTAGTCACTGCTTTGTGTTGCTTTACAAACTTACCCTGCTTATCACTGCTGTCTGTTGAGAACCTTCTATGAGAACCAATGTTGCATTTCTACAAAAATAATGACTAAAATTATTAGAAAAAATCCAACCTTGTGAACTAGATAAACTATGTGGTATTACAGGAAAAAAAGTTTGTGAAATAATATAAAGGATTTACAGAATGCAGCTTTATTTGACTTCTCTCTGCTCCATTTATTGCTGCAGAACGTTTGACACTTGGTCTAGCAGATTTGAGCTGAGTTTCCAGCCTGAGGCTCGGCTGGCTGACATCTGTAAATCTACTGCACGCAGCAGAGAAAGCAAAGGGCAAACGGAGGCAGAGCTGAAGTTCACTGGTTTTATGATTAACCTCCTTCTGCTCGGTGTATGTGTTTCTGTGGTCATTATCGTTGGAACGCAACCAAGTCCTAACTGCTTTCATGTGAATCCAGAGCTACGTTTTACAAATTCTTGAGAATAAATTCCCCTTTAATTAATGTGGAAATTTATAGTGTAAAAATGCTAAATGGCTCAGCTTTTGAGATAAGGTGAGGAGTAGAGCCGATGCTCCTCCCCATCAAGAAGAGTCGGTGGAGGTGGTTTTGGCAACTAAAAGCGTTTTATTTGGGAAATCCAGACCCAGAACTCATTGGAGGGATTATATCCTCTATGGCCTGATGTCTGGGTTTCCATCCTGGAATTGTTACCTTGGATAAGAGGTGGGAAATGGTTGGATAAACACTTGGTTGCATCCCTTTAGACACTCTGATTACTTTGGCTTGTTTTAAACCTTCAAAACAAAGAAGTGATCAGAAGATTTTGATCCCCACCTTTGTCACTTCAGAAGTCTTGTTTTAGTCTCTAAAAGACATCATTCTGTCCTGCATTCTGCCACATCAAGACAAAAATCTGAAAAAAGACCAAGCATACCTTTTAGTCCCATAAACTAGGTCTGTCTCAGTTTGTGTGTGCAACATGAACAACTGGCTGACTGAGAGAAGCACCACAAACAGCTGAAGTATCACCGTGGTGGCAGTTCTCACTTATGCTGTGGCCAAAAAAACAACCCACTAACTATTCACCAAGGCCTACTGTTTCCTCCCCCTTCCACTTTACCATCAATTTTACAGCATAACTGCCATTTTCACTTCCCTGTCCAGTCTCCCCCTCGGTCCCTTGACAGCTTTTTCTTTGCATGGATACACAGACAATGTGCTGTTTGCAGTCCATTCCTGAGAGGTGATGGGGCTGTGCTGTAGGTAAAGGTCAATGCAGTCTGAGGTGGATGTACTGCTGGGGAAAAGGTCACTCCCAGCAGAGACGAGAGGAAAGTGCATCTGATGGTTTCAGGGCCACCGGCGAAGCCTCCGAGGCGACAGGAAACAACAGAGAACTGCAGACGGGATAGAAGGACATGGTGGCTGCACACTGGATGTTCTGTGGAGATAAATTCATAAAGCAGCAGACAGTGGACATATTAGCAGAAAATGAATATGATCGCATATAGTGTAGGGCTGTGCAGTTAATCAAATTCGTATTTCAGTTATGATTTCTGCTCAAACAATCACAAAAATAACAAAATCGACAACTGATTATTGTTGAAATAATTTCCCCACATTTTAATTTGCAGGCATGCTTTTAATTTGTCTCACCTTCTGAATGACACTTCCACCTAAAACTAAACTTTTATGTGTCATGTGGCAGTGCTATATGAGGGCACCCTGGTGGCTTATGACTCATCAATAAGAACATATGACCCTCACACACTCTGTAGCACAATGCTTATCAACATTTCTCCACAACATTTTAAATCAAAGCTGCTCCTGAAAAAACACTTTATTATGAGCCTTGCTTGGAACAAATTTGCTGTATTTTATTAGGCACTCTATAGAGCTGAGTGAATGATCCAACTAGGATATGAAGTTTAATTATGTGTTGTCAGCACTGTTTTAAGCTAATGTTTGAATGCTACAAAAAATATATTTTTTACTAATCCTAATGAGGTTGGTCATTTTGATGGTATATTGATTCTAGTGAGATAAACTACATTTCACATTTTAATCACCCTTAAAGCTAAACTCTGCCACCTACTGATATACATTGGTAACTGCAATCTCCTTAAAATTCTCCTTAAAATGTGAACTCTGGATCTTTTAGGATTTACATAATCCATCAAAAAACACTTAATCAGTGCTGTATGATATTAGGAAAACATACAATTATTATTGTTATATAGAGATAAACCCACATATTATAACATAATGATGCTTAATTGTCTGAGTGTGGGCATTTCATTGTCAGACATACTGTATATGTTTAAGCATATTTTATCTGAAATTTATCGGAAGCTGTTGCAGTATTGACATTCTGCATGATGCTACTGTAAAATCAATACATGGTTAACATATTGTGCAGCCCTGATCACATGAAAGAAAAAAATCCTTTCTTTTTCAGAGCTTATATTCATAAATGCCATTGCTGGGTGCATTACAAAGCAATCCTGTCCTGCAGGCTTATCATTCTGTGTTAGTTTGTCCCTCTGCTAATGAAGTCATCTCTATCCTTGCTGCCTGCTTTACGCTGGGAGGAGAAAAGTGAGGCAACCGGGTGGGAAATTGAGCAAAGGATACACAAAGGTGAAAGATAGGCGGTGTGTAACACATAGTAACAGCAGAGGACAAGTGTGAAACAACAGAAGGGAAGACAAGTGCAGAGGAGAGGAAAAATGCAGATGGAGTAGAAATAACAGCAGTCAGTATAAAGGGTGAAGAAAGCAAAAGAGAGAAAGAAAGTGAGCACTGCACTGCGTGTCATTGGCCCCCTGGCGTGAACAATCCATCTCAAATTGATCTTCCAGCTCGGCCCAGCAGGGCATTCTGAATCAATCTCAAATTGATCTCTGTGCCAGAGGTCAGGAAAACTAGCAGTGGAGCTTATCAGAAATATAGTGGTGCTGGGAGGATCTGACAGGGAAACTTATCACGCTGCACAACAGGAAATGGGCTCTGAGCCCCCAGGGCAGCAAGAGGACGAGCCTGCTCCCTGTACACACACACACACACACACACACACACATTCCATGTCTCAGCGTGTGCCCAACACAGCCCTGCACTGACACATGCTCCCCAGTGTTCAGCACAGCACAGCGAGGGGATGCTGTGCATAAATGCACACAAACACAGGTGCCGTTACACACCTACAGGCTCCCTCAGAAAATACCAAAATTTGTCAGAGCATTATACGTCGATATATTTTAAGTTAGACGGCTGAGATTTGGCGCCTGGAGCTCTTAATGACTTATAACACATTTAATGTGTCCTCAGCAAGGCTGCGTGAAAGGCCCCAGGAAGGACGATCAATACCAGCTTGCATTTAGACACTCAGTCAGCTTAAGGGAGCAACTCGCCTCTCCAGGCTCAGGAGGGAAAAAAACAACAAACAAACTATAAACAGTTGCTCCAAAGTGACTTTCAGCAGGATCTCTGGAGATTAGGTAGAAAAACTCATGTTTTAGAGGTCTTCACATTAAACGGGAATTTCACAACTTCTTAAGCACATTGAATTTGAAAAGTTGGAGCCAACTAACTACTTTAATTACTGTCTGCTGTTCAAGTTTCCAAAGGAAACACGCATCTCAGTTTGTTTGTTTTTTATAGTTGCCTGGGTGACCAGAATGATGCTGAAAGTGACTTTAAAGAGCCTGACCAGGGACTGAAAACACACACAGAGTTCATTTAAGAGAGAAATCTGCTGAATGACACAAAAACCAGAACAAGGAGGGGGGGCAATAACAGCTAGGAGCGACTCAGGGAACGCTGTGGAAGGAGTGATGGGAGGAGGGGTGTGTTTGAGTTTATGTCAGCATTTGGGAGGCAGCAGGAGAGCCTTTTCTGTGGCTTGAACTGGAAAACTTCTCTGTCAGCACAGAGGGGTAATGGGGGTTAGCAGGAGGGAAGTGTGTGTGTGTGTGTGGGGGGGGGGGAGCAAAATAGACATTTGAGTGTATTAAAAAGTGTGACCATAAGGGGTACTGGTAACTGTCACTACTGCAGAGAAATAGCTACAGAACTGTACTGTGGGCCTGACAGTAACACTGTGACAGTAATGAAACTCGGGATGTTTGTACATTTGACCATAATATCAATATGCTATAAAAAGCATAGACTAATTGGCTTTCTTATAAATCAATACAAAGCTGTTGATGTATAACAGAACACATTGAAATCAAATGAAACACTGGGCAAATTAAAGTAATTAATCAATGTTTATAAAAGTATACACAATCAATCCTGTCAACAGTCAGTCCTGTAACATTTCTCACAAACTTACTGCATTGATTTGTATTAAAGAGGAAACTACCAGGGCTTCACATGGAGCACGGCGGTCCAGGGTGGTACGAGGCTGTTTGCAGCCCCCAGTGTGGTTTTATACACCAAACTCAAGAATGGTAGAACTTTGACCAACCAGCAAAGAACACTTTGCATAAATTTTTATAAATGCAGCTCTAACAAGTCAATGCAGACAAAATAAGACTCGTTTATTGTCAGATTCTTGGGCTAGTAATGGTTATAACATGTTGTAAGGTAAAAACTATGTAATATATTATTGAAATCTATGTATTAACATTGTAAGGGAATGTTTCACTTTGTATTCAAACATCCTCATAGTTCATAGATTTATTTAGTTTAGTCGTTTTTTTTTTCAGTTCAGTTGACTCAGCTATAGAGACCATGATGTTCTCTATGTGGTCGACCTTTTAGTCAACGGGTTAAAACAGAAAAGGTCAAATGTTTTACAAAGTCTTCGTCTTTTAGTAACTTTGTTTTTTTGCTTTATTTTAATTTTGTGATGAATAGGACCACAAACCTCCACCGATCTTTACTGAAAAGCAGATTTGTGTGAAACCATTTCTAAAACGTGACTAAAGCATCACTAAAGAAAGAGTGAGCTGTTTATGTTGTTCATCATAGACTCTAATTCATTTTTTCAAGATGGAAAAAAAATCCCAACAAATCCAGGGAATTAGATGTTTTTTAATAAGGCAAACACATGAGACCCTTTTAATTCTTCAAATAGATGTTTTTCAGATCCTTTATCTACAAAAATCCTTTGCTCTTTTTAATAAATTAATGCATGATTACTTTATAGTTGAATTGCATGATAGAATAATTATAGCATTCCTAAAAAATTTTAAGTTTTAGGACAGTAGCAGTACATTTTGGGCTCATCAATCCTGAAGGGACTTTTAAATTTCTCCAAACAAATGCTCTTCATCCTCCAATGGATATGATGGTAAACATTTATAACCTTTACACAGAAACAAAGACTCATCATCTGTATTGTAACACAGATTACTTAGACCATATATGTCTCATATTTTTATTTGACTGGATTATTCTTGAACTTTATTTAAAATCTGCTAATATCTCCTTTCACATCCAGATTTTTCTCTGAGCAGACTAAAAGTTGTACACTTTTCTCCATTCTTTCACAGGTTTTTATCCCTCCTGATGTCTCTGCCCGTCTTGGTCTCCGTTTTAACCAAAACAAGGCAGATACACTGTTTGCAGAGCGATGCAGATGTTAGCCTGTGAGGGTTAGAGACTGCAGTCTGAAGTTGACTCAGCAAATATCAGTCCTGTCGATCAAAAGTTAAAAACCAAAAATGGCTCCTGAGAGAGAATGTCTGAATGGCAGCTTTTTGTTTGTCCTCATCGTTTACCTCCTTTCTCGTTATTTCCTCTGTGGATTCTGACTTTTTTGTCATTGAAATTGTGCTTTCTCATAGTCTTTGTATTTTGTACAAGCGGTTGAGTTAATTTTAGCTCAGTCAGTGTGACTGTGCTGCTTTGCCCTTCACGCTGAGCCAAAATGACTTTTAGCTTTAATACTTCAGTAATTTCAGGACAAGAGCACAGTTCAGGACATGATGATGATGATGCGGGGACTTGTAAGGATTGTAAAAGCTGGGAGGATTAATTACTCTCTGTAACCTTTTTAACTTGGTGCTTCTGACAGGGACCCTGTTAGAGACACTGTGTTAACATCTCTGCCCCTCACACTCTCCAAGGGTGCAGAGCGATCTCTCATTTATAAACCTCCTGGTGTAATGCTGCTAACTGGCACAAAATCTCTCTGAAATGTCAGCTTAGATCTCCCAGCCAGACCCTCAGCTTCTAATGAAAGGCACCAAACCAGCTCAGACAGCCCACCTGAGTGGAAACGGCAAATACAGTCACAGACAGGCATCTTAACAAGCTTCTGCACAACTTTATGACCTGTAATGGAAATTCTGTTTTTAAAAGTTGCAAAAGTTTATATAAGAGCATAACCTTTGTGTTTCATGACACGTTGAGATAAATGAGAGTGGCATTAGGACATGCATATAATCATTTTGATCAAAGGAGGGCACAACGTTGTGAGAAAATTTGAAAAGTTTCAGTTGGAGTCACATTTTGTGCACTGTTTATGCAGCATGCATACATCATTACAATTAATATGGACTTTGAATAACGGTGAACACCTGCACAATAGTTTACAAAGATCAGATTGTACCGGTTTGTTCTGTTAATATGAGCATCCAGTCCTTCTTTAGTCGCTCTTTAAACAGCATCTGTTATAATCTATAGTTCCAGTATCTATTTTCAGCGTTATGATTCTCTTCACCTGTCCTTTTTTTGTTTCCGCTCTTTGTTAATGATCCTAAACACGCCCACCACAGTTTCAAGAGATCTAATTCTAAATGACACTCCAAGCTGGCTAATCAAACATTATTTATTCCACTCGTCCTTCCTGCTGCTACTGATTCATCTTCAGGCTCCATTGTATCAATCAGAAAAGGCTCCACCCAAACAGCCGGAGGAGAAACGGACTCATTCATCCCAACTGTCTCCTAAATAAATCCCCCAAGCACCATTCCTATTCCTACCCTCTCTGTCCTGTCCTTTATTGGTTTGGATTTCTGACAAATGGAGAGTATATTTAAATGTATGTATATAAATGTGTGTATGCATATATATTTTTTGTACATTTTAGTGCCTTAATCTGCTCTGTTAACCTGCTTTCCTGTTATGGTCCATATCCCTGTGTGCATGTGTGTGAGCGTGAGTGTTTGATGCCTTACTGATGCGTCACTCCCCAGCTCCTCTCCATCAATATAACTGCTCCTCTGCTCCTCTTTTTGATTGTGATGGTGCAATAAGACCTAAAGGAGTGTCAGCTGCTCACTAAATAGAGTATGGAGGAGAGCAATCTGACACATAACTCTACTCTACATGCCTTTTGTCCCATTGGATAAATTGTTGAAGCCATCATTTAACACCAGTATATATTAGGTTTAATTTATGAACTCTTTGGGTCAAAATGCTTTAAACAGTTTGTCTGCATTCCTTTGATTTGTGTTAGAAACTACCTGTTAGTTCCTGAGGTGTTTAAATCTAAAGGAAAGGAAGCCCTTGTTTCACAGATAAGTGTCATAAATTATCATCTGAGTAGCAATAAAAAAATGATGCTATGATACCCGAAAGCATTATTACAGTAATAAGACAGATTTCTAGTAAAAAAAAAGTCCAAGTACAGAAAAGTGCAGAAGTCTGACTTGTGATAAATCATTCAAACGTGAAATTCATCAGACAATTAACAACAAACCTTTGAAGCTTTGTTCAAAATACAAGATTTTGTAAAAAAAAATAAAAAATAGAGTGATAGATATTTGACATATGGTTTCCAGGATGCAATAACACTTATTTCATTGGTTTTTTGTTGTCATTTCGTTCTTGAGTCATTTACGTTTTTTGTTAGTTTTGTTGTTTTTCTGTTGAGGTTCTTTTTCCTTGTATGTTCTTTATCACTCGAGTTTTTAGGTCTTTTCCCTGTGGTTTTCTTTGTGCTCTTTGCCTCCATGCTGCGCTATGGTTTCTCTAAACCTACTTCAATTGGACATTTCTAGTTGAACACTAAAACTTTACATGCAGTATGTTCATGTGTACATCATTTCAAAAGGTCTTTAAAATACTTTGTTGTGTCTAAGAATCATTGAGGCATTTAGCAAAGAAATGAGCTGTCTGAGAGGAAATAAACAGTGAAAGTGTGAGGAACAGAGAGACACGCAGTGACAGTGATTAAATGAAAGAGAAAGAGGGAGTAGATTAGCTCTGAGTCAGTCCTTAGAGAGAGTCTGAACGAGCTACCAGCACTCCCTTCATCTTCCTCTCCTCCCCCATCAAAGCTCCTCTGCTCTCATCTTGATCATGCTCACAATCCTTCTCTTTCTCATTCTGTCTCTCCTCTGACTGTCAGTCTTTAAACATTTTCTTATCATTTTTTTTGCAGTCTATTAGTAAAAAAAAAAACCGCCCTCTGCACATGCTTACATAATCTCATCATTTCATTTAAACAGCTCTGATTTTTAGCATCTCGTTTTTGTGCTTTCTAGATAGGTTTGTCTGTTGTGCGTCATCGTTGTCCGGCAAAAACCTTGCATCTCCAACAAATGCAACTTTTCAAGAAATAATAATAATAATAAAAAAAAAACATTTCTTTTACAGTAAAAGGTAAATAGCTACCTGTCCAGGGTGGTCACAGTTTACAAGCTCTTTTTTGACACTTTTCTTTGAAAATTTCTCCATAAAACTCGATGTGAAAGATGCCCAATAGGATTGATTTATATAAAAAAAAGATGATAAATGGAGTTATGAGGTTTTAGTCCGACGATGCAGCTCTGTGCAAAAAACTTTAGACTGCTGCAAAGTAAGAAATCTTACAGTATAAATTCATTGTTATTTTTTTAAATCAATTTGCAACATGCACAAACAAGATAACAATCTAAACTGAATCAAAGTTTATGTGCTGATCAGATATAACTCGAGCTGTGAATATTATCGGGGGCAGATTGGTGGTGATGCAGACCCCACTCCTGCAGGTGTGCTTCTCTTATAATTGTCGACTCAGCTGCTAATGAAAACACAAATGTGTGAGAACAAGCTGCCAAACTGACCCATTTGTTTCTGACTTAAACATTTGATCATTAATCACTCCTCCCAGGATTTTGCAGCCTTTTTTATGATTGTTGCCAACTAAAATGTCAGATTTTTAAAGCTTTAGCTTTTTCGGCAACATTGCAAGAAGAAGTGTATACACTGTAGTTTAGATAAATACTTTATGGAGCTGGTAACATTCTGGGAGTCCTCTTGAGTCTTTGGATGTCTTTTCCCTGCACTTACTGGCATCCAGCTGCCACTAAGTTACTGTAAAAATGACAGCAACCCTTTTACAGTGTGAGGCAACTCAGCTGTGACTTTGTGAAGTGACATATTTCCACCTACAAATCAGAACAGCTCACTGAATAAAACACATTTAAACATAGACAAATAACACAGAACTAGACATGAAAACAACAACAATAAAATTAACAGTGAGGACTTATCAGGCTGAATTTTCCGGTAAACATTTTCCAAAGTTTGGCACAGCAAAATCTGTCAGCCTCAATGTCTCATTAGCTGCTATTTCGACTTTATTTTTATCACAGTACATTTTCATTGCACTCTGCTTTTACTCACACAATGAAACATCCTCCTTTGACCTTTTCCTTACAGTCAGAAATGATGTGAAGCAGTGGGAGTCAGCACTGGGACTAAAACAGGCAAAGAAACCCACAGGGAATGGAGAGAAGCTTACAATCTCTGCTGTTATTCAGTCAAATCCTCACTTGAAACCAAAGCGCTGCATGATTTCTCTTCCAATCCTTCATAATCTCTCTCACCGTATCATCCTGTTGGCTCATTATGTGTTTGCAGAATATTAAATATTCCCAAAGCTGCAGAACACTTTATTGCTGCTGAGAAGTGTGCAAATGGTGCTCTGTAATCATGGGAAAATTCCCTTTAGTGTTTCATCATTTGGACAGATATCTTGTGATCAGATCAATAATGAAGAAGCTCTTCTGCAAACTTTCCACTAAACTTTGCTGTTAAATCCAAGTGATTGTGTGGGTGTGATATTAATATAGATATTTATCCTAATTAAATATGTTTGATTACCGTATGTTAGAGGGAATTACCTACATGGAGAAAAGGGAGCAAAGCGAAGTTAAAGTTTAGGAAAATTTATGTAACAATAGATGTGATTAAAAATGAAACCAACACAAAAAATAACACATTCACAATGTAAGACATTATAATATTCAGCTGACAGAGGAGCATCTCCATTGAATATAGTGGGAGTAGTTTAATATATTGACCATGTGACCGTATCCTCTTGTAACTGGTTCATGATCTATTATCAGAGAGTCAGAGCATAGAAACATCCTGATTGATCAATAAGTGCACGAATAGGAAAAAAGAAAATGGGTTTTTAGTTTGGAGTGTACTTTTAAATTATAGTGTCAGTAAAAATAGAATCTGTGATGCTAAAACACTTAGACAAGGAATATCTCTGACTCCCTGATTTCAGGTGAGACTATGGTCAATAAGAGGACGTTTATACAACTGTGAGTTAAATCATTTTTATACCAAGAAGTATTTGTGCCACTTAGGAAAAAATAAAACTAAGAACACAGTGTTGAAGTTAAAGCTGAAAAAAATCAGCATATTATTTCCAAAAAAGTCATAATGAAATAATAATGAGGCATTTTATTGATACTTTTTGCTATTAATCCTTCACAATAAGAGTCTCAAATATACACATGTACTCAAAACATTTGAAGCTTTTAAAAATAGTTGATTAAAAATAGTTACTAATTAAACTCAAACAACGAATACTTTTAAATTGTTTTATAAGCGTTGAATGATTTGAACAACTTTTCTGTGATTGAGACTCTTATTGTGAAGGAATAAAAGAAGTTCTGAGCTCCAGTGTGAAAAATGCAGAAAGGGCCTAAGGATAGCACGCCTCCTTATTTATAGTTTACCCTGTAAAAACACACCCAGAAATCCTCAGCTATAATAATAATACTAAACAGAATAAATACTTCAGGGACACAGTGGGGTTTTCCTTCCTACTTTCAACTTTCTGAAAATAGTATTTCAACTCTTATCTCAACATCTTTATAAGATTAATTGTAGAGAGTTGTTGTTGATTTGTTCACTTTTCCTTCAGGTTTGTTACCAGTAAAAGGATTATTTTATAATATTTAGAATTATCTGCTACATATGCAGCAGGATTCTGAAAAGACATCAGCCTGGTACTGAAATGATCTGCCAACTGTTAAAAAAACGACTCAGTTCAGGAATTTTAAAGATTTCTTTCATTAAAACATCCATCTCATTCTGTCATGTCTTACATCTTATTCCCACCTCTGACTGGTAATCAATAAGTCTAATTACTATTACAAATATAAATCAATGATCATGATGTTTTTAAAGCAGTAATGCACACAATCAGCATATTTAATGAAGGTGTACTTACTTTTTTACCCATTTATTAATTATTTTCTGTGTGTATTTTTAATGGTTTTTTTGTCATGCTTATCTACTTTTCTCCTGATCTATTCTCAAATTGTGCTGCTGATCTGTTTTTACTGCGGGCGATCTATATTTGGCTGAGGCAACCACTGAAATTTTTTACCTATTTGTACAATCAGTTCTCAGTCTTGCACTTTAGCTGTCAAACTTTCAAAATAAATAACTGTTTTCAATGTTCTGATTGAGAAGAAGTTTAATACAAAAGGAGCGAATGATCATTCGTCACCTAAGATGTCACCGCAAACAACAAGAAAACAAGAATAAATGTGGTTCATTGATTTCCCGTCTCTGAAATTTAAATTGCATCTGTCAGGTTTCTAAAAGAGTTGAACAAGATCTCAATAGTTTATCTCAAGCAGTCAAACTTTTTAGGTTTCTGCACAGAATCTGTGAGCTGCTGATGTTTCTCTGCCTTCTGGGTGCTATACGAGCTGGAGGAAAATCTCTGTGGTTCTGTTTTTACAAAAGCAACTCTCCTTTTGTCAGCGTGCACAAAACACACACAAAGACACGTTGAGGCTGAGATGATTTATTGCCAGGCACGTCTAATGGATTGCTCTGGCACTTGAGAAATTATGAAAAGAAATTAATTAGCCTTTAGTGACCCCGCTGTCCATCTGCTGCTCTCTCTTCTGGCTGAGGCGCTCGCCGGCTCTCTTTGCATGTAATTGCAGTTTAAATGGGCCGTACTTACCTGCTGCAGATTTATCTTCACTAAATCACACGAAAACACTGACAGCTTGTCATTACAGCACCACAATGACATTCTAATGACCCAGCAGTCATTACAACATGAACAATGAAATATTTGTTATTCAACATGCACCTGTATCAGGGTCGATTTGCTGTATAAATGCACTGTTTGTACAGTGATGTCACTGCATGATCCCTCTGAATCACTAATTAGCGATCAGTTATGTAATAATGATGTGTTAATTCCAGAAATGCAAAAATTAATTACATCTATTAATCAAGTTGTCAACTTACATTAACTTCTATTTTTATCCCATGATAAAAAACAATTAAACTTATTGTTTGGTTATGGCTTATTCCAGTGTTGAAAGACTCCAAATTCATTTTCATTTTAAATCATTAAATGTGTCCCTTAGAAATAAAATGAATCATGTTTTGAATTATTTCTAAGATTCATCATTTGCTCTGAAAAACTTTACTCGCATTGTCTAAACTTTGGTAGTTTGCCAAATTTTAACTCATATGTGTCCCAATGTATATGCAATTTAATATTCTCCTGTGCCACATTTATTTTGTGTTTTTCTTTCTAACAGTCTTATGACAGAAAAAAATAAATAATTGATTGAGAAACAATAATTATCCCATTAGTCTTTACATTTTTTATTTTAAAGAATTGTTTGCATGCACTGATTTCTGTGTACCTTTCAGAGGGAGCAGGAAATGATTGTGCTGCAAACTGAAAACTAAACGTTAAGTTTCAAAGTACAGTGGAGGGCTGTGATGGCACGAATCTCAGCCCACCTTGGGGAGGTGGAACCTGGACAGGTCACCAGTCCAACTCAGGTCCAATGCATGCAGACATTAAAATAACATGCACACTCCAAACAGAAATGTCTCTCAGATTCAAAGAGATCTTAATTAAACACCCTCCTGTTCTTATTTTGAAAATGTTGCATTTTGGCATTCGGTTGACACTAAACAAGATCAAAGGATGGCGTTTAGCACCCTGATCATTTCTATATGGTTGAGTCGACTGTGATGGACTGGTGACCTGTCCAGGGTGTCCCCCGCCTCTCGCCCCATGACTGCTGGAGATAGACACTAGCCTCCGCCACCCTTACTGGATGAAGCGGTTCAGAAAATGGATGGATGAGTCAAACACCTGGCTGTAAGTTGTACCTCTGCCTGTAGATGGCAGTAAATCCAACACACTGATCCTTTAATTTGAGGGTAACTGAAATAATTCAAATAACAATAAAAAGACATTACAGATCCAATCTGAAATGTGTTTTTATAAATTGAGTAATTTAACTGAATCTCTCTGCCGCTGAGTCCAATAAACACTATCTGAGGATAAAGGAGTGAATTCTAAAACAAAAGCCAAAGTAAGCAGCAGCAGCAGCTATAGGTTCCCCTTCAGAGGATTTTGGTGAATAGCTGTCATTTCATTCACTCCAGCTGAATTCACTCTGAGAATAGAAAGATAAGCTTTTGTTGTGTGAGTGTGTTACTGCTGCAGGGTATACGTACAAAAAAGAAAAAATCACCACAGTTTTCAAGTGATTCTGACTAAATGAGCTAAAACAACCTATTTGTTTCAAGTATAGAAAGCAGTTTTTGAATTAGATTGAAAATTTGCATTCTTGACAAGTGTGTCACTCAGAAACAAGCACGTGTCATAAATTATTTTGTGGTTTTTGCCCCCTGAGCTCAGAAAACCAGCTGGCATGAGACAGAGTAGAGTCCACGAGAGCAGCAACGCTGGAAGGAATCCAAAATAACATATAGAGTTCAGGTCCACAGCACGCACGCACACACACACACACACACACACACACACAGGCTTTGCTTCGCTGTAATTATCATGCACATATTTATGTGTGCTTCAGATCCTTGCTCCGGTCCCTCTGTGTTCATTTAACAAAATCATTTCTTCTTAGAGCGCTGCTGACAACAATCAGGAGAATCTCTAGACTGCTGAGGCTGATGAACAGCTGGCAGCAGCGTTCAGTGGGTCAGACTCCTACAGGAAGAGTCCTGAAAACCCCCAGAGCGTTGGAAATCAGCATTGTGAAAAAACATTAGAGGAATTGTTTAAAATGTGGCAAAAGAAAATAAAAAGTTTCTTTAGGGTATCAAACATGGCTCTGGTAATAACAACATGCAAATAATAAACAAAATATAGAATTAATATAACCAGCTCAGAAGACCCAACAGGTCAAAACCAAAGTTCTTTTATTTTTATTCTCACTAAACTGCTGCAGTTTGTAAAATGTGTTAAGTGATGTTTACTTTGGTTTTTATTATTACCATTTTTAATCATTTTTTCTTCATAATTTGCAAAACATTAACTTTTATTATTATTTTAATAAAAAATGCCCACTCTTAGCATGAAATATTTCTATCATGTGAGTTCCTGTATGTGAGAGGCCTCCCTTTTAAAGGGAAACAAATAAAGAAATCTCTCTGCAGTTTGCTTCTACTCCACAGTTTTTATAGTGACTAAATTCATTCTTGTGATTTATTTCAGTTTTGTGGAGTCTTTCTCTTATGAGTGTACATTTTAGAAAAAAGGTTTCAAATTATGATGATGAACTGATTAAATAGAAATGAAGGTGAACTTGAATTTAAAGACCGGTGCTGAGAACAAAGTCAGTTTGAACAAAGGAGAACTTGACAGATGAATGATAAACTGATAAGGACAGAAGGGAGTGAGTCAGAGAAATGGCACAGAGGGACGGCGAGCCGCGTGGACGGATTATTAGAGACTCATTTCAGGGATTTGTGGGAATGCTGAGGTTTGACACACCAGAATGTGGCTTAGTGTCTCTTGTCTCTCCTCCATTCCGTCCTGGTCCACCTGTGTGCACAAACTTTATAGCATCACTCACTTACCTCTGATTCTTTTGGTCTCACTGATTTCCACGGTTCATGAGCTCAGACATAAACTCATTCAGTGGGTGATGCAGTTGCAGCATCATACAATTTTTTGATAAGTTTTCCGACTGGATGCATCAGCAGAACAAATCCAGTGTTTTCCTCTGTCTGCCTGGAGATCATAAACTCACATTCCTTCCAGATGAGGAGATTTTACTGTGTTCAGACTCACGCACACTTTTCCTCTAACCGACACGTACATTTAAATAGCAGTAGTACAAATAGAAGCTCTTTATGAAGATTTACCAATATTTCTCTGCCTCTCTTGCAGATCTGAGCTTGAACTGGACTACGACAGCTATCATGAGGACTACTATGACAGGTACTGTCAGAAAGAGAAGCTCACACACCTTACTGCTCGTCTGTTGTGTCACAGGAAGCGAAAGGAAAAAGATAAATTATAGTGTTTATTTAGGTGCTTTCACCCACAAACCTGCAAAATATGTATTTCCACATTCCTAGACAGATGCAATCCTGCTGAAAGCAACGTTTAGGAATATTGTGAAAATGTGTTTAATTTCTGTCTTAATAGCTTTTGACTGAAGTGGGTTCATTAAGGCTCCAGTAAGAAATGTTCCTATGATTAATCAGATTTGTGTGTAATTTTTAGAAATTACTGTGGAAGTGTTGGGCTGCAGAAACCTTCATGAGCAGAATGTGGACAGAGGCATGACCTCTCTGGTTCCAGTTTAGCCCTTCATATGTGTGACTGGTATTTTTAATCAAAAAGAAAATCCCAATAAGAACATTTATAACAGTATGTTGCAACATAAAAAGGAAAAAAAACAGTAACACCCTGTCAACTTTTAAGTACAAAACACATTGATACGTCTTGCAGAATGAGGTCTTTTCATCACTGCTGGAATTCTTACCTGCTTTGACTTTATTCAGTACAGAAAAAACCTTGTGTTGTGCTGATGATTTATGATGCACTTACTGTAATGCAGCTGAAAAAAGTTTTTTTTTCTAAAGACATGCTTTGAATTGTTTTATTTCATTAGATTTAGCAGAACTCTGGGTTAATCTGTGGTCTTGGTGAGCCTTTTTTCTATTGCAATTTTAAGCTCTTTTGTATCTGCTGTGCATGTTGGTGTGAATGCTGTGCATGACCCTAAAACAGTGTGTGAAAATAAAATAAAATGACAACGGACATACATGTGACTGGATAGCCAGTGTTTATGATTAAAGGTCTTTAAATACCATCTCCTCCAGCTGTCATCTCATCTGCTCTGACCTTAACGTCAAACTAATCCCGACCTTCTTTATTGTCTCCATGTTCAGTGTTTACAGCACAATCTGACTTCAAGACTATTTGTTGAGTACACAAGTGTCGTTAAAAAGCAAAAAATATGTATATATTTAAATAAGAGGAGAAATTTGTACAGAAGGTTCATGAAAGAAAGAGCCTGGGTGAGTAGTGCAGTAACACATACTGTATTTCTGTGTGTATTGACAGCTCCCATCCAAACACAATGGTACAAAGAGCTGAGCTGAAAAATCCTGGGAATTTCAGTTTTTACTGAATAGGTTGAAAACAAGCACCGAGCCAAAAAAAGGCTCTGCAGAAAACAGAAATCAGGTTTATTGTTTCAGACTAAACTCTTAGCTCAGCAGTTAGTCTGCCGTGTGTGTGTGTGTGTGCATGCATGTGTACATGTGTGTGTTTGTAAGCTCAGCAGTCAGGTAGGCGAGGAAGTGATCTGAGCTTCTCAGTGTGGCTTTTCTACATTATGGTCATCCACTGATATTACTGAGGGACCTTCCTGCCTCCGCCTCACCAACACTCCCAACTGCTGCACTCAGCACATCTGAATAACACAAGGAGACGGTCACACTGCACAGAACAACACATCATTAATGTGCACACACACACACACACTTTCTAAGGCTCCGTCTTCATCGTTTCCCATCAATTTTTTTGTAAATATTGATGCCCAGTTGCTCTGAGTATTATCTATTATCTTTTGCATTTTATTTTTGTGTTTAGGTTTGTCAGGCGAGGTGGTGCAGGAGTGAAAAGGACCCAAAGGCAGGATGGATAAACTCAAAAAAGGGATTTATTACAAAAAGGGGGTCAAAACACAAACTGAGGCACAGAGGTAGAAGAGGACTAAACTAAGTAAACTAAACTGGGAAGAACTAACAAGACTAAGACTAGAAGATAAACAGGACTAGAGCTGGGGGAGACAAAGCAGACGAACGAGCACAGAGACACGACACAGCAGGGCTTAAATACCAAAGGATCAATCAAGGGAGAACGAGAGGCAGGTGTGGACAATCACAAGACAAGACACCTGAAACACAGAGCACAGAGGGGAAACTCAAAACAGAACCACCAAAACACAGACTGACTAAAGTAAACACAAAGACTGGACTAAAGCTATAGCACAAAAGACCTAAACTAAAGAGGATGACTAAAACACAGATGACCAGAACTAAGAACACAAAGGACTAAACTAAAGAGATAAATCTAAAACAAGAACAAACCCAACAGCAGGGGGGGCTGGAGGCTAGGGCACGACAGGGTTTCCTTGCTCTGCATTTTTCAGTTTTTGTTTAGTGGGTAACACTCACCACTGATTTTCAATTTGTTTGGAACACAGAGTATGATTATTCTCCGTGCTGCTGGCTAATGCTACTGACAGTTATGTGTGCGCGTGTGTGTGTGCATCTAAATTTTGATCTATATCTTGGTTTCAGAAGATAGAAATGAGTGTTTTCGTCCATCGTCCTCTTGTTAAAACACAAACATACTTTCAGCACACAGATAACAGCTCTAGCTGACAAAGCTGCTTTCCTTGTGGGGTCTAATCCTCAGAGACAAACACTCTCCCACACACACACATGCACACACTTTTTTCTGTAATCCTCACTCGTCTCTCATTGTCTGAGCTTTCATTCTCTAGGATGACACTTCAAAGCTAGTGTAACATCACATTGTCTATCTGCCTCTGCAAACGTCTCTTTAAACTCCTAGAAGTCTCAGTGTTTCCCTGCACGGACAACAGCAGAAGCCTTTAAGCTCACACACTTATGGTGTCCTAATGCACTTCATACATGTGACATTCTGACCTGTGTGAAAACACAGTCTGTGTGTGAATCACGGACATCATAGATTTAGTGCTGACTGGATGTTTTGGATTTCTCCTGGTCAGTGGGTCAGGGAGTTTAGAGGACTTTCTTTTAAATTTCAGTCACAATATATTCGTGCAGAAACAGCCAGGCTCAAAGTGTCATTTCTGTAACCACTATAGAGCTTGACTGTGATACACACACCCCCTCGTCTCCAGCACTACCAGCCTGGCGGGGAGCTATTGATTGGCCCTGACAGAACCAATTACATTCCGTGACAGATAGAGACGTGGAGCGGTCCGCGGGGAGGAGGCAGGAGCAGGAGCGAAACAGTTTCACTCTCCTGCTCTGGATGGAAAATAAAAAACAAATGAGCAATGAATAAAGATATATATTTACATAAGAGGTACTTTCTTTTTCTGCTTTAGTTTTGCTTCAACTTCTTTAATCCGCTTGCTTGAGTTAAATATTATGATTCAAAATTTCAAATAAGAGTGTCAACATGTTTCATTAAAAGTTTAATAAACACATAAATATTTGACAGTTTAAAGCACATTTTTCTACAAAGTCGTATAAATCACCAGAGCAAATAGGCTACATTGAGCTTTGACAAAATAGGCCAAAGGAATAATGATAAGAAAAAACTCAGAATCCAACTATAAAGCATTGTGTATCAGTGAAAGCAACTCTCAGATAAAATGCTTCAGGTGTCAGGGATAAATCTATTGGATGCAGAAGCATCAGGTATCGAGAAAAAGGCAGTCAGAGGAAAAAGCACTGGAAATCAGGGGAGACTTAAACCAAAAAGCATCAGGTATCAGACAAAAAACAATCAGGTGTCAGGAAAAAAAGCTTTCAGAAAATTACATTTTAAGTCTCGTCTTTAATACCTGATGCTCGTTGTCTACCTGATAGCTGATGTTTGTTGTCTTTTGAAATTCTGACATCCGAGGACACCTGGTTTGATATAGTTTTACTGAGACCTAGAGGATGTCTGAAAGTGGATGCTGTCTGGACACCGAGTGGTTTTTGATTGTGAGATTTATTGCTCTGCATCAGTTTGACTATCTAAAGTTTAATAGGGTGCTTTAGTTCATAAACGTTGCAATCTGTTGTTGCAAGTTGTAGCTTTATAGCTACATTTTGTAAAAGAGCTATGTATGGCTCAAATTTTCTGCCAAACAGTCATATTTTTTGTCCATTCTGCAGCTTATGTTTCTGTCTCCTCAGGATGATGCTGAAATAAAATCATCACAGAATGCTTTCTCCAAAAGTACAACAAAGACACAATTGGCTGCATTGTTACAATAAAGTTGAGTTATTGTTAAATGTGTGTGTCTGCCTCATTTGCAGGGCGTATGACTACCAGCGAGTGCCAGCATCCATCTCTCCTCCACCTTCGGGACCAAGTCTGGCCAAGAGATCCCGTTCCTCTGCCTACTCTAGTGGGCACAGACGTAGTCGAGACAGAATCCACTCTAAAAGCTCCAGAGCCCAATCTACTTCAAACACAGCCAAGTGTGAGTAATATGAAAGGGCTGCATCTGAGATTGCACTTAAGAGGCTCAAAACTGTTACGTAAAAGTACACGTTTTGTTTGTCACTCTATGCTGCAGGTTTCAAGTGTGTTTTGACTCAAAATGTTGGTAAACCATATGATAACCTCTAGATTTTAATGCTTAACATGATCAATCTCAGATATAATTGAGGGATTTCATTAAAGTGACTAAAATGTGTGTGTTTTTTAAGAGAAAGTATAAAGTTTGGTGAAACAAAACAATCAGGTTTAATGTTTAATTTAATTTTGATAATTTTCTCAGTTCAAACTGATTCTCCTTGTTTATTTTGGAGTTTGCTAAACCACCAAAACTCATCAATGTCTCTGTTGGCTGAAGCTGCAAAATGACAGAATTTCAATCTTGCATGCAAACAATAACAGCCTCTTTGTGTGGTTCAGAGAATTTACCAGATTAAAAAAAATATTAAACACAAAGAGCATGCTGGAAAACACCTGCTCCCAAAAGTTGATTTCCCTTTTAGTGCAGATTTTAGGGTAAAACGTCATCTTTTGCTGCCTGTTGTCAACAAAAATACTCATTTAAAAGAAAAAAAGTTCTAGTGGTCAAAACACACTTCATCTACAATAGATAAATATTATCTCAGCTTCATTAAACTTAATAAAGTCTCATTTTACTTCAAATCTTTCTGGCAAACACATTGCAAAAACAAAGACGTGACGTAGAAATTTAAGTGGATCTAGCATATTAACCAACATACGAGTGTGTGTAGTTTGCAAAATGTTTAACTCTTCCTAAATGAAGTTCTCATCAGTTGTTTTCCCCACATTGGCTTTACTCAAAGCATTGCCAAAAGGCATTTCAGGTTCAGTAATCTTCTCCTCTGTCACTCCCATCCTCTCTCCCTCTCTTCTTCTTCCAGTGGGCATGGAGGAGTTGCAGGTGATTAAAAAGGAGCTGACTCTGATAAAGACACAGATCGATGGGCTGCTTGACAGTCTTGACAGGATGGACACACAGAGGAATGACCACAAAGGTGAGATGCTCATTCAGGAAGACAACGAAGGCGCGTTGCTTCATGATCAAATGATAGATAATCTATCAGCGCATCACAATCATTTAACAGCAGAAGCACGGCGATGCCTTTAGGTTTCTGCTTGCTTTGCTGCTTCACTTGCTACCAAAATTCTTTAGTTTGCTGCAGAAAACATAAGACTGGGAATGTAATGCAAAGATGGAGTCACTTCTGTTCTGTTTTATTGAGTGTGCTCCTGCAGAAATACCATTAAAAACCATTCAAGTAGCTCACAATACATTCTGTGGAGGTGAGAGGTTTTGCTGCCCTCTTGTGGATATTTATCTGTAATTACATCATTAGAGCTCTGGAGATAAACTACACAAAACCCTATTATCCTGCTGGATTTAACTGCAGCATTAATTAAACAGATTATAAACTAAAACATAATAAACACCACACAGCTGGTGCAGTCCAAACTCATCCAAGAGCCAATCATTCAACTCATTAACATGTTCATGATTAAAGAAAGAGCTTTCACCTTGAAGTTATCATCATATCTGACCGGATACAGACACAAAAAGGTGTGCAGTTTGGTATTCAGCAGTGTGTGTGGTCTCCTAGCTCCACTGAACAACCTTGGAGCGATTGATAGCTCTCATCATCGTATTAATTCATCCCTATGTTCCCTCGTTCCTAACGATCTAGCCCTCACATCTCCACATCTGCCCTTCATCCTGTCACTTCCACTCTCGTGTTCTGCCTGTCATCTAGCCCAGCGCACAGTAAGGAGGATGCCTTTAACTGAGAGAAAATGTTTATCATCTTCACATCGCTGCCCAGATACTAACTCCATGAGTGCATCTGTTTGCGTCTGTGTTCCAGACTCTCCCCTGAGAGAGGACAGTCCACTCGGTTCATTGTATGCTTTGTCAGCCAGCAGCCCAGAGCATTCCCTCTCACCCCTCTCTCCACCCACTTCCCGCCATCGGATCCACAGGGAGAGTCCCGACCTGAAGGTGTGTGATGATCTCCTTCACATGGTGCAAGCTGGATTTTAGGAATTCTTTAAGATGTTACAAAAAATGTTTATCAGTGAGCAGATGGAGTTGTTTGTGCTTCATTTTGCAGATGCAGGGTACGATTTTTGGTTTAAAACTAAAACAGTTGCATGAAGCTATAGCTTAATTTCAATCCTGTGAGCTGCAAGCACATGAAACAAGACTCTGCCACTGTGAAATCAAGTTATGCACTCACAGAATGAAATTTCACTGAGTCATTCTGAGCTGGCAGTTAATGAAACTCCTCTTTGTTTTCCTCTCACCGCTCCATTTCTCTGACTGTCTGCCTGTTTGTCTGTCACAGATGAGCAGCCACAGCTCTGACCCCGAGGAGGAAATATGAGGGAGGAACATAAGAAAATGCGAGAGACGTGGATTAAGTGCCAAACATGGAGGAAGAGAACACAAACCTGTAGAGGCTCAACAACAAGCTGCGTATCAGATAAAACAATAGGTTTTATTGTATCAGCAGTTTAATTTTAGGTGACCCAGAAACAACGCTGCTGCGGATTTATTATAAATATTTAGATCACATACATCTGATTGACGTGTTTTTTTTAGATTTCCAGAGGGAGATAGAGATCATATCTATAGTAATAATAAAGCTGGAGGTAGGGTTATGAATGCTGAGTGAACCTGCATGAACAGCGATGAGCCAAACTCCTGCAGGTTTATGGAAATCAGCGCTGATTTAATCACAAACATAGTCAGCTTACCTGTTTATTTGATCAAGTTTCTGTCAGATAAGAGACAATAAATTCCAGCACTGGACTGTAAACACACTGCTGTGTCAACAAACAAAGAAAAAAATACACAAATTGATCAGGACAAGATCAGTTGTGATAAATTCTCCTTTTTTTCCCCACTCCTCTCTCTCTGTTCTGTCCTCATGATGCTCACAACACTCTGTTTTACCATCTCGGCTGCTATCTTCTAAGCAACGTGTAGACATCAAGAACAGAGAAAGTCAGATAAATTATTGGAAAGCTGAGTGCCCATGATTTATAAGTCTTTTGTAATGGATCAAAATTGCATAAATTGCTATGATGATCTATTTTTCCCCACATTGTGCAGCCCTATAACTGACATTACATTGAGAAAGTAAGTATTGCCATTATAAATTTCTATTTATGCGCTGAATAAATGAACAAATCTGGGATTTTAGGAGTCATAATAAATAATAACTTGATGGCAAACTCTAAATATCATCAAAACCTAAAATACTTTTTTTTTTTTTTTATTGTTGGGTCAAAATTTTCAAATGCATTGGATGTTTAGTGACATAAACAAACATTTAGATTTTTTTTTTTTATTGAGATTTTTAAATGTTGTTTTGTTATTTTTCTAAAAGGGTTAATAATTGTGTACTTGGACATTAATTAAAATCCACCTTGTGTAACTCAAACTGCTTTAAAAATGACAAACTCCCAAGTGAGATTTCTCACTTTGTTATCAGCACAAACTTTACGTAGAGTTCAGAGTTTATCTTGCTTGTCATTTGAGAAGGAAAGTGTTTACTTCTTTTTATTATCAGTATGAATAATCAGATATACCTGCTCCACTTTTTGAATATTTGAGAACTTTCTCTGTATTTAGTGTGCTAGAAATAAGTTACGGCTCTCTTCCTCTGCATATTTGGCACTTTATAATGTGCAAAGACCCCAGGTCAGTGTGTAATATGTGTATTATTGTATAATTTACTGTAATTTGTTATTTCTCTGAATTGATTTAGAACTTATCATGTGTTGATTTTTTTAAAGAAAATCAATGATGTTATAAATAATTGTATAATTCTGATGTTGTTAAATGTTTCTGTTTGCACTGTTAAGATGAGCCAAGTGAAAATACTCACTGTCACGGTAGTAAAGGTATTTTTCATATCGAGAATAACGCAAAGCATTGTGGTGTTTTTATTTTGAATAATAAGAAGAAACCATGCTGATCCTTTATGGTTTTGAATATCTGAATACGTACTGATGATGTTGAACACACCTGGAGGTTTAGGCGTGATGCCAAAATACAAACAGGAAGAAAACAGTTGATTATGTTTCCATGATTACTCAAAGTCAGCCTCCTCATGTGTCTGAATGCAAACAACTTTCTCAGATGGTTTTATTAAAGGTCTTCCTAACCCCCAAGCAGATGGTGCTCAGTAACACTGATGCTGTGTTGATTCTTTTAATGCATTTTCAAACACATCAATTAGCCATAATCCTTTAACGCCTAAATTATGAAATAATAATAATTTAAATACCTAGTTTTTAAAACTGATCTATGTATTGGCTATTATTAATAAAACAACTAATCAGTTTTTATTACATATAAAAATATAACGAATAAAGGCATAAAATTGGCTTTTTCTACATTCTCCACCAGAGGGCAGTATAGGACTGGATATGGTAGGTTTTTAATAAAGGTACTAATCCTGATACTCCATCTGGTTGCTTTAAGGCTAATTATAGCGACTCTAGTGGTCAAGTGGTTAAAATTGAACATAAATATCTGTGATAATAGATCAGCAGCAGAAACAGCCAATTTAACAAACATTTCTAAAATCTGTAAAATCTTACTTAATCTTTTCTTTTTTCCAGCAGCCTTTACTATATTGACAAACCTTTACACAGACACAAAATTACTCATTTCATAAAAGTCAGATTTTTTTTACTTTTGCACCTGTTACCATCTCCTCCAGCAGCTGCTTCTCTTCTCTTCTCCAGAACTGACAGCTGAGATAATAAGTCCACACAAAGAACAAAAGGACCTTCAGCAGCTTTGGGTAGAAAATTACTTTTACTTTAATCAGCTGGAATGTAAACAGAGATAAAAGCAGCCTAAACATGGGAGCTTCAAGGTGCTTGATTAGGATGTTCAGGAAATCATGTTCACAGAGAGCAGCAGACTCATTGGCACAGATGTTTTCTGTCATTGTTTAAAAAAAACATAGGCTATATATAGAGGTGGTCATGTTCTATGTGTTTATAGATCACATACATTTAAAAAGATTCAGAACTGTTGGATAACTGGACACATCACCAGGCAGCACCGCAGGACAAAATCTGACATTTTGAGCATTGGACAAAGCTGGAATACCTAAACACCAGGTAGCCTATACACCACATGAAGGTTGATCTGAGACAAAAACAATAAGACCCACCACACCACTTTGGTGCATTCAGACACACTTATATTAGATAAAACACCCAGATCCCCCATGCCCCTGCAGGTCCAAAGTGCTGATAAAAGCGTGACAGAAGCTGCTCTTGCACAACATGGCTCCATTGTTGACAAAAGAGATAAGTGCTTGTGCACTAAAAGGCACACTGAATAGGAGAGTGTGCAGAACTCCTCAGGCGTAATGTAAGTAAAAATCTGATTCTGTTCAATAAACCATAAAATCAATTTCACCGTAAAAGCTGCTGACCTACTTTAGATACTTATAAGAGAACATGAGCACATTCAGGCTGCAGCAACTGAAGGGTCATATTTTGCCTGAAAATAAGGTAAGCAGAAAGTTTTTAATGACTAAAAGAACTTAAAATGAGAAAATGCAGTTAAGATTTTCTTGTATTTTTGACATATTGACAGTTTTATAGCAACATTTCTTAAGAATTAAATCCTTAAGGAGGGCAGAAAGAACCTCCTGATCAAATTAACGCTATTTAAATATCGTCTTGTCTAAAATGTGAACATTTTAGTCTTGTATGCATTACAGTAACACAATAAAGTCAGCATTAAAACAATAAATAAAGGGTTAAAGATTAGTAAATACTGTAAACTAACCGGCTCTCGTGAGAATTATAACAGTCAAGAAAATTAAGCGAAATATTAAGCATTTTATAGTTAAAGCTAATCATTATTTCTCATCCTGTAGATCACAACAATGGCAGGTTCACCAAGTCCTCTGACCACCCATGTGTTGAACACTGCGATGGGCATTCCAGGGTCAAACATGAGCGTTAAACTTTATCAAAAAGACCCCTCAACTAATGTCTGGCATCTCATCACCACCGGGTAACAACCTTCATTGATGCATTACTAACAATTACTGAGGAACGTGAAACTTTACTGTAAAATCCACTTCTTCATCAAACATATTCTATCACCAGGATCACTAATGATGATGGACGATGCCCAGGACTCATCACAAAGCAACAGTTTGTACCTGCAGAATACAAAATGCGTTTTGAGACTGCTCAGTTTTGGGCAAATATGGGAGAGACATCTTTTTACCCCTATGTTGAGGTAAAGAAACGTTTTATTCTCATCTACATTTTGTCTTGTCATTATTTTAGCAAATGTATTCCTACTTGTGTAGCCTGATGAAGGTCTGTTACTGACATGTTTTTCTTTCTTTTTTCACAGATTGCTTTCACTATAACAGATTCAGACCAAAAGTACCACGTCCCCCTGCTTGTGAGTCGTTTCTCCTACAGCACATACAGAGGGAGCTAGAGACCATTAGACCATCCTGTCCTATGACCCAATTTAGGCCAAGCTACAGCTATTGGACAGATGGCCTTGAGCAGCTTGGATTTCTATTACAGGAAAAACTGTCAACTGATTCAACTGTTTTATAAACTATTAATGTCACTGTCTCAAATGATGGACTCAAATTTTGTAAAATGAACTCATAACCTTCCTCAGATTGATGGACATGCCAAAAATATTTTTTTGTTGTTTCAAGTTCAAATTTTCTTCAAAAAACAGAGTAAAAATAAACAGTGCTTCAGCCCTTCCATCGTAAAAAGCCATAAGAACATTTTTTGTCCTTATTTCTCTTTTTTTGAAGCAGTGATTATTCATATGGGGGATGGGGACATTGACTTCTATGAATATGGATTGATAACTTGGAAGCTCCTTATGATTCAGGTTTTTCTGATGCAGTTGATGTACAGTACAAGAAATGTCATAAACAACCATTGTGATTAAAATTTTATAGAAAGTTCTTCTGTTACAACTCAAAGATATGCTATGACAAGATGTTTATGCTCATGCACAATGAAATAAAAATATGCACATTTTGTACCTCAAAGTTCTTTAAACCCTTTTTTTTCAAACAAATTGTCTTTAAAAAAATATACATGCCTTTAAAATGTTATGCTCTAATAAACTTGAGGTCATTCCTATACGAATGCACTGTTGATCATAGTGTAAAACTGTGAAAGAAAGCGCTCTTTCGACGATCCTGTCTCTGTGTTCTATTACTTTCCCCAGGCTGAAGTCAGATCGATTTTTTCGTTGTTGATTACCTTTGCCTGTGCTACTTGGGGCCTTGCCTCCGCTTTGAGTCCAGTGTGTTTTAGAACGTTTTTTTTTTTAGCCCATTTCAGAATTTTACATCTACGTTACTGTAAAAAACAATGGCAGACGAAGAATTAGAAGCGATAAGACGGCAAAGAATGGCGGAACTACAGGCAAAACAGGGGGTAAGGACTCAATATGAGCTGAGTAACGTGTTTGTGGCCGCCTTATAAGGATATTTTGCATTCAACACGCTGATTAAGCTTAGCTGAACCAAAACACATAAACCCAGGTTCTATATCTGTATATATATATAGATATATACGGCATAATAACGTATTAGATCAGTGCGCAGTTTAATAAAAGTTGTATTTTCTCCGTTGTTGGGTAAAATCAGGAGATGACAAACATGGTAAGCGTTAGCTCAGTGTTGTTGAAGGCACACCCCTCTGTTTCTAAAAACTGAAACATTTCCAAATTTAACAAGTTATAAAAATAGAACTTTTGATTATATTAATACGTTTACATTAAACTGGTGGGTTAACCTTTAAACATGATTATTTATAACAAAAAGTCTTGTTTAGTTTGATTATTATTCTCATTGTCCCTAAAAACTGCTAACATCAAGTGGAATGACGTATTAGATGGGAAACAAAGGAATTTTAACACAAACAGCCTCAATTAACCACGATTCAATGTGTATCCAGCTACGGATACTACTACTATGCTACTGTCCGTTTTTAAAAACTGTAGATATGCACATACTCTGGTTTTAAGGGCCGATTTTCTATATTTATTTGCCTCTGACCTGCCAATACTGATTTTGGCCATTTATGATTTATGTTAGAGTACTAACATTAACAGAATACATGTTTTCAGTTCCTACTCAACTTGAAAATGAGGATTCTGGAAGTAAAAACTTCCATGTAGAAGATTTATAGTTGTAGCACAAATGTCAGATTTTCTATGATTGCTGCTTGGCAGTGATGTGTTTAATGGACCAAAAAATAATTAAAAAAAAAAAGGTTCAGGTTGACTGACCATTCGTCTGATCATGTTGAATATTGGCAATTTCCAATCACCAGCTTTTTTCTTCTTTTTCTGCTTTTCAGTATTATTACATTTATGAAGATTAATTTAAAACACCACCACCTCTCTTGGTGGTAACTTCAAAAATTATCATTTTTAATCATAAGTTGTATTTTATGTCACTGACTTATGACCTCATATGTGAAAGTATTTGTTTTGGCTGCAGAAACATTACAATATTTTCTCAAATGAATATTGAAACAAACTGCTAATATTCAACAATAATGTAGTTATACAAACAATGCCAATTAAACAGGCAGAATAGTCTGTCTTACAATAGAGAAAAAGATCATTTGATTATGGTGTTAATTGGGGGTTCTCAGAAGTATCAGGGACTTTTCTATGAGGATGAATTTTAGATAAAAGCAGAGCATATTCATTTATAATCAGCAGATTTATCTCTAAAAGCATGCAAACGTTTACTTTTTAAGTTGCTCCTTTTAGCAAGAATGTTGGCTGTACAGGCCAACTTAAACACTTAATTATTAGATTATACACCATCTATTTAATTCAATTAAATTAACTGAATCCTATGTGTGTTTGTTGTTCATATTTTCACAGGATGCTTCAAATAATCAACAAGGAGAAGAAGCCAAACAAAGGTGAGTTGTTTCATTTGCTCAGTACTTTGAAATTATAGAGATTGAACTTTATTTTTTTACTGGACAATTTAAGCATTACTGACTTATCTTGTATTTAGAAAATAATGCACTGAATTATTTACAGAAACGGTTCTGCAATTATTATTTTTACTGATTAGAAAACTTAGTTTTGGACTCACCATAATCATAATATACTTGTCAGTGTAGCTATGGGACCAAGGAGGTGCTTTGATTGCTTAATATTTCAGCAAAGGTATTTTTTTGTGGAATCACTCTTTTGTTAAATTTTCATTTTTACAGAGAAACTGAAATGAGGAATTCAATACTGGCGCAGGTCCTAGACCAGTCTGCTCGTGCAAGGTGTAAGTGCACTCTTGATTTTATAATTTGCTTCTGTTTTTTGTATTTCATCAAGACTTTTTCTGAAGGATGTTCTTTTATTTTGTTCATTTCAGTGAGCAATCTTGCATTAGTGAAGCCAGATAAGGCCAAGGCAGTTGAAAACTATCTTATTCAGATGGCACGTTTCGGACAGTTAGGAGGAAAGGTAAAATAAAATTACTCTGTTTGGTGGAGAGGTATGTTCACATGTTAAATCAATTAATTTTTTTTTTTTCCAGATTTCAGAGTCCGGATTAATTGAGATTCTAGAAAAAGTCAGTCAGCAAACTGAAAAGAAGACCACTGTCACAGTAAGTTCCACTGAAATGTGTCACCATTGGTCCATATGCCGTCTATTGTTCATATTGTATTGTATCTCTAACACTCCGTGCCTTGCTCACAGTTCAACAGACGGAAGGTGATGGACTCGGATGATGAGGATGATTTCTGACTTCAAACAGAAGCCCTGGAATGAGCCAAAGGTTCAGGAGTTGATATTCAATGCTGGGACTCTGATAGAATGTTTGACTTGCATTTTCTTATCAATTTCCTGGGATGCCACACTAACCTCTACATGTTTGGAATGGACGCACCAAGACAGAAAAACAAGGACATTCATTTGCTTAATATTTTGGCATCTGGTGGTTGATGGAAAGCACACAGTGTCCAGAATGGCCTGCATTTTTCTTTCTCAAGTACCACAAATTTGTACAGCTTGTGTTGTACCAATGACACCCGATGGCACTGTGTGACTTATCCAGCCCTTAATATTAGTTCTTTGTTCACTATGGTTATAGTCTGTTGTTTGAATCATTAAAGAAGTTCAACAAAATGCAAGAAAACCTGCTGCAGATTAATTAGATCTAGAATGTTCTGCAAATTCAACACATTGTTTTCTTTTTCAGAGCTATCATTCCAGTTGAGTTGTTTTGGATGTTGCTCTTCGCTATTTTCTTGTTGCTGACATATATTTGAAAGGTTTACATAAAAGTGATAATAAAAAGCCTTAAACAACGCTTTATCAGTGCATCATTTCTATATATTATAAATCCATGGTTTGTTTGAAATTTAATTCAAACTACTTCATATTTATGCAATTACACAGAGAAAATCATAGACAATGAGTTTGCTTGGCTGACTTACTATTTTTAGCTGAAGACTGAATTAAATTTCAAAGCCAGAGTAAACAGAGTTAATGTATTAAAATTCAGTTGAGATAAAAGACATTATAGAAAGCTGTCACTTTATTTTTTATGACATTGTAATTTATTATTAAATCAAGTAAAACTCCAAGCAAATGGACTGGTTGGTAAACATGCCTATTGCAGTTTTTAGTTGAGTAAAATATAAAAATAGTAATTATTTTATTTTTAAAAACTAAATGTGTATCAAAAGTATCACCACACTACCAATACTTATTTTATGTTCCTTTTCACATTAAATATTTATGCTTAAGTTATTTAACTATTTTTGAAATGTAGATTATCATCACTTAGCTGAAAATAAAAGAGGATCAGGCTCTATTTAATTTTATGTTTTTTACTGTGTGTTGTATGTCAATACTTGCATAACAGTTTATATTGTTTTATATTTCACATTAAGTTACCGGTATTTATCATGAATTAAGTTATATTAAATAAATTCGTGGGTTGGTAGTTGTCATTGCCCCACTTTGGCACGAGCGTGGTCAGATGATTGCTCATTGGCTACTCGTCTTTTTGCGTCAAATGACCTGACTTCTGATAGGTGGGTTTGATAACCACATGTTTATCGCTAGCCAATCAGGTTGAGGTTTCTAAAATCCACTACTAAGATTGATTTAGCTACACAGAGAAACTGCTAAACACGAGAAGAACCTCGTTCAGAAGAGTTTAAAGTTTGCACTTTTAGCCCACATACATCATTTTACAAACACAACTATGCCTGAAGAAATCTTGGACAAACCACATATAGTTACATGCACCGCTCCTGTCAATATTGCTGTCGTAAAATACTGTAAGTATCGTCACGACTTGCGTTAAAGTTAGCTTATCTGTTATGTTTGGATGTTAAAAACTTAGGCTTGAAATGATCTTTGCCGTTTCTTAGAGTCTAACGCTTATTTTTCAGGGGGGAAACGGGATGAAGAATTAATTCTGCCCATCAACTCCTCTCTAAGCGTAACACTCCATCAAGACCAGGTCTTTAAATGAAACGTTTTTAATTATACTGTGTGAGCTTCCTTCAGTGTTGTCTGTACCTTTTTATTTTCATTTATTAACTTACTATTGTGCTTTCCTGCTGCTTTGTTTTCATGAAGTGTAGCATGACACTAATTGTTATTTCTTTACAGCATATTACTTTGACGTTAAAATGCCAAGTGTTAGTATTTATTTGTGCTATTTTTAGCTTGTGAACTCAAGTTTAAAAACAATAACCCACTGTCAACATCTGTGCAATGATTATACAAAGGTCACAAGAAAATGACACATGATATACTGATTATATGATAGAAAATTTGCCCAAGTTCTTGGGAATTATGTTAAGAAAATTATATATGATATGCATTTACACCTTGTACTATCATATGTTGCATATTATTTGCAATTTAGTTTGTTAGTTTAACACAAATTATTGATTAGATTATTTTTGATTTTATCTGATTAGCTAAAAACAACCACAACAGTTGCAATCAGCAGGTCGTTTAAGGAGGACAGGATATGGCTCAATGGGAAAGAGGAGGACATAACACATTCAAGACTACAATCCTGTCTGAGAGAGAGTGAGTTGTTACAATTACATTTTTTCCTCATTCTTAAAACAACTGGATAGAAATGGCAAATAAGAGAAAATGGAGTCCACAATAACTTTCGTAACTTTTTTTTAATATAGTCAGACGATTAGCACGGAAGAGACGTAATGATGGAGACCCTGGATCCACAGATTCAACAGGATTGTCTCATAAAGTCCACATTTGCTCTGTGAACAATTTCCCAACTGCTGCTGGACTCGCCTCTTCAGCTGCAGGGTTTGCTTGTCTCGGTGAGTTTGTGTGTGAGCTGGGACTTTTTTAAGTAAGAAAAAGGCAAATGAGATTTTATGGTTATTTATTTAGGAAAATAAATGTACATTTTCCATTTTATGAGGAAGTTATTTCATATCAGATTTGTGTTCACTAGTCATTTTTTGCTCTTATTTTTTGGTTGCAGTTTACAGTTTGGCTCAGGCGTTTGGTGTAGAAGGAGACTTATCTGGGATTGCTCGTCAAGGCTCAGGCAGTGCCTGTAGAAGCATGTATGGTGGATTTGTCCAGTGGATCATGGGAACTAGAGAAGATGGGAAGGACAGTGTTGCCCAGCAGGTGGAGCCAGAGAGTCACTGGCCTGAGCTCAGGATCCTTGTACTAGTGGTGGGTCAGTCTTTGTAATTTATGTGTAACAAATTGAAAATGGAAGGTTAACAATGACTGAATAATGTGTTTTTGTGCTAACAGAGAAATTGTTGTTAGTGCACAAAATACAACTGTAAAGTTTGATTCAGAAAATGTAACATTTATTTGATGCACTTTTTCACAGGCCAGTGCCAAGCAGAAGCCAATAGGCAGCACCTCCGGGATGCAAACCAGTGTACAAACAAGTGTTCTATTAAAGGTACAATAATTGATCTCTTAGTTGGATTTCAACATTTTGCCTTCATCTGGTAACAATTGTATCATCTACATAATAAATCCCAGCAGTTAAAACAAAACGTTGGGTGTGTGCCCATCCTGTGTTTGTGTGCAGCACCGAGCTGAGTCTGTGGTTCCACGTCGAATGGAAGAAATGATCGAAGCGGTTCAAAAAAGGGACTTCCCTGCATTTGCTGAACTAACCATGAAGGACAGCAACCAGTTTCATTCTACATGCCTTGATACATACCCTCCTATCTTCTACCTCAACAGTGTTTCTCAGCAGGTCATCCACTTGGTGCATCGTTATAACAGACATTACAGGGAGACAAGGGTGAGCAGCTCCACACTTCTGTTATTGAGCTAAATATTCTCTGAATTATCCCTTCATTTATTTGCACTGCTGTGTATTTATCTTTATATTAACACCTGTTGTTACATGTCTATGATCGAGGCTATTTCTGTCCTGCAGCAACAGAAAAAAGTAAATATTTTGTGATGGATATATAGACATTGTAATACATAAGAATGAGAAATTAAAAGGCAAAGTAAATGCAAATATGGATCAATAAAATAGTTCAAAAACAGTTAAATATTTTAAAAATTAAAAGTAACCTCACTTATATCAGTCATACTTTATACAGGTCCTTCTCAAAAAATTAGCATATTGTGATAAAGTTCATTATTTTCTGTAATGTACTGATAAACATTAGACTTTCATATATTTTAGATTCATTACACACAACTGAAGTAGTTCAAGCCCTTTTCTTGTTTTAATATTGATGATTTTGGCATACAGCTCATGAAAACCCAAAATTCCTATCTCAAAAAATTAGCATATCATGAAAAGGTCCTCTAAACGAGCTCTGAACCTAATCATCTGAATCAACTAATGAACTCAAAACACCTGCCAAAGATTCCTGAGGCTTTTAAAAACTCCCAGCCAGGTTCATTACTCAAAACCGCAATCATGGGTAAGACTGCCGACCTGACTGCTGTCCAGAAGGCCATCATTGACACCCTCAAGCAAGAGGGTAAGACACAGAAAGAAATGTCTGAATGAACAGGCTGTTCCCAGAGTGCTGTATCACAGAGGCACCTCAGTGGGAAGTCTGTGGGAAGGAAAAAGTGTGTCAGAAAACGCTGCACAACGAGAAGAGGTGACCGGACCCTGAGGAAGATTGTGGAGAAGGACCGATTCCAGACCTTGGGGGACCTGCGGAAGCAGTGGACTGAGTCTGGAGTAGAAACATCCAGAGCCACCGTGCACAGGCGTGTGCAGGAAATGGGCTACAGGTGCCGCATTCCCCAGGTCAAGACACTTTTGAACCAGAAACAGCGGCAGAAGCGGCTGACCTGGGCTACAGAGAAGCAGCACTGGACTGTTGCTCAGTGGTCCAAAGTACTTTTTTCGGATGAAAGCAAATTTTGCATGTCATTCAGAAATCAAGGTGCCAGAGTCTGGAGGAAGACTGGGGAGAGGGAAATGCCAAACTGCCTGAAGTCCAGTGTCAAGTCCCCACAGTCAGTGATGGTCTGGGGCGCCATGTCAGCTGCTGGTGTTGGTCCACTGTGTTTTATCAAGGACAGGGTCAATGCAGCTATATCAGGAGATTTTGGAGCACTTCATGCTTCCATCTGCTGAAAAGCTTTATGGAGATGAAGATTTCATTTTTCAGCACGACCTGGCACCTGCTCACAGCGCCAAAACCGCTGGTAAATGGTTTACTGACCATGGTATTACTGTGGTACTCTCCTGACCTGAACCCCAGAGAGAATCTGTGGGATACTGTGAAGCGAAAGTTGAGAGACGCAAGACCCAACACTTTGGATGAGCTTAAGGCCGCTATCGAAGCATCCTGGGCCTCCAGAACACCTCAGCAGTGCCACAGGCTGATCGCCTCCATGCCACGCCGCATTGAAGCAGTCATTTCTGCAAAAGGATTCCCCACCAAGTATTGAGTGCATAACTGAACATAATTATTTGAAGGTTGACTTTTTTGTATTAAAAACACTTTTCTTTTATTGGTAGGATGAAATATGCTCATTTTTTGAGACAGGGATTTTGGGTTTTCATGAGCTGTATGCCAAAATCATCAATATTAAAACAATAAAAGGGCTTGAACTACTTCAGTTGTGTGTAATGAATCTAGAAAGTCTAATGTTTATCAGTACATTACAGAAAATTATGAACTTTATCACAATATGCTAATTTTTTGAGAAGGACCTGTATATGTTTTAAAGTTTTTGTGATAAAACTAGTCTAATCATTTTTACTTTTATTTTATCTTTAACTCCTTTCCTTTTCTCTCAACAGAAATTTGCCTAATTTCTTGCAGCTGAATTTCTCAGATTGTGTAATGAAGATGTGAAACCTGTGGGGTAGTTATAGAATGAGGAACAGGAAAGTAAACCTCTTTAGATGACTGTTTCTGTCCATTTTCTTTCTTAAAGGTGGCTTACAGTTTTGATGCAGGGCCCAATGCTGTGATCTTCACCTTACAGCAGTTTGTTCCCGAGTTTCTCCAGGTCGTTCAGCATTTCTTCCCCCCAGAGACAAATGGAGAAGAGTATGTTGAATCTAGACATTCTTATCTGTATTTATTTGTATTTTTTCCCATAAAAGTTTTTACTTTACCAGAATTATACATTTGTCCCATATATGATATACAGTTTACAGTGGATTCAGCTCCATTCTATTTTATTTTAAATGAGAAAAAAAAAAAACATTTGACTGATGATAATCAGCTGTGCTTGGTTAGCTTTGGTATTCTGAAATGTGTCCAGTTCTAGATAGGACTTCATCTGTTCCTTAGGCAACCTAAGCGATCAAATAAGACTGGTTTTGGCCAGGATTTCGAAATACTTAAAGACAAAGTTTGTAGTGTTGTATTATGAATGTGCCTCTTTAACAAAGCAGCTGGCCCCAGCATGGCCCTTCCTCTAATGTTGATCTAAAACTGCCACTGCTCACACTTACATAAAAAAAAATGTTTCTTAAAATATTGGTTCACATTTCCAGTAAAATCTGAAAATGTATTATGACACTGTTTTCATTGGCCATTCAAAAATAAGCCAAATACCTTTCTGGTGTGTTATTTTCACCTGCTGGTCTGCTCTCCAGAAGTGATTTATAATGCGTCAATATTTGTTATGTGGCTTAAAAAAACCGACCTTCTGTGCAAGAAGGTCAAATTTTGTTACAACCAGACATCCTCACACCAGATGAGCTGCTAGAACAAACAGCTCAGCAGGACACAAGTCAGGACTTTATGAAAGAAGAGCTAGATAACCTTCAATTTGAAGGACTATTAGATGTATTATTTGGTTTGGTGAGATCAAACATAATTTGCACTATGTCTGGTGAACACCAGCCTGCAGAGAGAGACGAGTCATTTTGAGCATCACCGTGTCCTTAAAGAGACCCTGGCAAAATCCAGTATTAAACTTTCCATATTCAGCAGATTATCTTTGAATTATTACAGTCTGATGAAGTTTAAGATAATTTTCCAGAAAGATCAGGATACATGTCTAAATCCATGTAGAAAATCTTGAAGAAACTTCACCATAATGGTCTGAAACACAACCTTTAGGAGGACAGCTGAATGAAATGTTAGAAAAATTTAGCTTTTGTTCATTTTCTGTTTGCAGTTTAGAATAATAAACGGTCTAAGCCTGAATTAACTAACAAATTCAATCCACAACACAAGCAATTATATTAAAATTAAAGTTCTGATTAACTAAAATCAACTAATTTCTAAGTTAATAGGTTAGTTCTTTGACTAATCTGCTGAAATACACTTATTGTGTGTTTTTAATTTGGTCAACAAATGTTTGATCTTGATTTTCAGCTTCATTAAAGGTCTTCCTGTCAACTGTGGAGTTCTCTCTGAGGAGTTGAAACAGGCCATCGGTCTAGAGCCCACCACAAATGGAATAAACTACATCATTAGTACCAAGGTATGCAGATACCCAGAAGGCAATAATCATACTAACATACAGATACAGAGTTTTTTAATTCAATGACTCAATTTTTCCCTGTGATTCCTCTCAGGCTGGACCAGGCCCTTGTGTTATTGATGATCCCATTCAGCACCTGCTGCAACCTGATGGCTTCCCCAAGAAAACTTTGTGAGACTCCTGAAGTTCAGATGAGCAGCAATAATCCTGTAGCGTAATATAACCTGATTTTATCGTTATAGTACGGACACACTTCTACAAGGTTATCAGCTCAGTTTTGTCGGTTTTATGCTAAACACAAATGTGAACACACACAAATGTGAAAACTCAATTAGTCGGTCGAATAAATCAGGTTATTAACACGCAACTTTCACAGGCTTGTACTTGAACTGTGTTTTCACAGCTCTCATGAAAAAATATTTTTGGTGTGATTTATTCTTTTCAAACATATGAATGTGTCCAGGAGTATATGAAAGATGTTAAAATGATTACTTGTAATTCTGTTTTTAATTGAATACAGTTTTTGATCCACATTAAAGGTTATGTCAGGTTTTCAGATGAAACATGAATAAAATATATTTTGTCAAGCTAATATTTTCTGTTTGGTCTTTTCTTTTTTGTTGTTGATTTGTACTGTGTGCTTTGACTTTATAAATAAATATCTTCAAATAAAGTTAAAACTTTACAGATATGTTACACTAAAATACAAGGGACAGTGTAAATTGACTATTAAAGACCAAAAAAACAATGTATTTTAGTTTTGTACAAAAAATTGTGTTGTAGGGGAATTCGTTGTGATGCGTTCACGTACAGCTGCAGCGCTCCTTTTTTCCGCTTTCGTCGCACCTGTCCACCATAACCGGGAAGTTGGAGTGAAAATTAAACCCCACCTCTCCTCTCGGCACTCCTGTACTATTTTTCGGAAATGACGAGCGAAATGGGGACTGGTTTAATGTAAGGCCGGCCTCCCAGCGCGAACATCTGTTCAGCACATCTCGTAAACAGATTTTCTTCCTGTTACTGAAGCCGCAACAGGGACACTTTGAGCAGCGTTTCAGGTGACCGCCATGGGGAAGATAGAGTGGGCGATGTGGGCCAATGAGCAGGCTCTGGCTTCAGGGCTCAGTAAGTATTAAAATTACTTTGTTTATTTTAGAGAAAAAGTTTATGTTCAGTGTCTTTAGAAAAAAACTATGAAGAAACTTAAAAAAACAGCTAACTTTTTGTGTACAATAAATGTTTGTTTTTTTCCTGAGAATTTGTTTGACAAAAGGTATATTGTTTGATTTTTACCTTCCTGTTTCCTTCTTTCAGTTCTTCTTACTGGAGGAATTGTGGGAGTGGCTGGACAGTTCAGAGGCTGGCAGTTTGCTGCTTATGCGGTGTATCCTTTATACTGAAATAAACCAAATTATGGTCAATATGTATCTTATTGAAAATGTTTTAATTTGTTTGTATTCAATCTTTATTCTGTTGCCTTGGGGAAGTTTGACATTGTGTAATAGGGTATTAAACTGAAGAGATGTGATTTGGAAAGCATAGTTAAAAAATGAAGGCCATAGGTTTAATTATTGGCTCATATTTACAATATTTTAAACATTTGTGAGTACAATTGCTTTTAAGTGTAAAAAAATACCATTTACTGGCTGAACAATTAATTATGAAAATATAATTCATCATCATATACACAAATCATTTCACTTCTATTTATTTAGTATTTTAGTATATTGTTTGTTTGTGTTATTCTTTATACTATTCTTATAAATCTAGATACCTTTTTTTTTTACATTTCCTGAAGTCACAGCTCATATTTCCTCATTGCAACTGCAGTTGTGCTCCTTTAGTTCATTATTGTTGCTAAAATGTTCAAATCAGACATATTTTGATGGGAGGTGTTATTTTTCTCTGTTAATCTGTTAACACTTTCTGTAAAAGCACTCTGTATTACTCTGTTATGTAACTCATATTCTACCTAACATCTATAATAATTCTTTAATGATGCATATATTTATTGTGGGTTAAAATGCTGCTTATGTTAAAGCAAGTTAAAATTACTATTGTAATTTTTGATTAAAAAAAAAATATATATATATATATATATATATATATTTGAAAAAAATGTAATTTTGGCCAACACTGATTGGCAACATTTCTCATGGTAACCCTATGATTTTTTTTTTTTTTTTAACTGTATGATGTGATTTGATGGTAATTTAAAGTAACAGCCTTGACTAGTAACAAGTGCCGCCGGAGTGTTTGTGTGTCTGCTTGAGTATCCCAGAAGCAAGAGGGCCAAAGGAACGAGTGTAGAAAGAACGTAAGCAATGCTGTGTTTAATGTTTTTTTCTACTAACGTGTGCAGGTGAAATTCTGTCTTTAAACGGTCTTGCACATTATGACTTTTATTTCATTCAGGGGTCAGTACTGCTTCACAGTGTGTGTAAAAGCCTTCGGACCACTGACGAGGAACTACTATGTCAGGGCGTTTTTGCATGCTGCGTAAGTTTATTGGACCAATTTGAACTCAATGTTTGGTATTTTAGTTGGGTTTTATTGTCTTAGCCATCTTGCTTTTGCTAGACAACATTCCTTGTATTCAGAGCGAGTCTCTTGAACAAAAGCTTTGCAACATCCTGGTTTTTTTGTCTTACACCCTGACATCTTCATTGTATTTGTTTTTCCTTCTAGTATCTGTGTACCTGGAGGGTTTATGCTTGCCACCGTGCTCGGATGTGTCTGCCTTGGCATTGCCAGCCTCATCTACCTCACAGTAAGTTGGCAGCTTTTAGAAGGTTTTCTTTTTCCTGTTCATTCTCTTAGTTACCGTGAACTTTGATGAAGTTCAATGTTGAGAAAGGAAGTGGCTGATTGACAGAAACAAGGAAGAGGTTGTTTCACACTTGTTCCTCGGTTGAGACACGGCCCTTTTAGTTATGAAACACGGGTGTGACTTAATTCTTCAACAGCTCCATAAACTAACACTAGGAGGCATCTTTGGCAGCTTATCCCAGATTTCTTACATGAATGTGAACATGATTATCATCTATTAAATGGAAAGTTGTGGCTAACAGCCATCTATGAAGGGTGTCTTTTTTTCTAGGCAGCTATTCGAGGTGAACACTGGGAGCCTATTCTTCCTCGTAAGGATGTGCGAAAACCAGTGACGGAGAGTATCAAGAATCCTCCCCAGAATCCACCACCCAGACCTCCACCAGAGACCCGCAGGAAACAAGCAAAGGACCAGGAGGGAGCAGGCTATGACAACCCCTTCCCTGTTACTGATGAGTAACCAGTTCATCGGCTCTGTTGTTTATATTCATAAAACCAGCCACACTATGAGAGATCTGTGACTACATGAACAAAGAGGGTTTTTTAATCTGTTGAAACAAACTAGTGAATAAGCAAAATGTTTAAAATAATGTTTTTTAATCTTAGAAAAGTGTTGGAAAATTGACAAAAATGAATGTTTTTTTTTTTCTTTTGGCAAAAAAAGTCCCATAAAGTCAAAATGCTGTAAGCTTAATGAACAAACCCTGTCAGTGTGAAGTACTGTTAGTATGTTGCTGCTTATTGCTCTGATAAAAGTGAAGGTTAAACCCAATAGTTTTACCACGTAGCAACTTCTGTACTTGCTTGATAAACTATTTGTGCTTTTCTTGAAGACTTGGATCACACGTACTGTTTTCTGTTCTGTCAGAATAAACCAGAATATTTATTTTTTTCTGCATCCAGCTGCTGTTAGCCTTATATAATACTTTTATTGTTGTTATCTGACATTTTAATGTGTTGTAAATAAATCTTCTGCCTTCTTTGAATCATCATCATCATCTAAGTATTTGTCATTTCCTCTTCTTTTCTTTGAGAAATTACGGTATTTAAAGAAATTACATTTGCAACTTCCGCATTAGCACACAAGACTACCACACTATTTCAGTAACTCTGAATTTCCCGTTCTCCTCTCAGGCCTGCTTTCTTCCCCATGTCTTTGTTATAATCAAATTCCTACTAGGGACACAGTGTTATTATTTATATCTGCTTGTCAGGCGAGTTTTGCATGTCATTTCATAACTTAGGTCCTAAGTCTATTCATTTTTTTGTTTGTTTTTGATTGTCACAGCTGGTTTGTCAAGCAGTTACACCCTGTTAGGTATGGAAACACCAGGTGCTTCCTCACGTAGCACAAAGATACATTTGTAAGTAGTTACTAGTATTTATAACTTATATGTGTACAATGAACTTCACACACTCTTGAGTTTCTTATGCTATGTTTCCTGAATTATGTGTATCTCTTTAAGTATAAGGAATTAATCACATGCCATTTTCTGGTAAATGCTAAAGCTGAGGAACCTTTGCTTTCCTTTTTGTCAACATTTGGTGAAATAAGTTAATGATACAGAAGATGTCATGCATTCTAATAAATTTAGTGTTCTGAAAAGGCTTTGCGTAGATCCAGAATACATCTGTTCACGCTACAAGATGAGATAAGATGACTTTTCCAATATCAGACATGCAAATATATCACTAGAGAAACGTTTTAAAATAATATTTTTGTCAAAATATTTGTAGGCAAGTTGAAATCTGTACTGCACCTTCAAACAATATTTTTTTATTGTATTGTTTGGCCTTGAGAAACCCAAACTGTGAGCAGTCAAATTAATTTGTGTTTACTTAAAGTTTTGACTGTACTACAGTGGGTGAGTCTGGTTATTTTGGGGATATTTGATGGAACTTGTTTTATTTACAATATATTTGTTTATGACTTATTCTTTCTTTTCTAGTTTACATTTACTGTTACTGCATCTTTAATGTAATGATGCAAATACTGAACAAAGATTAGTATTTAAATTCATTTTGTTGTATAAATAAAAAACATCTAAATCTTTAAACAAAACAGGAGAACTCTCAACATATTTGTCTTCCTTTTTCATTACCAAAATAAACGAGACACGAATAAATTTTGGGGGTGTTATTTTTGCACTCGCCTGTAGAGGGCAATGTAGGGTTTAGAGGTAGTCATTATTCAGAAGAAAAAGAAAAACGAGTGAATTTATTTACCCTTCTCTCAATGGTGTGTTGCCTGTCAGTAATAAAACAAACAGTTTTAACTAAATTTTGAACTGAGTGCAGAATGTCAACCCGAGCTCTGCGGAGGCTCAGAGGGAAACAGCGGGGTCAGGAGGACTTGGACCTCGGGAATCTTGGTGAAAACCCGGAGGAGCAGGCTGTAGCAGAAGCCGAGGAGGAGCAGCTGGTCTTAGCTAATGTTCCTACTTCTAACAGCAGCCGAAAGGCAAAGAAAAACAAGGCTCAGAAAAACATCAGTAATATTTACGAGCTGGTAAGTTAATGGTAAAACCCCAGCAACTGTCATAGCTGTAATTTATGTCTTCTCCTGACAGTGTTTACATCAGCTCTGAGTGTAGCTTGTTTGCTAAAACAGGCTAGCTGTAAGGTGTTGGCTCATTAGCTAACAAAGTGAAAACTTTACGTAAACACTGAAATAAAATGTTCTGATCTATAACAGTCTTTTAAATTGGAGATATTCTAGTTTAGCCAATTATAAAGTTAGAGAATTATACCTTAAAAAGCTAAATTTCTCAGATGATTTATCCACATTCCATAGTTCTTATAAATAGATATTATTACTACAGGTGTAACAATACAAATACACAAACGTTCCCTCCATAACAAAATAATACGAGGTTAAAATGTACACACATACACGTGAACGTGTGAACTGTTTAAAATAAGTTTATATACAAAGTGATTATTTAAACCTGGAACACATTTTGAAGTTAACAAGATGTAATGAAAGTACACAAACATTCATAAATTTGCTAGTACAGCTGTTAAGTACACTGTATTCTTTAGAGCTGCAAAACATCCTGGTGTTATTGAAGTGGCTTTTGCTCAGCAAATTCTCAAAGATGAAGACTCAAAAAGATTGACAGCTTTTAGGAATCATTCAGATACACAATGGTTTTCAATGCATTGACTGGAACAAGACATCTTCTGAGCCCTTTCTTTATATTTAATAAAATAAAAGAAATCTGCAAAGTCCTTCTTGGCAAGAGTCAAGAAAGACATGGATACAAACTGTAAATTCTACAATTTGGGCCCAGAAACTGTTTCCCACGTATTCTGGTCATGTGAGTTCACTCAAGAACTGTGGAAGAACCTCCGTTTAGAGACAAAATTCTGGTTACAGTTTCCAGGAATAATTAATTATAAGGTTTACAGATGTTTATACCAAACTCAAGCCAACAGAATAGTTAAATAAATGTTAATAAAATCAAAATTTACAATTACACAAATATAACTGTTTTGTGCTTGCAGAAATATTCATTTCAGAATTTAATTATTCTTTTTATAATCTATGCAAGTTCTTTGCTTGTTTTAACATGTTATGGGTTTAAAAGGAAAAAAGACAAGGAAAAAATCATTTTATTAGTAACTGAGATTGATTCAATGTTTTAAAGGATTTTGAATACACACTTCCATAAACTATTTATCATTATTGAAGCTTATACACGTGAGCACATTAATGGGGGCAGCCATGGATCAGCAGGTATAGACGGTTGTCTGCTGATCAGAAGGTGATCGGTTCAATCCCCAGGTAGTTATGCTTTTAGTATGTGCTGATTCAATATTGGTCAAAGCAAGACCATTTAACTGGTAATGTTACATTCGTTTTGTGCCTTTTCTGTATTTACTTGAATCACCTTTGTTCCCTGTCCACTTTCCTGTCCTTTCATTTACTAGATATGTGATGCAGACAATGAGGTGGAGAAAATCTCACCTGACGAAGAGGCTGAAAAGCCAGGAAAAACAAAAACGAGTAGCAAAGCAAACAGTAATAACAGAGACAATCAGAAGCTGGATGAAAACCAGGAGGGAGCGTCCACTAAGGTAAAGCTGAAAAAAAGGAATGTCTCTATGAAACTTTAAAAAATTGACTAAACTTTTCTGATCTAAAGTTGAACCTTTTATCATCATTTTTCTTTTCCTTAACAGTCTGGTGACAGAGTTAAAAAGAAGAAGAAAAAGAAGAAAACTAAAGTGACAGAAGATGGACAAGTAATTTTTTAAAATCTTCTTATCTGACAAGCCAGCTGCATCTTTTTACCTACATTAAATAGGAAAAAGTTAACAGTTTTTCATATTTATGATTTATAAGACAATCTTACAGAAATTACAGTAATAAAAGTCAATATAATCTTTTGTTCATCTTGGCAAACAAATAACAGGTAAATGTAGATTTGTTGTGCTCACCATGTTTTTTAAAATTGTTTTTAGGGAGTTGAATCAGACAACATTGATTTATTGCTTGAAAACCTGGAGCAGTCCAATGGTCTGAGTCTACAAAGTGATGAGTGTGGAGGCTGCAACAAAAAATCTGTTCTACTCGTGGAACACAGGTAATGAGCCAACCTCTTTCATGCAGACAAGTCACACAGACTTGACTTTGATATTTATGCATATAAAGCTCTAGTTTTATTCTGTGCTATTTAAAAAATAGGTCACATTTAGCATGATTTAGATTGATAGTTATTGTAAAACACTGGATTCAATATCAAAGTTAGAGGTGCCGTTTTCACTTCTGTCGACAAGATAAAAACAATTAGCAATAAATCAAGACATGATCATAAAACTGCTTTAAAAAAGGTTAGAAAAAAAAATCAACATTCTCTTAGAAGTGCTCAGAATGGTTTGGTAGAAGAAACAGGAATCTGGTTTAAACTAAAAGGATAATCATGATGGGGTTTATCAAAGAAATGAGCTAAAAACCTTTTGATATCTGTTTTCTTTGTTTTAAATTGCTTCTAAAATCATTATGAAATAAGTACATCCTCTTTAATTTTTAAGGTTTTTTTTTAATCATGGCATAATAAGACATCTGGTTCCCCAACAGATATTAAAACTGAGTAAATGATCACCAGGTGTACAAAAGCACTTGACATATTGTGTTGTGACAGTGACATTATTTATTCAGCAAGAACCAGGCTAAAAACCAGAACCTGTGTAAAAACTTAAGTGGCTTGTAGAAGCTAATCAGGAGTTAAATTGTTTGAACTTTTGTGTTTTAGAGAGAAAAGACAGTCGCTCTAAACAATCTTTCTAATTTTACTGTTGTAGATTTAACATGTAACACACTAACTGGGACCTGTAGAGTTTGTTCATCTTGGATGAATTTTATTGTGAAATATCTTTTTCAGTATCAAATGATGGACTCAGAATTGCTTTTATAACCCTCTCTCACGAATAAAGGGCAGGAAAAACGACTTCTCTAAAATACTAAGAGAGTGTATCGTGTCATGTGTTGTTGTTTATCTCATTTTAAAACCTGACCACATCATTCTTTTATGATGTCTAAATCTTCCATGACAATGAATTGTCTTAATCAAAGGACACAAGGCATGAAAATCCCCCCTTGTGATTCTGTTCATCCTAAACGCCACCGCATGGTGGTGCTTGGCTAACACAGCTAAAGTAAACTACTGCAGGCTAATTATAAGTGAAGTACAACAGCAGGCCTGTACTGTTAGGTGACTTCATAGAATATTTGAACAACCTTTCAAAAACGTGTGTTAAAGCACCTGTTTTCACTAATGTAATCACAATGTCGAATTAAATGCGTGTACTCTCCAGTGACCAGCAACATTATTTATTTATCTATTTTTATAAGTTATTTTACAAATTTAGGTCAATTCAGACAGTTTATTAAACTTCCTTTGCTGATTTTTGTGAATTTCTGTACTTTATTAGAAATCTCAACCCAGAGACTGAGCTGAAGAGATACTTTGGAGCCAGAGCTGTTTTAGGGGATCAAAGGTAAAAAACAGAGAAACTCTTCTAAAAAGCACGCCATATTTAAACAAATATAAAATAAGATCTCATATTTTTCTTTTTGAGCACTGTTGCCTCGCAGCAAGGAGGTCGTGGGTTCGCATCCCGGCTCTGCGGCCTCTCTGCGTGGAGTTTGCATGTTCTCCCCGTGCGTGCGTGGGTTTCCTCCGGGTTCTCCGGTTTCCTCCCACAGTCCAAAGACATGACTGTCAGGCTGATTGGGCTGGTAAATTGTCCTTAGGTGTGAGTGGGTGCGTGGTTGTTTGTCTCGTTCGTCTCTGTGTGGCCCTGCGATGGACTGGCGACCTGTCCAGGGTGTCCCCCGCCTCTCGCCCCTTGACCGCTGGAGATAGGCACCAGCTGCCCCGCGACCCTCTGTGGAGGAATAAGCGGCTACAGAAAATGGATGGATGGATGGATTTTTCTTTTTGTTTTTCTTGTAGACCTCGACAAAGGAACAGACATTTTCACAGGAGTACTTGGATGACCAGTCCGAAGGATAGCTGGCCTCGGTTCAGCCGCACAGGTGGGTTTTATTGGTTCGTCGCCCATTTTTAACAAGACTTCTTTAAAATCATTAAAATTTAGAAATTAGTGTAATGTTCTAGAGTTTACCCGTTTAATCTGCGTATGAACAGAGTATATTAAGAGGTCTAAATTGATAAGATTTACATGAGCGAATAGACTAATAAATTTGGTGTCAAATTTTGTATTTATTTTCTGTAAAAGTTTTCTAAAATTTAATGTATCTGTAAAATAATATAAACAAAAACTCAGCAGTATTTTCTATATATATATATAAGATGTGATTTAGCTGCTGTTTTAATAGAAAATACTGCTGAGTTTTTGTTTATATTATTTTACAGATACATTAAATTTTAGAAAACTTTTACAGAAAATAAATACAAAATTTAGAACATTACACATGGATTAAAAAGATCTTCACTTGTTTAAAACATGATGATTTTATCAGTGGTGAGCGTGTTAAAATATCAGAGCAGCAACACGTTTTCCTCAGATGTATTTTTGACATGATGACGTCGTTCTAAAGACTACCTCCTTGTGAACACACTGAAAGCGCTCATTGATTCATTCCGTTATCTCTCTGATGGTTATTCACGCCATGGCCAGATAACATTCTTCCCACAGACATCAACTTGAGCTTTTTGTGAAAGTTACAAACCCAACTTGATCTGAACAGACTTCTGTGTTTTGGATATTTGGTAACATTTTCAGACTGTTCTTAATTCAATAATTTTGTTTTATGGCCAAAACATAATAATTTGGTAAGTTATTATTATGTTGTGTTAACAGGACTGATGTCGCAGTTGATAACATCTAGTAGTTGTACTGGGATGATTAGTGTTGCAACCAATAGTATTTAGTAGTATAATTCAAATGTCTGAGGACAGGTGGCGTCATATTTGCTTTTATAACTTGTCATGTACATTTTGATGTTTTAAGTTAAATATTAGTCCACATATGAAATGCCTCAAGTGGAGGAGTTCAAGTATCTCGGGGTCTTGTTCATGAGTGAGGGAAGGAGGGAGCGGGAGATCGACAGGCGGATTGGGGCAGCGTCTGCAGTGATGCGGACGCTGAACCGGTCTGTTGTGGTGAAGAAGGAGCTGAGCCGGAAAGCAAGGCTCTCTATTACGGTCAATCTACCTCCCAATCCTCACCTATGGTCATGAACTTTGGGTAATGACTGAAAGAACAAGATCACTGATACAAGCGGCCGAAATGAGTTTTCTCTGCAGGGTGGCCGGGCTCAGTCTTAGAGATAGGGTGAGGAGTTGGGCATTCAGGAGAGACTCGGTGTAGAAGTGCTGTTCCTCCATATCGAAAAGGAGCCAGTTAATGTGGTTTGGGCATCTGGTTAGGATGCCTCCTGGACGCCTCCCCAGGGAGGGGCTTCAGGCATGTCCTGTCTGCAGGACGCCCCCGGGTCGACCCAGGACACGCTGGAGAAAATACATCTTCAATCTGGCCTGGGATCCTGTTGGAGGAGCTGGTGGAGGTGGCCAGGGAGAGGACAGTCTGGGATTCCCTAGTTGGGATGCTGCCCTCGTGACCCGGACCCAGATAGGCGGAAGACGACGAGACATGTATGAAATGTGTTTCCTATAATGTTTTAACCCTGATTAATGTCTCCTCAGGAGTTTCAATGTCATTAACAAAGTCAAAAAATGGCATTCAGTACTTTGACTTTGAGCACAGCCGGGACTACCAACAAGTGCAGTTCAAGTTCCTGGATGCCGTTGAGTCCATGGATCCCAACAACATTGTGGCAAGTTTATCTAAGTATCCTGTTTGTGTGTAAAATGTTTTATTCTCAGAAGAAAAAAGACACAACAACACAGGCTGCAAAACGCCTGATTAGCTTGTCTTAGATTTCATTACCCTGTTGTCCTGTTATGAGTCACATTTTAGGAAAAGTGTTTTTTGTGTCTTCTTTAAAAATTATTTAAACTTTATCAGATTTTATTCAAATAAAACACCTTGAAAGGGTGTTATTGTCTAGTTATTGGATTTATTACAGCTGTCTGAAGGCAGTGGGTATCTCTTCCATCTGTAGTTTCCATCTGGTGTGCGGTTACACAACATGAAACCACAACTGTGTTTGGAGGAGCTGCTGGTTAACTTCTGTGGATTTTGTTGTGTTTTTTCCCAGGTTATGAATTATATTTGTGGTCCCTTAAAGAGATTTTAAAAAATGTTACTTTTAAAAAAAGTTACTTTTAATAAAAGTGCGTCATTTAACCTGGATCATATTTAGATAAAGATTTAAGAGTCAGCTGTTTCTTTGACTAAGTGCTCATTTTTAGCTAATGTTTTTAATTGAAAACGGTCAAATGCAGATTTCAGTATTATTGAAAGCAACAAAAGACTAAACTTGAATTATTTTCTTCTGTTAAAGTTTAATTGCAATTATTTATCAATCTTTAATAATAAAAGGACATGTGGTTGCAAAATATGAAGGTCTTTTCACTTCCAATGTCTCCAAAGTGAATTCAGCCTAAGAGACATCATCACACGGTTCTAACAGACCTGACCAGCTGTAACATAAAATAACTCACTTCTCCAGATTAATAGCAGCACACGGGTCACAAAAACGTCTCTAACATTAGTGTTTACTTTCCAAAACCTGCAGGGAAACTAAAATCAAATTTGTGTCTTTGTCCAGTTTTATTAAGTTTGCTGTTTCCTTTTTCACTGCAGGCCCTGCTTCAGCTCAACCCCTATCACATCGACTCCCTGCTGCAGCTTTCTGATGTCTGTCGGATACAGGAGGATCAAGAGATGGCCAGGGACCTCATCGGTGAGGACTGGGGTCTTTATTGTGTGATAAAACCTGGATTTCAGTTAATAAAACAGTTCTTTTAATAATATAGTTTTTAGAATTTCATCTATACTCCAAAGAATTCTTAGTTTGACATAGAATAGAGTGTATGATGAAGATTTGTCTTTAATCAAACACTGCACCTGGAAAATATGTATGTTTTAGTTGGTTAAGACTTTACAGTTTGTGTTGCCATGAAGTAAACATTTTTATAGCATGACTGTAAGATAGACATAGTTGTTTTTTGTTTCTAAAACGGAAACCCTTTGGAGCTGTGTGCTTTTGCAGATGGTGAGTCAACAAACCAGTCCCTGTTAACAAGGCAGAGTTCATGCAAAGCACAATGCTATGCCTATTATCACAGGCGCTGTGGTTAACTGGCTGTTTAAAATAGTCAATGTGGACGACCAGAGGGATCATTTAACAAAGAGCATTTGTCTCCTTCACTGGATGATTAAATGACATGCCATGAGCCAGACTTTACAATAAACCTGAGTTAAAACTCTGGGGGTCTCTGGCACTGTGCTTCAGTGGTTTCATTCATATTTCACTGATAGGACTCAATTCATTCAGCTAAAAACTTTCACTTCCTCCTCGTCTCGTGTGTCTGCTGGGGTTCCTCAAGGTTCTGTACTTGGTCCTCTTCTTTTTATAGTGTATCTGCTTCCCCTGGGGGCCATCTTCAGGAAATACAGTCTCATGTTTCATTGTTATGCTGATGATACTCAGCTCTATGTTTCCACCTCTCTGTCTGCTCTTCTTCCACCAGCTGCGCTCATTGACTGTTTGACTGAACTCAGGTCTTGGTTCTCTAAGAACTTCCTCCAGCTGAACACTAAGAAAACTGAGGTGCTCCTCATGGGTACAAAATCTGCCCTGGGCAAGACTGGCAGCTTCTCCTTAACCTGTGAGAATACCTCAGTTTCCTGTTGGGCTCAGGTTAAGAGCCTTGGCGTTCTCTTGGACAGCACGCTGTCTTTTCAGGCTCATATTAACTCAATCACCCGATCAGCCTTTTTCCATCTCCGTAATATAAATCGTCTGGTCACTTCACGACTGGACTACTGTAATTCTCTTCTCTTCGGACTACCACAGAAGTCTCTTCATAAACTACAGCTAGTTCAGAACGCTGCGGCTCGTATGGTCACGAGAACACCTGTTACTGAGCATATTACTCCAGTTATTCAGCAGCGTCATTGGCTGCCGATAACATTTAGGATAACTTATAAACTGCTTCTTCTCACATTCAAGGCTCTGCATGACCTCACTCCTTCTTACATCTCCCAACTCATCCGAGTTTCTGTACCCTCTCGATCCCTCCGCTCTTCAGTGTCTCCAAATCTGTACAATCCTCCTGCTAGACTTGGCACCATGGGAAAACGAGCCTTCAGCAGATCAGCTCCATCACTCTGGAACTCTCTGCCGGCTGACCTTAAAAACATCACATCTCTCCCACTCTTTAAAACCAGGCTGAAAACTCATCTATTTAAAGTAGCCTACTCAGTGTAATTGACACTTATTGTGGTCTTTTCACTGGTTGTGTTTTAACTTGATGGTTTTATTGTTGTACAGTGTGCTTTTATATTGGTTGTTTTATTTGCAACTTTTATTGTGAATTTGTATTGTGCGGTGACCTTGGGTGACAGAAAGGCACCTGAAATAAAATGTATTATTATTATTATTATTATTATTATTATTATTATTATTATTATTATTAAAACAGTGGTTTTCAGTTCTCATATTTTTAGGATGCAACGACTTGATTTTGAGCTGGCTGACATTTTATCAGCATCCGTTTATGTACTGCTGTACTGTTCTTTTTTCAGAACGGGCTTTGCACAGCTTTGAGTGTGCTTTTCATCCTTTATTCAGCCTGACATCAGGAACCAGCAGGCTGGATTATCTGAGGCCTGAAAACAGGTTTGTTGTCACTTGTTTTTGCAAAGCATCAGTTTGAATTCAACCTAAATTCTGTTTTATGGTCACAGCGGTTCAGTAATTAAATAATTCTTGTTTGCAGAGCCTTTTATCTGGCTCTTTATAAGCACATGATGTTCCTGGAGAAGAGAGGATGCCCTCGGACCGCTTTGGAGTACTGCAAACTGATCCTTAGGTACAAAAAGAAAAGCCTAAGAAGGACAAAGTTAAATGCATGAATGAATAATGAATGATCGGCCTCCAAAGCGCCATCAGTTATATTTCTGTTTTAATTGTCATTTGTACAGAAAGGAGGAGTTTCACACACCGGATTTGGCTCTGGGGTTTTTTTTGACACCATGTTGAGGTTTATGAGTGACCATGTGGAGACTAAACAAAAGAAAAATTCTTATTTTCTTGAATAAAATAGTTTGGGAACAAAATCAAAGAAAGAAAAACAGCAGTTTAGCTGACAAATGGATGAAAAATAAAGAAAGAAAATTAGGATGTTAAAACCTAAAGATAACTGCTGATAGTCATCCCTAAGACTTGATAATATTTTGTCTTCTTATTTCTATATATTACTGTTCAGTCATTTAGTGGAAATACCATTAATTTATATAGCTAATTAAAGTCATGAGATGGCCATCTGGGCCTCTAAAATCACTGAAGTTCTTTTAAAATTTTTCTAAAAGAACATTCCAATCTTGTGTGGTTTTATCACATGATTTGGAATAAATAAACTGAGTTAACCAACCAAAAAAGGAAGATATATTAATATCACACCCCAGTAGCACTCCATCTGGCTTTTTTTAAATTTATTTGAGTTAACCAAGTACTAGTTACTGGCAAAAATGCAAATTTGTGAGGAAAAAAGATGCAAACAAACGTAGATGTCAAACGCCTTGTATGAAGAAAAAAAAATACAGATAATGATTTTAACATTTTCAGTGGGGAATGTTTGTTGGGGACATTTTGTTTTTTAATGTTGGTTAGCTGTTTTTAAACTGGCAAAGCCCAAACAGTTCACGTAACATGTCATACATAAAATACAAATCGGTTAACAAAAAGATGTTTAGATGAAAGGGTTTTAGATGGAGGGTTTGTACAAACATTTAAAAACAAAGAGGGAAGGTGGAAATGACAAAGTAAAGTACATGTAAACAACTTTCCCATCCCTCCTTCTTGTAGCACTATGAAGTCGATTTAGTTTGTTCCAAAGTCTTAAACATCCACCTGATCCACATCTCCTGCTTTAACTGTGTCACAACCTGGTGGGAGATTGAATGAAAACTGTCGTTTTCCTTTAGTTTCATCGAGATACAAATAACCCCAGCTGTGCTTCATTTTCATGTTTTTTTTAATGACCTTAGTGGATAGTTAGGATGAAATACTACTTGTATTTTTAAACAAAGAATATATATTTTTGATATCAATACTTGCAGTGATCATTGACTTTGTGGCTCTGTCACAGCCTGGACCCGGATTCAGATCCGCTCTGCATGCTGCTCGTCGCTGATTTCCTGATGCTGCGATCCAGAGAGTACAAGGCTCTCCTTCAGTTGTATCAGGACTGGGAGGTAAAATGTGCAGCAAGTTCAAATTTATACATTAGTGTTCCACTTTTAACACAAAATTATTTTTTTATCGCTTTTCAGGTGCACAGAAATCTCTCTCAGCTGCCAAACTTTGCGTTCTCCTGTGCACTTTGCCATTTCCATCTTAGTCAGCAGGAAGATCTTGATCCTGAAGAAGCTGACAAACAGAAACAAGAAGCTGACCAGATGCTCCAGAGTGCTCTTATTATGTTCCCTGCAGGTTAGATTTCAGCCTCAGTGGTTACCCGTTACTTTACATAGATTGTAGACATGTCTGAGACTTACTTTGCTTTGAATGTGTTTCCTGCAGTCTTGATGCCTTTACTGGATCTGTGCACTGTGCAGGCAGATGCCTCAGTCACCTCCCACAGCTTCTTTGGCCCAAAGAGTCAAATAGAGTGAGCTTCCCTTTGTTTTCTAAAATGTTGAATAACCCAGCATTTTAAAAAATGTTAATCTATTAAGCATGCTGTAATTTCTCATCTTACATTGTACAACCAGAACAAATCCAGTGCAGAATGTTAGCTGAACGTTTCATGACCTTTACTTTTTTAATTATATGTTTGTTTAACTTTTTCTTGTTTTGTAAAGTTTTCCTGAGTTCATTTATCCTGTTCTGTCTCCAGGCAGCTGCCGGCTCTGGCCGAACTGACAGCGCTGTACGTGGGGAGAACATACAGTCTGTGGAAGGAGGCGGCGGTAATGCTCTGGTTAGAGGAGTCCGTGAAGGAGGCGCTGTGTCGAGTTGACGCCAAAGACCCTTTTGTGGAGGAATGTCAAAACAAGTATAATGCCCACTTCTTTCTCCTTTACCATCGACTCATGTTTCTACAGAGTTTTTTTGTAAAGAGAAATTCAGACATCAGCTGTTTACGATGAACAGTGAAAGTTAAAAGGATGCTAAAGTTCTAAGATTATAAATAACTTTATTTTAAAGATAAATGGTTAAAACATGGGTTTATTATTATTGATTTGGAACTTTGTACTTAATGTTTGTACTTATTGAGAAATACTCTGAAGGTCTTCTTCACATTGTTGCAGGAGAAAGCAGAGGTACCTGAGTGCACCAAGAAACATCCATCGCCATGTTCTCCTCTCTGAGATCAAAGAAGCCACCTCCACCCTGCCGCTTGTAAGAAATCAGTACACTGTGTTATTTTTGTATTTTTTCAAACTTAAAATCACTGCCCATACAGTAAAAGTCTCACTCAAGACCAAAATTTTTTTGCAGCTTGATTTCATTACATTAAAGTTTTTTTTATTATTTTTTTTTAAATCTTTGTCCTGTTCTTTCCAGCTGTGCAGCATTGCTTTTATCTTCAAAGGCTCTGTCTACACTAACAGATAAAAAAAGAAGAGACACAACCCTTCAAACTAGCAAGATGTAGTAATATGGTGTGTTGTAGTGAGAAAAATACTTAAAGTGCTTTTCCTAATGAAGATTTTGAGGACAGATTTTAGTATGTGTACTTGAAAAATGCAGAATGTCTCAGTGATCCAGTCACCGGGTTTGGAAATCAAATTTCACATGACCTAAAACTTTAGCAGATTTAATTTGATAGAGCAGATATGCCCAAACTGAAAACAGATTTAATTCTCCATAATTTAATCATCTTTCATATTTCTTCCCCCTTTATTGCTGAATTTATTGGCTCATAATCTACAGCTGTGATTAGAAAAAAAAAACAATTTAAAGCGCTTTGAGTTTTGTTCTATTTAATAAAGTTTAGACATTTGTTTTAGTTAGATTACCTCAGAGTTTATTTGGACTGAAACTAGTGAAGTCATCAGCCCTTTCTGCAGAAGTTTGGAAGTGATTTTAAAGCTCTGTGTTTGTGTCTCCTTCAGGAGGTGACCACTCAGCCTGTGATGGGTTTTGACCCCCTGCCTCCCTTGGACTCAGTGATCTCATACTCCAGACCAGAGAGGTGAAGAGGACCTAAACAAATCACACCTTTTCTAGAACAAACAGCTGCTTTTAAACTTGCTTGAGGACATGTCTCTGTGTTTCCATGTCTCATATAGGCAGCATGTTGGAGCGTCCAATGAGAGCACACTGTCACTGTTTTTCCGGTCTTTGCTTCCAAACTTCAACCTTCAGGTGAGTTGAGTAAATGTGATGACAACGGTTTGGTGGATACGTGCTTCTGTTAACAGGTTCATTCATACTTTCTTTCTAAAGTGACATATTTAAATCTGGTAAATATTCCTTAAAAAGAGCTCAATCATGTGAATAAGCAACATGTTTTTGTGAAATCTTCCCTTTTCAATCTGAAGAACTAGCTGTTAATGTATCTGAAGATGGCTGTGCAGATATTGAATAACTGAAAACACTAATTAGGAACTCATGCTGTGCATGTGGAGACGCCATGTGATCAGCAGCTGTAAGCCCCACAGACAAAAGTCATTTGTCTCGTAACAAATTTTGCTACTCTGTACCCAGAATTTGGTCACTGCCTTCAAGATGAACTTACTGATCTAAAGGATTTTAAGTAACTCAGTCCTGGATTCTTTTTGATGTTGTGATTTCCTGCAACTTGAGTTTTCTGTACATTTCCTGCAGCATTTAAATCACACAGAGAGGCTTAGCTTCCTCCAGAGAGATCTGAACTCTGATTGCTGAGCAGCACCGATACCTTTACTGTTTGAAAAAGACTAATCGAGATGTGCTTTTTACTGGTCTAATTTTATGATTTTTGTGCAGCAATGAGTGAATTTTCTGCATATATTCAGATCAATAGCACAAATACCATCTAAAGCCAGCCTTCTTGTGGTGTGTATGACAGTTTTCTGTCTAGTTTTCTTGTCAGAGTTTACAAAAGCGTTCAGTTGCAGCACCCAGCAGGGCTTTTAAACGCATCTGAGAAAATCTCTTAACACACAGCCTTGACCGATGGAACATTTCCTCTAAAGGGCTCATGCTTCCCCTCGAGGGACAACAACTAAAAAGTATCTGAGAAGGCATATGACCTTTTTGCAGTTAAATTTGTCCTCCATTTCTCAGTGTCAGTGAACGATAAAACAATGATAACATTCACTAAGTGTAAAGATGTTAGCCTTTGCTGATTGCTATAAATGAAGCTTATTCATTGCTGTTTAGTATGCCTCTTATAACCAAGTCAATGAGTTGATAGTGCACATAAATATGAACAGGATATTCTTTTAGTCTTTAATGTTAGCTGTTTTTCCTTTAAAAAAATAAAAAAGATTCTTCTGATTATGAAACAATTTCCCCTTTTTCCTTAAAATCTTAACTGTTTTCTGATGATTTTGCTGTTGTTTCTCATCGACTAACGTGGTGAGCTCAAGAGGTGATTTAATGTTACTTTTGATGTGATTTAGTTGAAGTAAATTACTACTTAGTTAGAAATGTTTTGCTTTGGAAGTTGTTTCCTGGACAGATATTTGACAAAAGAATGAAAATTAAATTATTGTTGAACAATATTTCAAGTTTTACACCAAAGTGGCTGCAATTGTAAAAAAAAAAAAAAAAAAAATCTGATTAATATAGTAACAAATGGGAACAAATGATTCAACATGAATTTGATGAAAATGTACTTTAAATTGACTAATTGAGTGACGGGAGGACAGTATAGAGGGAGAGCAGAGACACATTAAGGAGATTACAAAGTTTATAACAGGACAATATTCAAACAAAGTCTATAATTTCAGAGAAAATCTTTTTTAGTGAGTTTTCTCGGAACGTGATCGACCAGAGTCGCACGAAAATGTGTTGACTGAACGATTAAGTCAGAGACTGAGGAAGTGGACTGGTATTAGCTTTGACTTCAGCTAACTTCCACATGAAAATACATGAACAAAAGAGAGATTATACAGCTGTATGTGCAGGACGTGATGTTTAGAAAACAGATCATTAATAAAGTGGTGTTCACTTAATTTAGACAAAGAATCACAATGAAATATTAAACCAGTTTGGCTGCTTAAACTTGTGCAACAGGACTTCTGGGGAACAGGGGGTCGCAAAATTCTCCATAGGGTGGAGAGTACAGCTGAGAGTCTGAATATGTTTGGTTTGAATGTGTCTCAGGGTTTTCGTCCGTTTTTCTCTTTGTTCATATTTGAAGTCTTCTTTTTCCACATTTGTTTTATAGTTTTACGTTTTTTTTAATAACTGCTGTTTGGTCAGTTTGAGGCCTCAGTTTACATGATTACTTATAATTAAAAACTGAGAAATTTATTTATTTATTTTTATTGTGTTCTTGCTCTTCTGAAATACAACACTCAGTGCATAGAAGCTTATTTAATCATAAATCTTTTTTAATGAATTAACTGATCTGTGGGTTGGATGCAAATATTGCAGGAGTGGGTTGGAGTGACAGAGACAGACATGGTCAAAGATTCAGGTGAGCGGACGGAAGGTGGATTAAAAATAGTCCTGCACAGGGCTCTACTCGACTGGTCTTGTGAATTAATAAAGTGGAGCAGTTTGTATAAAAACTGATGCTAGCTTAGAAACTGGAAGGTACCGTGGGTATAGAAACAAAGCACCCTCTTTAAAGACTTTAAGTTAAAATTTTGTAATGAAAACACAAAATCTCTTTTACCAGATTTACGTATCAAGTGCAACCTATAACATCCAACTGAAAAACATCACAATTACAGTTCAGAAAAATTTTCAGAAAGAAAAAAACAAATACTGAGATTATTAAAGGATCACCTCCAATGTCTATATTTAGTTGAACCACATTTTGCTTTAAAGGTGTGGTTTTCTGGTTTATTTTATAGTTTTGCATTGTTGTCTAGTGTAATTCAATGCTATCTGTGTAATGTTTATAAAGAAAGAAGCTTTGATGCTTATAATATAAGCTTTAGAAGTTTCCCATCTGACACCTGAATTTGAAACAGCAGGATTCTCATTAGTATTCATGATATGCACAGCACTCGCTTCTGATTGGATGACCGAAACGTCAATACTCCGCCCCCTTATTCAGACATGTCTCGATACTTTGGAAAGTGAAAGAGTGAAAAAGATAAACACCCAGGTAACAAACAGTAGTTAAAAACAGCTTTGAGGGAGCCTGCTTCCTGCTGTCACTCATTTCCTCAACATTCCTCCTCTTTTTCTCCTCTTGCTGTCTGTCTCACCCGCTCTCCCCTCCGAGGAGGGGGGGATCGCGCAGCGTGGTTCTGACTGCGCACACACACACACAGAGAGGGAGGGAAAAAAAAACAGGGACTGCCATCACCGGCGGCAGCCAGCCAGCCAGGTATATCGCCGAGTTGGCAACACTGCGTCTGCGTTCCGCCATGTTGAATTTTCAACAAAAACAAAAGCTAGCAGCTGGGCGGACCGAAAGGCGTTACCATCTCAGCCAATACACATTGTGACGTCAAACCGTGCACAAATGCAGATGCGCATTTTAAAGTTTCATTTCTTACAGATTCTGTTTTTTTTATTTTAAATAACCAGGGAACAGAGAGTTTTCATGTTTGGCCTACATGACAGGCTCAGGGGGACCTATTAGAAACTATGAAAACCTGAAAAAAATGGATTCTGACTAAACCACCCCTTTAATATCAGCCTTGAGTCTGTTGGGATAATTCTCTAGTATCACCCTTGCACATCTAGATTGAGCAATATCTGCCCACTCCTTTTTGCACAACTGTTCAAGTTAGGTCAGACTGGATGGTAGGCGTTGGTGGACTGAAATCTTCAAATCTCTCCACAAATCAAATTCTCTATGGGATTTAGGTCTGGGCTCTGACTGGGCCACATGAGGACGTTCACTTTTCCTCCTTCAGCCACTGTGTGGTCAGTTTAGCTGTGTGCCTCGTATTGTTGTCATGTTGAAAGGTGAATCTTCGGCCCATCTTCAACTATCTGGCAGAGGGTAGCAGGTTTTCTTCCAGAATTTGACGGTATTTTGACTCATCCATTGTTCTTCTTACTACCCTAACGAGAGCCCCAGTCCCTGAGGCAGAGAAACACCCCCACAACAGGATGCTGCCACCTCCATGCTTTACTGTAGGTATGATGTGTTGTGGATGTGAGCTACATTGGATTTACACCAGGTGTACTGTTTGGTGTTGAAGCCAAATATTTCAATTTTGGTCTCATTTGACCATTAGACCTGTTTCCTTTTGCTATCAGAATCTTCAAGGTGCATTGTGGCAAAGCTCAAACTTACTATAATGTGGTTTTTCTTGAGAAGTGACTTTATCTTTGCCACCCTCCTGAACAAGCCACATCTGTGGATTGCTTGTGAAATTGTTGTCACATGCATAGAATGCCATAAAGTTATTTAACTCCTTCAAAGAGGCCATCGATCTCATGGTAGCCTCTCTACCAGTTTCCCCCTTGCTCTTCCATCCAGTTTGGAGAGACGACCGGATCAAGGAAGGTTCCTAGTGGTGCCAAACACATGCCACTTCCTTATTGACTTTACTGTGCTCTTGGGATTGTTAAAGCCTTAGAGATTTTTGTATCTATCACCTTCCTTATGTCTGTCCACAACTCTGTCCCTGAGATCTTTTGAAAGTGCCTTGCCACCCATAGTCAGTTGTTTGCTGTCAGTTGCACTACCAAGCAAGAGAATGCTCCAGGAGCAGCTGTTTTTATGTTCCAATAATCAGATTGATTACAAAATTTTTTTTAAATAAAATTAAAATTGATAATTTGCTTTGAATTTCGTTACAGCAAAATATCGCGATACAGCTATCACAATATCGATATAATATCGTGACAGAAAATATTGCGATACATTGCAGTATTGATATTTTCTTACACCCCTATCAGTTACATTGGATAAGTAAAGCTGGTGACAGAAATTATGTTTGTGTTTACATTTGAGGATGTAAAGGAAACTAAATTTTAAGTAATTTTGATTAGATTTTCTTTTTTATCCTATCATGTTTTTGTGTTTTGCCATATTAGTTTTGAGCACTAACCAAATGAGTAGCCTACACACTTTAGCTCCTCAACTGAGTACATAATGAATCTACTAGCAGAACCGTGTGCCGTTTAAAACGTTATACTTTTAGAAATAGTTTATGAAAACAGTGTTTTATTGATTGTATTAAATAGAAATGATCTGGATGAAACTCGTGCAATTTGAGTGCGTTGGCTTCCAACAAAGACAGATTCTGTTAACTGTGGTGCACAAACAGTTTGTTTTCAGCTCTGTGGACTTTTCTGTTTTATACCAGCATTTAACTGAAGGTTGGTTTGTTTGTTTTTACCACAAAGACATTTTGTTCGTTTTTATCGTCTGACCATAAACCGATCATAAACACACGTCACAGTTTAGTCTAAAACGTGGCAGCTCTGTCCGGTTAAAATTGAGAACTTGTAGCCAAACACAAGCTGTATGAGTCCCTAAATTTCTCCGTTTAATCAACTCTAAGCTGCTCACCATTTAAGAAGATATTAACCATTCAAATGTTTTAGACCATTAGCAGATCTAGAAGAAACAGAGAATGATGTAAATATGTAGAAAAGTTAATAAATGTATTTTAATTGAGATGTATGCATCAGACTGAATTAGGTGTTTACCACTATAATTAAAATGGAAACATTTTGGACTTTTAATCATCAAATAAAAAATTAGCAACACTGTGCGGTTTTACTCTTATGATTAGATAATTAATATTGATTGAATGCATTAAAAGCATCATAAGCATAACGTGTGATGTCCCAGTAATACGTAGTTTCAGTGACACCAGAGCTACTTGGAGCTCTTAAATGACGCTTTGTGTTTGAGCAGAATGACCCTGGTTTATGTCCAAACAAGGTTAAACAAGGATAGTGGAGCAGCGTGTACTCTGGGGGGTCATAAATATGACACATTTATCTTTCTCATCACTGTTTTCTGCTGCCACACTAAGATACATATATGAACATCTTCAGGGTTAGCCTGCTTGTTGTTAGCAGAAGAGCCCGCGGCTTGTTTCCATCTGGATCGTTCCATCCTTCCTTATAACATTATCTACTTATGGAGAGGATGAGATACAATATAGATAAAGAAATTATAGTTATGGATAAGACACTAAATGTTCTTGCTATACTTTGAGCTATACAGAGTTTAAACCTTGGTTATTTTAAAAGTTTTTGTTGTTTGAGAATACGAAAACATTTAAATCAATGTAATTATGTTTAAAAAAAATAAAGTCAATGGGAGGCTATACAGATATTAAGGTAGACAGAGCAGAGAAATTGGGATTTTGTTTATTAAATGTTGTCTGCTTTACTCTTCAGGGTGGGCTGAGGCAGGAGGATGAGATGGAGGTGGCCCGAGCCGGACAGGAGCTGAACCAGGAAGTAAATCGTCTGATGGTGGCGATGAGAGACATGCTGGCAAACATCCGGTTTCAGGAGCCGCCCAGAGAAGACAACCCCTACAGAGACGAGGAGGAGTGGGACTAAGAGGAGAGTGGAAGAACAATTCAAAAGTTAAAAATAAAAAGTAACTTTTAAAACAATGTGTTTGTGTTTATAAAGATGTAGAGAAGGACTTTTTGGTGGTTTTCTTTTGTCAGAATCAGGATAAAACATCCATCCAGATTGTCAGGAATGTTTAAGGCTGTCAGACAGATTTTAGAAATGTCACTAAAGTCACAGATTTTACTTCCAGACTCATTATTTCAGGAACACTGATGCATAATGAGCACATCTTTTCTTCACAGACACACAAAAACACTTTAATGCAGTTTGAGCAAAGTTTAAACATATCTTGAGAAGATTCACAAATTCAGAGATTCACTTTAACCACATCGAACTCTAAAACCTTAGATCATTGATATTGAATGCACTTTTTATGTATGACAATATTTCCTGGATGTAAACCAGTAACTTTCAGTTTTTCCGAAGGAACATTTCTGTCTTCAATTTAGAACTTTATTTAGCAGAAAGTAATTGTCAAACTTGGTGGTAAAATATTAAAACCTAAAGCTTTACAATAGATTATTGCAACTTTACTAATCTTGTACAAAAATATTTGTGATGTAAAGAAAAAATGTATAAATATTGTATGGAAAGCAAAGAAAATCAGGATAAAGATTATGTAAATGAAGTTTTTATTGAATAAAATCTATGGGCAGAAACTTGTGCCATCAGAAACTGAATTTGAATTAGTTATATTTGAATATGTATTGCTCGGATTGAATCTGAATTGTTCAACTTGAATAAATGCTTTGAAAAAATGAATCTGAATTACTAATTTGAAATTCAATTTATTTGTTTGGAAAAGACTTTCACTAAATTGAAACTGAATTTAATGTTTTGAAACTGATTTCATTTGCTTTGAAACTGCATTTAATTCAAGTGAAAATTCAGTTTCAATAGTTTCTGTTTCAGTTCCCACCGTTCAGATTCAGTTTTACAATTCAATTTCAAAACTTAAATTCACTTTTCTGTGCCACACATCCGGGTCCTGAGAAAACTCCAGCTCAATCGAGTGCAGATAGACCGATCAGCGTATAAAGAACTGCGTCCTCCTGACCGATCGCCCCAGCTCCACAGTGTAATCTCTCTGTCAGAGCAATGAAGCTTCAGGGCGTTTATTAAATCATAACTCACTAAATACTAAACTGATTTTCACACTGTTTTTTTGCTTGTTACTTACAGTTACAACTTTAAACTTTATGAAATTGGTTGTTAGTTCTTTTTAGGTCTCTCCTTTTCTGCTCTCCTCTGTGACGCTTGCGGGCCGGCGAGGGGGAAGGAAGGGGGGTCAGGTCTGCAACGCTGACAGTCTGACACACAGAGAGGAGAGGGGTCTTTGTGACTCAGCTTTGCTGCGTTTTGCAGCTTTCAGAAGGACAGACGCTCAGGCCCGTCGCCCCCCTAAATGAACTACATCGCCCCCTGAAAATTTTGTAAAATTCTATTAATCATAGAAACATGTTCAACTAGTTCTAACATTTTTATTTAAATTTGTATCCATACAAAATGAAAAATATGAACATTTTAATAAACAATTTAATACACATTTGGTTGTTACAAGTCGTCTTGAACTCATCACGGACGCTCGGTAAAGTTGGAGCTTTAGCAGCTAGCATCTTGCTGTATGTTGTTGTACGTTTTTGGAGCGTGAGAAGGTGGAACCATTACTGAAAAACAGAGATGAAAGAGTCGGAGTTACTCATTCCTCATCGGTTTATCAGAGAGAGTGAGTGTTATGTTCATGGTTCTGAAAAACCGTATTATCAGCTCCGCTACTCTGTACCGGTGTTCGGATTCCAGCCTGCACTCGAGGTGGAGGAGAGATCTCCTTCTGAGGAGACTGAGCTCATCAGCCACGAATGAAGGTAGGACGATGGATCATAATTAAATAAGTACTGGTCCGTGGTTCATTTGGATCAGAAAGGCGGAATAAAATGATTATTGATCAGCTTGAAAGATCAGGTCCGAACCCAGTTGCCAGGTGCGTTATGTGCACAGCTCTGTAGTCCCGCGCGCCGCGGACCGATGGAAGCGCGCGGCTCGGTGACAATCCCCCCCCCCCGGTCACACACCGACC